>CM055428.1:12921902-13233117 GCA_029228465.1 Salix viminalis | reverse complement strand
GAAATAACAATATTTTTTTGTGTTTTTTGGGGGTTTAATCTGACTAAAGAAACAAATTGCGAGAATTAAAAGAAAAGCTTAAACTAAAATTGAATGAGAATTTTTCAAGGGCGGGTCGAGGTAGCGGGCCTCCTTGGTCATGTGATTTGCTTCAAAGCAATTTCCCTCGTGCCCTCGGATCTGTTCCTTCCAGCTTATTTATCGGTGCTTCCATTGACTAGAATTGGATTTGGACTCTATTTCACGTAATCCCGGTTCCCTTCTAACCGTGGCGTTCGATCTTGCCACCTAAGCACTTGTCACGAAAAGCGACGCGCTTCCTTCTTATTATTTTGCTCCTGCCGGATGTCAGCCTCGGGGTGTCTTTGAATCACGGCCGTCCCACGTAAGTGTACTCTTCCTTCATCTCGACCGTTACACGCTAACTCTCTCTTTTGCTTTTTGGCGGGGGGGGCTTTCTCGGGGTCTTCATTCCCTCTTGATTTGCGTCTGGCGAGTCTTCTAGAGAAAGCTCTTCCTTCTTCTCATCTTCTCCCTTTAGCTCGAGTGTGGGCTGTGACCATGGGGAAAGCTCACTGTTGTCTTCTCCTTTGGCGAGCTGCTGTCGAAGAACGTGGCATGATTTTGTGATGAGAGCTTCGGGACTGTTACATTGAACTTTTTATATTGATAATTTTTCCCTCTGAAATGGATTCTAGCAGTGGACTGGCATGGGAAATCAAGAACTTCTGGACCACTTCAACTCATATGCTGCACTGAAGGCTCGCCACTCATATGGTCCACAAGGGCATCGAGGGAATGAGTGTGCTGATTTTTGAGAGCTCTGCAGCCGGGTTATTTAGAAGCGTCTCGCCTTCATAGGCATTTTATAGATCAAGGAAGAGGCAGAGATACTTGGGATTGTAATCGGGTTTCATTTTGCACAGGTGGTAAGCGCCAGCTCTATGGTTATATGGCTTTGAAGGAAGATCTGGTTATCTTCAACCAGCATTGCCAAGGTCCACTCTCTCTCTCTCTCTGTCTTTTTCAGGATATTTATGTCTGTTGCCATGCAGTTTGATAAAAATAATCTGCTCTCCAAACCCAATAATGTAAAATAATTAATGAGGCTGGCGGAGTATTCATCTAAACTGACATGCGTAAGATGAGAATGAGCAAAAACATGAGTTGTGCATATAGGTCCGCAACTATAGGCTCTAGATTCTAGAGTTTAAAATGGGATCTAAAAACCATGTTAATAAAGTCTCAGAGCTGAATTCAGTGCTGATTTCGAAAGTGTGAGTAGTCAAATGTGGATTCCTTAATTTCTGGTTCCTGAATGATGACATTTATAAATGACATATTTCCTCAATAATCTTGTCATTAGGCCTGTTACTGTAAACTGCTGGAGCAAGATCTCACTACTCTCTGATTCTTGGAATGCTGGTAATAACATCTGCAGCCACATTTAATGTCTTATGAAATTGATTAGGTAAGAATAAGCTCAAGTTTGAGATGGTGTCGTATCAAGAGATGGTTGGAAGCCGCATAAAGCAGATAAATGAGGATAGCCAGGCGCTTGTCACTTACAAGAACAGGTTTGCTGCAGAACGTATGCAGTCAAAATCTCTCGCAGAGTCCCTGTGCAGGTTGAGTGAGAAACTGAAGAAGACTCTGCAAGAAAATCGTATTGTGAGAGAGCAAACTAAATTGCTGCATGAGCAGACCAAGGAAGAGGTAACATCTTTAAATTCCAAATTGATTTTATTGATTCTGTTTCTCTATAGTGCATTTTCCATTGTCACGTATCTGCTCACATCGTTGCTTCGATTTTCTTCCAATAAAACATTTTCAACTTTCTTCTGGTGTCTCTCCCTCCTCTAATTATTGAAAGATCTTGATTCAAAATAAAAAAAAAAAAACCTTATTCTGCATTATTTATGGTTCACTACTTTGCCCCTCTTCTCCTTTCATGTCTTGTATCTATCAGAAGTTTCATCTCCTGATTTACAAGATCTCTGTCAACTTTTCAACATCAAACCAGGAAACTTTTATGATACAGTTGTTATTCTGCTGCCTGATCGCAATTTGGCCATCTCAACCATGATGAACAAATTGGGTCATCTAAACTGTGCTCCTTGGTAAATTGAAGGACACATTAATTTGAAGGAAAAACATAGCTCTTGGATGGTGTAATTCATGCATGCTAAGAAAATCCTAATAATAATAGGACTATAATTGGCTGGAGGTACACGGCAATTTCTGCACTCCAAGCTACTTCATAATACCGTGTTCATATTGCATTCTTTACATCTGCTTTCTCTGTTCTGACGCATTTTTTCCAGATGGATTACCAGGAGAAATTTTTCAAGGATCAAATCAAAGCTATCCATCAGGCTATAGATGCAAAAGAAGATAACTTCGAGAAGTTACAGCAGGCAAAGCTAGAGAAAGCTAAAGAGTTAAATGCAGATCCATCTACTGAAGAGAATGTGGACAGGTAACACTGTAACAGTGCCTTAGCCAGGCCAGACAAGCTAGAGCTCTCTATCTGAGGCATTTTCACTCCTTTTTTTTTAAAATTTTTTTTAGAATTATCAAATTCAATAACAGGCAGTAATTAAGTAAAAAAGAATGTGTCATCTTGGAGAATAGCAAACTGTATGTTCCCAGGCTTGCTGCTGGTTTAATCTAGCAGGTCAGGGGTCAACCTAGTCAATCTTCATCCCCTCCCCCCCATTGTAGACCAAACGAAAAATACTTATGCACGCTTAGTGGAAAGCAGTGAATTAAAGAGTCACATCAACCTTTGGTGGTTTCAGAAATTAAGGGCTGTTCATTTTAATGGCAGTAGTTAGAAAAATACTGAATGCAGAATATGTTCAGCTTATAATGTATTTGAAAATTCTGTGGAAATAGGGTGAAGGACATCAGCAGGTTCATAAAAATACAGGATAAAGAGATGGAAGAATTCAAAGCAGAGAGAAAGAAGCTGATAAGAAGGCATGAAGACGAGAAGGCTGCACTTATGAAGATATATTGGGAGGAACTCCTCGGGCTGGAAAAGGAGTTTGAGAATGAACTAACTCTGCTCATCGACAAGTATACACCCCAAATCAGAAATCACCCCTGATGTAGAAACCAAGAAATAGGCTTCAAATTTTTGAGCTGACGAGACATTCAAGAATATAGCTGCGAAAAAACAATCTTACACATGGGATACATACGAAGAAACGAGAAAGACATTCATCCTGTCACCATTTTTGCAGAACTTGTTTGATGGAAATGTAAAAGCACCCCACCAGCATTCCCTTCCAGTTCTGTTTTACAGCAGCCAGAGCTTTTACCATTGCAAACTGCAGTCTGTGATTGACATAAAGAGGTTGTTTTGGAATCAACTGTGATGTCCATGCAAGAGTCCTTTAATTGAGGCTTTCCAGTATTCTTTTGAATTTTTTAATATTCTCAATTTTTCACTTGATGATGTATTGATGACGTGGCATATTTTATGTCTCGATGGGCTCCATGAAGGATGTAATGCCATCAATTCCATTAGTCTGTGGACTAAAATGAACTCAAGGTGAAATTCAAAATGTGATAGAAGTTACAGGAGTTAATTACTACAAACTAGACTCAAACAATTCCATGAATTGCCATTTAAATTACAAGGCCAAAATTGACTTTAAGAGGAAATGTAACATTTTTTTGTGAATTGTTTTGGTGTGTTTATGATAAAATTATTTTTAATATTTTAATTTATTTTTAAATAAAAAAAGTATTTTGAAAATAATAACCATTGCATTCCTAAACACCTTAATAATAATAAACATAGTTAAACCATTATAAAGATAGTGGATTTTTAAAATTCTCAAACACCTCATAATAATAATTACAAATAATATCCTTACAGAGTGTGATGTAATGATAAAGTGCTTGTGATCTGCAAAGTCGGTCTCGAGTTCGAGTTAGAGACATACACTCTTATAAGAGCCATGGACAGTATAAATTTTACTCGCTTATCTAGACCTTACAAAATACATTATCGAGAGATGAAATTTCTTCACATTTAAAAAAAAATTACAAATAAACTCAAATCATCACTAACTTCTGAGCTGCAAATTCAAAGGAGCTAAACTCTCACAAAAATACTTGAATTTTATAAACTATTAATCCAAAGTTTAGCCTAAAATTCTTTTCAAATAATATTAGATATTGACCCGAACCACTAAAATAATTGAATCTCGTAACCTATTAATCCAAAATTTAGCCTAAATTTCTCTTCAAATCATTTTGGATAATGTCTCGATTAAATTTGGATTACCATACATGTTCACTCATGATTTGAATAATAACTTGTTAACTCGAGATCTAAGTTAACTTAGCAAGTGCATCGAAACAAGCTCAAATAATATTTGATAAAACCAAGCCAATGATTTTTTAAACAACATTTTTGTTTAGAATGATGTAGTTTTTTTTTTTAATTTATTTTTATGGAAGGCGTCATTATTTTAGGATTGACCCGACAACCTTAATCGGGTGCGGCTCTGACAGTCGTTGTACCATGTTTGTTTTATGGGCTTGTGCCATTATTTCCACATTAATTAACTAAAAAATAAATCCATCCCACTTTTGTTGTACACTTTGTTACTGTTTACACACTCAGATTACTATTTATTGCGACAATAAAATTATCATTTTATCCCAGGGTTGAAAATTTTTAACCCTCGGGACTGGGGGTATATTCGAATTTTCCAGGAGATATGGATGGTATTTCCGGATTTGTTGCATAGTAAAACTACCGAAATAGCCCCCCTAAATGATAAAATAAGACAAACCGGACCAAGGACACTTTAGCAATTGCTAGGGGACATGAATGGTATTTTTGAATTTGTGCACTGTAATACTACGAAATTAACCCCCTAAACGACAAAAAATAGGCGTTAGATCCAGGGGTATTTATGAATTTTCCAGGTTGGTTTTTTCGTAGTTATCTATGGGTCCACGGATGTATAGGTAATTATGCATTATTTTAATATTATTTCTCGTTGACACTACAGACACGTCATACGGAAGCGTATGCAGTGTCTCCGTCGCACGCGCCTTTCAGGAGGCGCGTGAGCCTCTTTATGGTGGTGAAAAAACACCTTTCGCCATGTCACATGGTGCGTCGATATGTCCGCTTCCTCACGGTGCGGCGCGTGTTTGCTTACGATGGTCGGTGAAGCTCTGTTGGATGGTTTTAAGTTTTTTCTCCATTTTCTCTCTCTTGCTGCCCGGAACTATGCTTCGGTCCCTAAGGTTTGTGAAGGTTTTAGTTTGATCCCTGGACTTTGGATTTCTATTTTATTACTGTTTTTTTTTCAATATAGTTTTTGATTTGTTGCAATTGTGCCCTTCAATGGAAACTGATTATATATGTGGGGTTTCAATTTAGTCCTTATTCTTTTGATTTTTGGTTTGCTTTTGATTATTTTAATTATTTTGGTATGCAAGTTTTAATTGCTTCTAATTAAGTCCACCAATTGAAAATTATCATATATTCTATATTTCATTTCGGACCTTATTCTTTTAATTTTGTAAAAACATTACACATTAATTTTTTTTAAATGACTTTATTTATTCTGGTCCTAAGGTTTTATTTATTTCAATTTTGTCATTCAATTACAATTAATTATATAGTTTGTTTTAATTTCTTTTGATTGTGTCCTCCAATTGAAATTAGTCATGTATGCTACTTTTCATTCAATCCTTATTATTATTTTTTTTAACAAAATAGATTATTATGACATTTATGATGACATTTTGATTGGAAGATGTTGTTTAAAAATAAAAAAAGGGAAAATAATGAATTTATATGCTGGTGGGATTGTTTTGGTGTGGCTATTATGAATTGTCTAATCATGTTTATGTTTTGATATGTATAGATATTTTTATTAGTTAAGATTTGGAATTTACTAAAGATTAAGGTTTGAAGATCTTGTTTTGGGTTTGATTGATGAATCGATTGAGATGTTAAAGATTAAATGTGTCGGGTAATGGTTTAATTGATTGGACTGTAAATGATTTTGAAGTTAATTGGTGTGTTAGGTGTAAGACAATATTGGGAAATTATGAGAAACATTTTCTGAAAATCACGACAGTAGTCTTGAGGTTGAAGATGATAACGTTTAAGTTTGGCCCCTCAGTTTATGAGCTTTATGGTTTAGTCCCCGAACTTTAGAAAATTACAATTTAGTCCCTGGAGTGAAATTCGAGATTCTGGACATAATTGAGGATGAACTCTGGCAAAAATTTCAATTTAATTATTAATTTATGATGTTTTCAATTTGGTCATTTAATTTCATAAAATCACAATTTAACCCGTATAAATCCGAGAAAATTACAAGGTGATTCCAAGATGAACTATTTGTTTTTCATATTGGTTTGGTAAATAATTGAGGATTATTGGTGAACTATTATCAATTTTACAAATTTCTTATTTTGAATTAAATTTCGAGAGAAACCGTTAAATTATGAGTTAAACTCTTTGATAAATCTATTGAATAGATTTTACTTTCTTTTTTTGACGAGGTTTTACCTTATAATATTCTTATTATGATCAATTTGAGAAACCTTCTTCTAAGAACTTAAAGTTATATTCGTAAATATATTCTCATTGATATATTCTCATGTATATGTATATTGAACGCTACTTACTCACTGAGTTGTTCAACTCGCCCTCTCATTATTTATCATTTCATGTTTTTAACTTGTTAGGGCAAGTCCAATGGCAAGAGCTATTTTGGAGAGCCAAATCTCTAAAATGGCTCTTCAAATAATGTATATATGACTTTTTTGTTGATGTGTGCTCCAATGGTAAAAGCCATTTTGGAGAGCCATTTTTTTTATATTATTTTAAATATAGTGCAATTATTTTGTATGTAGTTTAATTATGCAATTAATTATACAATTAATAGTAATAAGTTATATAATTAAATAATTATTTTTAAGAAACCCTCCAAGAATATAATTATTAATTTTATATATTTTTTTTAATATAATTACAAAAAATAAAAATAAAAATAAATATTTTTTAATATAATTACATTATTTTCTATTATTAATATTTTGTATATGCATTATTTGTGTGTGGATATATATATATATATATGGCCCCCACCCCACCCACACACACAACACACACAGCATGCTCCGCTCCTCCCCACACAGAGCTCCAGCCACCCTTTTCTATTAAATATTATTTATTAATGATAAACAGTATTATAGCCTTCCCATTTCAACCTGCTATTAATAGCACATCAAGCGGGGGACAACCATTTTGGCTATCAAAATGGCTGCTCCGTTGGAGAAGAATAAATGAAACAAAAAAGGCAAAAGGACGTATTTTTGGCTTTGGCTTTCCATTTAGCTATCACGTTGGACTTGCTCTTAGCAAGTCATTTTTGTTGTACTCTTAGAACCAGCTATTTTGGCTACAATCAATATTTTTTTTTATGTCTGGTTAGTGCTTCACAATCATAGAATTTTATAACTAACTCTTGTATTAAGACAATCAAATCTTATTATGAAGTAAATTTTGTTATTAATTTTGCGTTGAACTCTGATTAACTTATTTAAAAAATAAGTTTGTGTGTAAGTTTAGATTCGTATAGATATAAAACCTTGAAGGGGGGTCACGCCGCATGGATCCTAGAATTGGGTCATGATCATGAAAGTACATCATATAATCTAATCATATATATATTTCAATCCATTATTGCTGAGAATTACATGCATCTAATACATATTCAAGAAACTAAGAACAACAACATATCCATTCGATAACATTGATCATCACTACAGACATAAGCACATACATAAATCTACAGTACAAAACAAAAACACCAAACTTAGGAATCTCTCTCTCTCTCTCTCTCTCTCTCTATATATATATATATATATATATATATATGGATCACGCTCCATGCGAATAAGAGCTAGTAATTAGTAGCTCTTGGCACTTCACCCCAAGCCTTTTGACCAAGCAGCACGATTTTCCTCAGAGCTTCGATCCTGAACTGTGACCCCAGGCTATGGTCATCCTCGCGGAGAAGAACAACCTTGTCACCAACTCCCAGTCCATAATCAGCAACAAATTTGAGCCAGCCGCTAGAAAGCACCGGCTTGTCATGATCTCCATTCTTCCTCTTCCAGCAACGAATAACCCGAAGCTCGCCACAGCTATCCTTGACACGCAAATCAACAGAATTACTTCCAGCGAAATCTAAATGCTCTAAGCCATGAGTTGGGAATGAGAGCTTAACACCAACATCGGTGGCTTTCAACACTTTGCTGAATACCTCCATTTTTTTTCTTCGAGGAGAAATGGTTGTGGTTCTTGCAGCGAGCTTTGTTGATTTATAATAGCTAGCGAGCGAGCGAGAGATTTCGAAATTCGATCGATTTCGCATGGCGTTTATTATTTAAATCGTCGATGGATTATTTGTCGATAGAACAAGAGAAACGCCCACAGTAGAAAGACAAACATCGACATCGAGCGAGCGATTTCGAAAATCTTGTTCATTCGATCGATTTCGCATGGCGTTTATTATTCAAATCGTCGATGGATTATTTGTTGATAGAACAAGAGAAACGCCCACAGTAGAAAGACAGAAATCGAGCGAGCGAGCGAGAGATTTCGAAAATCTTGTTCATTCGATCGATTTCGCATGGCGTTTATTATTCAAATCTTCGATGGATTATTTGTTGATAGAACAAGAGAAACGCGAGCTACGCTCGTATTGCCTCTCGCGCACCTCGTTCGGTCGCATGGCGTTGTAAAGCGATGAGGCTTTCCCCCCTCACTTTGCTTATACAAATTGGTCGGTGATACTATTGAGCGCTAACAAATTGATGTAACGAGTCATTACCCGCGCTTCGCTGCTGGAATAAAATAAATTTTTGATTCGTTTGAACATATATATATAACTTTTTATTTTGGTTTATATTCTTTTTTTTTATTTTCGATCTCTTGATTTTTTCAATAGTCATATATATATATATATATATATATATATATATGTTTACATCAAGAATACATCACAAATATATAATTAGCCTCACCTATTTTTGAAGGAAAAAAATCCTAAAAATAATTATTATCATTATTCTAAATATCATATCCATAGTAAAATTAATACATATAAAAACAACATAATCATCAAATTTTTAAGTTGATTATTTAGCTTAGATGTATAGCATTTGCAAGAAACAAAATTAGGGAAAAAATCCTAAAAACATTTATTATAATTATTTTAAATGTCTTATTCATAGAAATATATATATATATAAGAACTCCATAATCTTAAAATTTGTAAGTTGATTATTTAGCTTAGATGTGTAGCAATTGTAAACAAATTTAGGATCATTGATAATTTTGTGACATGTTAAAAAAATTTGGTGCTGAATGTGGCGAAATGTAAGGCCATTTTGTTTTTATCATTGTAGATATTTCGACATAATTTTTCTACCTGTTTTGTCAACGTGTGGTTTTATATTTTGTTTTATGTGATATGAAATCTGCAATAGCATAAAAAAAAAGCATAAGTTATTTTTCATAAAAATAACATTGACCAATGAACTTTTGTCAAAATTACCAAAGTTCTCATTATAAATATTCTACACGTAATTATTATTGGTTATACTATTGATGACACCATCATTATTGTTAGAAAAAGTTTTTATTTTATTTTATAAGATTTATTCGTCATATTATTATATTAAAAGTATTTTATTACATTAATGCTAAAATATGATTTTATTTAAAAAAAAAAACAAATAAGTTTATATATATATATATATATATATATATATATATATATATATATATATATATATATATATATATATATATTAAGGCGATAATATCAAACAAATATCTAAATATATAATTAATCTCATATATTTATAAGAAAAATACTCATTTTCATTTGTTTGAATGCATTACCTATAATAATTAGAAATTTTAACACCTAAAAATATTAACAAAAAACAATGACCCAAAAAAAAATGACTAAAAAAATATTATTACATTTCAAAATATTATTTGACTTGCAGAATAAATAGAAAATTTTTAAAAGGGAAAAAATAATAAATATCAATTTTCAAATGATCATTTCAATAATTAAAATTGTAAAATAATATTTTCAAAAAAACAACAACTTAATAATAGAGGAAATTAAAAAAATTAAAAACAAAAATCAAGAGCATGAACAAAAATAGTAACCAATTAAGAAGTATATATATATATAAAAATAAAGGAATTAAAATAAAATCAAATATTAAAAGTATAAGGGCCAAAATGAAAAATAAATATATATTTAATTTAATGTATAGGACAAAATTAAATCAAATCAAAACTTTGATACTAAAAAAAATAAAGAATTTCAATTCAAAGTGGAAAATTAAAAGTCTGAGGACCAAAATGAAAATCAAATGTATAATGAATTTCCCGTTCAAGGATACAATTGAAAGAAATCAGAACTTTGATATTGAATATATTTACGCATTTAACACAAATTCGGAAAGTTAAAAGACCGGGGACCGAAATGAAATTACAATATCTAATTAATTGCCCTCGGAAGGACACAATTGCAACAAATTAAAACTTCTATTACATAAATCTGGACCACAAAACACAATCAAACAATAAAGGTTTGAAATGAAACTATCATCAAACATCGATGACTCTCGTTAACTTTTGTCGAAAAGGAGAGAGAAATGGTGGAACAAACGTTTGATCGTCAAGGGGAACATTTCAAGCTACCATTGGTGGCAACACGCGCAACCATCAGCTGGAGGTCATGGAGGCGAACCCGGTGACATACCAAATGCAAATTTTTTAACCACCAGAGTAGACGACACACGCCACCTAAAGGGGGCCTGAGACCAAAATTCAAAATTGCGTCCAACAGACCCGCCTACTGTTGTCGGTAGGAAATACTTTTTAATCTTGGTCAATTACCGAATAACCCCTAACCCTAATTCTTTAAATTTGTCTTTTATAAGGACAAATCAGTATTAGCACACCCTAACTACTGTTCACACTCGAATAAAATATAATTAAAGAAAGTGTCAATTACTTAGTTACCCCTCCTGCCATTTTAGTTACCCCTGACTTCAGGGCTTAAATGAAGACGCATCAAAGAGATAAAATAATAATTTCACTATTCCAATCCCACAATGAATTATGAGTATTGCTACAATGGAAAACACCACAAGGTTTAGTGTATTGTTAATAATTAATTATTTAGTTATTAAATTTATGCTCAATATATAATCTTTACAGTGTGAAATTGGGAATTTATATATAACACGTGGCATAAAACTTGTTATCCGCTAATTGTATTTTACCATTATTAAATTGGCTTCTTGTAATTTTAGATGAAGACGGCTCTTGACCTTTCGTGGTATTATCTTTCGAAAGTGAGATTTTATATTGAAAACATAAAAAAAAATAAAAATGAAGAAATTATTAATACAAATGATAATTAATCATGAAATTAAAAATTCATGATAAAATGAATAGAAAAATACCTCAATAAAAAAATAAAGAAATATTAAATTTTAAAATATAGATACATCAAATACGATAAAAATAAATATTGTTGAAGAAATTGAAAAAACTAAGCTTGTTTTGGGAGTGTTAAAGCTTTAAAATTGCTCAATAAAAAAATACATTAAAATTATATATTTTATTTTTAAAAGCAAAATCATCTATAAATCATGGATATAAAATAATATAATATATCAAAGTATTAATTTAAACTTAAAAATAAAAATAAAAAAATTTTCAAATTTTTTACCAAATAAAAATTCAAAGAAGAAGCTGAAATGAAAACTAAAATATATAAACGAAATGGCCCGAGCTGATGACACACTGCTGTGACTGAGTAAAACTAATGGGACCTGAGACAGAGAACAGGAAGCCAGTGGCTCTGTTCATGGCTTTTGGTACGAAGGGCGATATTTACCCTATCTCTGTAAGTATTTCTTCTTATAATGGGATTGCTAAAATATCCTTTTCTTTTCAGTTGAGTTGAAAAATCTAAGAATTTGTTGTGTTTTCTTGTTCTTGTTTCAGGCCATTGCCGCTGCTTTTGCTAGCGATCAGAAACAATACCGCGTGGTTCTAGTAACACATTCAGCACATCAGGTTTGCATTGAAATCGTCCCTCATCCTTTCTGGTTTATTGACTAAATACCCATGCCAGTAATCAAAATCAACCATGCATTCTAGAAACAATACTTTTTATAGTATGAGCCTTAGGCCATCTAGTTTGCAAGTCCAAAGACCTTTTTCGAGGGTAGCCCTAACTTGTGTGTGGATTGGCTTGAATGAAAAGTCGTTTTTCGAGTTATGCCCTTAGGAAGAAATCAGCCCTATAAATTGCAAGGTGTTATTCTGATTTAACTTAATATAGAACTATATTGTTCTTTAGTTTCATTTTCTTTCGTCCCTAGGAATTTTGGGTTCGTGTGAATATACCCTTTTTTTTATTGATAATTTTTGTTTGTGCAAGACCTGCTGATGTTATAAAATGTTGGGCTTCTTGCAGAACTTAAGCTCTCACTTGGAAGAAAGACATGTTATGTTTTTAGGAATCAATTCACCACCTGTTCTTTCTGTTTGCGAGAATTATGGTTCAGGTTCTAATCTCAATGGTTATGCTATCTTTGCAGTATATAAGAAGGCAAATCTTGTGGGAATGGGATTAGTTTTATTTTTACATTGAATTAACTAACCACTTTGCTGTAATGGACCACTTCTATAATAGGATCACAGGAGTTAGCTTTTTCACAACAAAAAATGATAGCCACAAGAGAGCACAGACAAGAATGTTATTCAGCAGTTGAAGGGATTTTTGGACATGATTCGACCATGGAGGGTGATTTTATCTTGATAAATTTTTTTGCATTGGTATTTCTTGAAAATTCTAGTCCATAGAAGCTTTTCTGATACAGAAAATATAGCCTGCATTTATATGGCTTTCTTGATGAAAATATCACCCTAATAAAGGAAATATTTGCTTTGCATTCTGTTACAGGAAGGGTGGAGCCTTGCAGAACTTTTTCATGTCCGTTGTGTGGTAGCTGCTCCATATGTTGTTCCATACAGGTGGTGATATTTTTTCTGAATTCTCTATTTCTTAATGACTTGCCAATCATAATATTGAAGGACATTTTGTGTTTGGTTTTTCTCCAATGTGCTATTATTATGTATAGGCATGTATAATAATTTAAGTAACACAGATACAGTTATAAAAATGTATAGAGCAGTGGATTATGTAAATGTAGAATTTCTTTTCATTAAATGACAGTTTGAACAAATTGTTCCCTCAATGTTATTTTTCCATATAGAGAAAAGAGAAGAGAATATACATGTATATCTATTATGTAACTTTGAATTTGATGTCTAGCACCAGGCACAGTTGCTTCTTTGTCAACCTTGAAATCTTTGAAAGTTCATGGAAACCTTTAGTTTCCTGTCTTTTTCCACATCTTCCCACTTTCTAATGCAAATTCTCACAATATTTTGTTATTAATTTTTTCCAATATATGGTTGACTCTCTTTGTGTACTTTTCAGTGCACCTTCCTCATTTGAGAGTCAATTTAGAAGAGAGCATCCTCTTTTATATAAATATCTCCAAGAAGCTGACAGTAATCAGGTGCTTCAAACTCCTCGTGTAGAACCATTTTCTTACTTGTACAGCAACAGCATGCTGTAGTTCTTTGTCTCTTGCTTTCTCCTGGTATGTTTAAATAGGTTTATTATGTGCAGCTTGTATACAAATTTTCTAACCTTTTAATGAACATAGGTTTCCTGGAAAGATGTGGCTCATTGGATGTGGCCACTTTATACCGAAAACTGGGGATTATGGAGAAGTGATGTTTTGTATCTGAGTCCTTTCCCTTTCACTGTTGGTGATTTTGGATATAAGATTTCCTTTTTTTCATGGAATGAAATTTATGATTGTCACCTCCTGCATGTACATTGATTTCATAATGCATTGTTATTTTGTTGTTAGGGTATATTTAAACTCATTAAATTTCTCATACTGAATCCAGGATCCAGTAACAGGCCTTCCCACCTGGCATGATCGACCACCATCTCCCCCACTGCTGTAAGTTACATTTTCTTTTTCTACCAAAAACAACCGCAATGTAATTCTTTATTATGATTACAAGCAAAACAAAAAGATGATTGATCCATTGTGGCACAGCTAAAGAATTTAGATGGTTCTAGGTTTTATTTCCATGACATTCAAAACTCCCTGTGAAAGTAGAAATGGGTGATTTTAGATGATTTATGAATCAATTCCCATGCCTGGCTAGAACAATAAAGTAAAGGTGATTTGAGCCACAGGAAAAGAAAAGAAAAGAATACAAAGTAAACATTATTTGCCATTATGTAGTTGGAATTGACACCATTTTCTCATGCTTTAAATCTAACTAAGAATGACACTGAAATCTCATGATTCATTTGCATTCTGTCTTTTTTTCTTTCTTTTTCTTATTGAATGGGTTAATTAAAAGTTGAACATTAACCTATATTTCTATCTCTTTGATTTTTTTTGAGTAAATTACAATAATGTCTTGAAACATCATGAAATTACAGGCATCACAGAAGAGTTTAATGATTTCCCAAAAAGCTTGTTGAAGTTTAAGAAAATACTACAAAGACCATGTATGCCACAAATGCCTCTAGTTATACTAAAATGCCTACATTGAATTGAAACTTTGTGTTTGTTCATGCATTAGCTATTTTAAATACTTTGATACTATTATTTCAATTTTAGTTAATGAAAATTACTTATTGAATAAAAAATTCATTAGGATAATAATTCTAATCATATCATTAAAAACAATTCTCCTAAACAAATGAACCATTTGGTCAATATGCTTTTGATTTGTTTGATATTGGTTTTAAATTCAAATAAAAACTGTATTGTACTATATATTTGAATATCATCAAGTATTTTCTTCATATATATTCTTCTTCTTTTTTTATTAGGAGCCAATAGGTTTTTCATAAATCGAACATAAATTCATAAATATATGAATGCATATTTTATGAATATCGATAGCCGCTGTCTTGATGAATCATTTGATTTTTTTAAATGATATTCTTATTAATTTGTGAAGTCATAATATCAAAATAATTCAAATACCTATGTTGAAACAAAAAGGTAACTTGAAACTCGTAAGGATTTTTAGTGTATAAATGGGGGTATTTTGGTTATAAAGTGTTTCTATAGTATTACTTAAAATGGGGTATATAGTATAATCACCAAACTTTTGGGTTTTGCTTGTATGTGCACGATGCCTCAAGGAAATTATTCTAATTCACTTTTTTTTGGTTGCAATA
This sequence comes from Salix viminalis, assembly GCA_029228465.1. NCBI lineage: Eukaryota > Viridiplantae > Streptophyta > Magnoliopsida > Malpighiales > Salicaceae > Salix > Salix viminalis. The sequence goes on along the minus strand of CM055428.1, from coordinate 13,217,731 downwards.
GGTATGGATTTAGCAAAGATATTGTTGAATGTCCAGGTAATCTCATTCTTTTGCTCCTTTAACATGAAATTTTTACTTTTAAGTGTTCCCTCCTCTCCTTTGCTCTCATTTTTTTCATTCAAATGACTGTAGACTTTGTGTTTTGATGACCATCAATACCATAATGCATGTGGAATTGCCACGACAGTTTATAATCCATATTTTTGCTTCTCGTTTCTCTATACAGAGAGGTTATTGTATATTACTCATTGTCTTTGTTATCCTTGTTAATTGTGAGAAACATTCAAGCACATCAAGGCTTTATCCTATTATATGAATCTCAATGCTTCTACTATATGTTTGAAGACTCTCCTAGCAATTCCAATAGGTTTAAGATTTAGCCTAGGCTTGGACCATGGCTGATGCATCATCCACTATCATCTTCTTTGACAAATCTCGCTTGTTTTTTGGAGAAACTCACCAAATTTCAATCACATTTGCAGGCCACATGGAAAACCATATTTTTCTGCTTTTTTTGTTATATGAAAAACACAAGAAATTACTACCCTCAACCTTGTAAGCATAAATCTAACCTTAAAACACATTTTTAAACACCAAATCAACACAAAAATGCAATGTAAAAGCTTATGTATCTAAAAGTTCAATCTATATATCTCTCTCAAATGCTGTGATGAAATAATATAATTTTGGTATTTATGGTTTTATTTCCATAAGAGCCTTGTTTTGATGGTGATATCGGCTGGTGTTACGACCAAATTCTATCCATCCATTTTTTTCCTCTTCATAATATCTTTCCAATTTTTAAAATGATAGTGTTTTTATGTTAAAACAAGCCAAGTTGACAGCGCTTGGGTATTGTTACTCTGAGGAATAAGTTTACTACAATTGAAAGTTCAGGGGCTTATTTGAACTATTTCATAGATGAAGAAAGTTGTACAATTGTACAGGGGTATTGTCATCTGTCAATAAGATGATCATTTGATTGATGTTGTGCTTCTCCCATTTCCATTATCACTAATTGTAGCATGTTAACAGATTATTGGCCATCAAATGTCCATGTTTGTGGGTTTTGGTTTCTTCCTACTGAATGGCAATTTTCATGTAAGAAATGCCAAGAAATTTCAGAACTTTCATATCCTGGAGATTTGAGGACAAAAGATGAAGTGTGTTCAGCTCATGTCAAGTTACAATGTTTTTTGATAAATCCAGCGTCAACACCTCCTATTTTCATAGGACTAAGTTCTATTGGAAGGTAGGTTCTTTACTTTTTTGTTTATGGACTATTTAAGCTACAACTTTTTTTGTATGTTCTTCTTTTTCTTGATTTTTTTTTTTAAATTTAACAACTGCGATATTAGGTTGAAAGAAAATGGTTAATTGGCTATAACATCAACATCATGTGAACATTGTCAGCCTAGCATGGATGCCAAATTTTGTTTTTGAATAGAATTATTTTAGTTTGTTTCATTCACTTGTTTAAATTGCCAATGGTGATCTTTTCTTGAACTGTGTTTAACTTTTGCTTACAGCATGGGCTTCTTGAGGAACCCTCAAACATTTCTTCAGGTAATTCAAACTGTCCTGGAGATCACAAATTACAGATTCATCCTTTTTACTGCTGGCTATGAACCTTTGGATGAAGCTGTCCAAGTCATTGCCTCTGAATCATCACATTTAGATAAAAGACAGTACCTTGAAGAGGGAATCTGTCTCTTTGATAGCCGCCTCTTTTGCTTTCCTAAGTGAGTATATATCTTGATCCCTTGAAGCATCATATTTAAATAAAAGATAATATCTTCTTTGTGCAATGTTATCAAGATGTAATGGCATGGTCATCTGGCAGTAATATCATTTCAATATTTGGGATTAATTTTTTTTTTCACAACCCACCAACATTCTCTTGCGTTATCTAATGTGCCAAAGTGGTTCTTATGTTTATAGCATGACAAATATGATGACATTTGTGACAGACCCCCGTCTTTTCAGGGAAATTAAAATTCTTTTTAGGCAAGGATACACAGGTTTTTCAGACGTGTGCCCCTACTAACAACTTCTGGAACTTGCACTTCCTAATTTGGGTTGTTATAATTTTTAACTATGAAGAATTAGATGGTTAAAATTAAATTTAATAAAATTAGATTAATGTTAAAAACAAAATTGAGATTTTGCAACCATTTTCCATTATCGAAAAAAACAAAATGGTACATATCATTTTAAATTGATATAAAACGAAATTGTACATATCATTTTAAATTGATTTTTCTAACTGTATTAAGTCACCAAATCCATTGTCTGGTAACGATTATTTTATTTAACTCTATCATCTAAAATGTTTTTACTATACAAAAAAAAAACGTTGGAAATAAATTTATTTTAACTATATCATGTGTAAAAATTGAAATATAGATCATAGAAATATGACAACTTTAGTTTTGTAGGTAAATTAAAAAACACCCTTTATGCATCACATACACTATAATGGTTTTTTTTTTATTGTTTTCCCATATTATCCAAGCTCAAAAGAAAAAAAACTATTATCTGTTAATTGTTCAGTCAAACAGGGAAATCAATCAAATGTGTTCCTGCTTTTATTTTCTTAATAGATCATTGCTACAAAATCTCATTTTTTTTATATAGCCTTCTTATATAACTAAAAGTTACTTTTGACCTTTAAAATTTACAGTTTTAAACTGTAACAATTTGATTACAGTTCTGAACTTTGCCCCACGATACTTTCATGATAGTTTTTGTTGCATATACTGTCTTGATTTGGTCACTACGTTAGTTTGGGAATTTGATCGTGCTTCCTGTACCTGAAAGTTTCTTAGGCCTGCAGCTTTCCTGACATAAATGCAAAGCCCTTGAGTGATGGGAATCTGAAACTGAGAATTTTGAGCTTTAATAGGCCTCTTGATGTTTTTTCTAGACTTTAATTTTGATGGAAGAGAGCTCTGCTATAAGTTGAAGGGAAGGGAGAGATTCTTTTTGAAACTTTGTGGGCAAGCACTATCATGTAAGCTGAGAGTATTCTAGTATTTAATCCCAACAGAGAGCTCTGCTAGAAATTAGAAATTATTGAAGGGCAAGATTTGTCAATTTTTTCAAAGCAATGAAACCCTTAGGGTAAGTGAAATATTCAGAGGTTTAACATTTATGAAAACATGCAGTATATTACCTTGTTTTCTAGGGTGAATTGCTGAAATTATAATTCTGTGATGCTTATAGAGTACTTGTGATAGCAATAAATTATATGAGATTGATTCAGAACAATACTAACTACCAATTATTAAAGATTAATTTAGCACAATACTAACTATAAAAGATGATAAAACCATGTAGACGATACCTTCAAGGAGGATTATTCATTGGCTATGCAGAAGAAACACTCCTCTCTTCCCAAATTGAGTACTAGGTGCAAATAGCCTTTAAAACCCTCTTATCATGGCTGCATTAGTTGGTGAGGTAATTGTTTTGATTATATGAAATGACCCCGTTTTATCATGCAAAACAGTATGATACCTTACAAATGGCTATTTCCAAGATGTGCAGCTGCAATTCATCACGGAGGCAGGTGAGACTCATGTTATTTTATTTCATTGAAATATTATTTTCAGCACATGACATGAAGAACTATTTTTTTGTTCTTGCTTCTCTTTCTGTAAATTAGTGGATCCACTGCTGCAGCACTACATGCAGGCATCCCACAGGTTTGTCGCATTGCAAACCCTTGCTTTATTTCATTGTTGTAGAACTCAAATAATGTGCGAGTTGTTTTAGTTTTCAAAGTTTTTGCTGAACTGCTTTGGCAAGGCATGCCAAAAGAAAGGATATTCTTTACAAGTCCAGAATGAAATTCTGATAAGACTAGCATATACCACTTGAACAGGACAGCCATGTCCGAAGAGAGGAGTAGGATGGAGGTGTACATTATTGGAAGAAATAAGGTTTAAAAAGTTTGTTTTAGCAGAGTCATTTGATAAAAAAAAATTATGGATGAAGGAGAAAGCTCTTTGATTAAACCTTTGGTAAGAGAGAGCCAGCCCATGATCAGAAACCTCATTCTAGATTCAGTTCCTGGTGCTTGAGCAGCTCTCCTGACTTTATGTTATTTGTCATTTACTTTTTTTGTGAAGTTATCTATCAACTGTTAAACAAAACCCTGCAAATGGATTGCAACTCAATATTTTTTTGCTTAGCAGTCTTCCCTTCTTGTCCGCTCACTCTTCACCTTGATCTTGCCGAATCGGTATAAATGTCTCTCAGCTAGGTTACACATTTATGATACAGAGTAATGTTGTCGGTAAGATTTCCTTAGTTTTCCAAAAGGTGTTATTACATGCTAAGCTCTAATATGGTACTGCAATTTTGATACCATACATGCATTAGAAATTATATATGCTGTCATGACTATGAAGATCAATGTTAATATATGATTGCCCTGTACTATTGGTGTATCTGCTTTTCAATGCTGTCAGTTCTCTTAAACAAATCCAATAATTTTGAAATCATTGTTGCACTAATATTAATGAGCATGTGGCTTTAATCCATGAAGGGAAAAGAAGCATGACAAGGCTGGTCAAATTTATCTTATGTGCTTCAGCAATGATTATCTTCACTAATCTCTCACCATTTGTCTCTCTCGACCAATTGATTAGAGTGTTAGATGGCAGGTATTATGTCCATTTATACTGGACCAGTTTTATTGGGCTGAGAAGATGTACTGGATTGGAGTTGCCCCAGAACCATTAAACAGAAGCCATTTGATTCCAGATAAACTGGACGATGTGAGCATCGGAATGGCTGCAAAAGTTCTATCAAGGGCCATAAATGATGCCCTGTCTCCAAACATCAAAGCACGTGCTTTGGAAATTGCACAGAGAATTTCTCTTGAGGTAATGCATGTTCTTCAGTTATTTGATCACATTGCTGGTGAAGTGTTTAAAGAAATTGCATATATTTTAAATTTATAAAGCTATATATCTATGAGTGATAGGGATATATTCTGGGTTTTATACCAAAATCTCCATGGCCGTATTCTCTGCTGCGATAATTCATATATTTTGCTTCTCAATGATCACAATGGTAGCTTCCTTTCCTTTCCTTTTTTTTTCTCCCAATGCATTTACCTTATATAATGGCTTGCAGAAGCCTAATTTTCTCGCAGCACATCAGCTCAGAATTTTGGTTTGCTTATATGAAGATTCTTTTTAGTAGATTTCATTGTAGGTATATTGGTGGACACTTGGGGATTCACTAATTATGTAGCCCTATATTTTCTGTTGAGGTTGGAATCTAGGACCATAAAAAATGTGGACCATATCAACCACATACCAACTGATAAAAGCCATTTAGAATTGCCATTTTTTGTATATTATTTTAAATATAGTGCAAAAATTTATTTATATAATATAATTATGCAATTAATTATACAATTAATATGAGTAAGTTATATAATTAAATAATTGCTTTTAACATGTTAACGTCCTTATTCTGAATGAAGTGCTTTGTTCACCAACTTGCAGGATGGGGTCATGGAAGCCGTAAAGATCCTTAAACAAGAGATGAATCCTTAAACAAGAGATGAATTGTTCATGTTAAATGCTTGCAGATTGAGTTCTCCAAAATCTCAAAAGCTTCTGCTCTCTGTTACTGCGCGAGTTTCTGCTGTAGATGTTTGGTGGAGTTAGATACACAGTGCCTGACTAGTTCAAGACTCTGCTATATATGTACAGTTTAATCGATTTATATATATACACTAGCTAGATGCCCCCGCGCGTTGCCACGAGCATTTTTGTGTATATAATTTAACATAATTAAATCCACAACGATAAATTTATATGATATAACTAAATAAAAGTTATAGATTAGGAGATAAAATGTATAAATTTTTAAGTAGAGTTTGTTGCTCAAACATAGATTACATCTTTTATAATATAGGTATTGCGTCATAAAAGATCACAAAAGAGTGTGAACTAACATTAAAAAAAAAAGAGCAAAATATTTTTATAAGAAAAAAATAAAAAAATTAATCACTAAAATCATCGTTATTATTGTGCAGATAATAAAATTATAAAAATCATTTAATACAAAGAGCAAATAAAAATAAAAATAAAAATAAAGGGAAAAAGGAAGCAATATTAATTTAAAATACTATAACAATAGCAACATCGGAGTCTTAGCATCTAAAATTATTATTGTTGTTATTATCAAAACAATAATAATAAAAAAAAAACTATCGTTGCTATCACCGCAAAAACAATAAAAATTATCAAATTATCCCGAGGAAAAAAACCCTCAAAAACATTAACAAAAGAGTAAGAAAGAAAAACAATTAAATTATTATTATTATTATTATTATTATTATTATTATTATTATTATTATTATTATTATTGTGTTAATAATGAAAGGGAAAAAATGGAAGGAAAAAAAATCCTAAAAACTTCATCAAAAGATCAAACAAAAGAATAAAACAAAAACAAAAAACTATCGTTGCTATCACTACCAAAACAATAAAAATTATCAAATTATCTCGAGGAAGAAAAACTAAAAAACACTAACAAAAGAGCAAGCAAGAAAAATAATTAAATTATTATTATTATTATTATTATTATTATTATTATTATTATTATTATTATTACTATTACTGTGTTAATAATGAAAAAAATAAAATAAATGAAAGACTAAAAAAACCATAAAAACTTTAAGAAAATTAAAATCATAAAAAGAAATCAAGGGATTAAAAAAAAAACATTAAAAGTATAAGGTTCGAAAGGAAAATCAAATATAAAGGGATTAAAATCCAAAATTAAAAGTATAAGGACCAAAATGAAAATCAAATTTATTATCAATTTCAATCAAAGGACAAAATTGGCAAAAATTGAAACTGCTGTACCGAATTTATTGAGTTATTTAAACCCAATCCAGAAATTAAAAGGAGGATCGAAGTGAAAATTGCACATTCAATTAATTTCAATCGAAAGGACCCAATCGAACTAAATCAAAACTTATATAACAAAAATCAGGACCATAAACAAAATTAAAAGTACAGGGACCGAAATGAAAATGCATAAAAATCGGGGGACTCTCCTGCACTTTGACGTGCAAGAGAGAGAGAAACGGCTGCAGCGGCTTTAACCGGCCACCGCCGCGTCCACGGACGTCGGAGGACAAAACACGCCGCACCGGGAGGAAGACCAAAGCGGAGGCGCATCGACTGAGATGCCGGTAGACCATCTCCGGCGACTCCATCACCACGCACGCACCACTTAAAGAGGGCGTGAGGCGGAATACTGTTGGGCGCGTGTGACACACGCGTCGACAGTATAAAGAAAAAAATAAAATAAAAAAAGCATGGTCAATTATCGGTGTACCCCTGTGTCTAAGTCAACAATTTTATCTTATTATGGGCTATATCCGTAATAAGCCATTTCCGAAAAAATATAAAATAATCAAAAGGTAGGCGGACCGGACCGGTCCGGTCTGAAATTGTGCAATTACTGCGGAGCCCTTCCACCCATAACCGGTTTTTTGTTTTTTTCGAGGGCTAAAAGCGTTATTTCACTGTGCAAATAATGATAAAAAAAAAATAGGAAAATCGGCAAACCAACCAAACCGAACGAACCGAGAACCAACCCAACCCAAAAATACACTATTACAATCCACAATGTCTACACTCACAGTCTACAATGCTGAAGCTACAGGAAAAACCCCACGCCTATTATATATTAGGTAATATATATAAAAGAACCTAAATCAAAAAAATAAAAATTCAAAAAAATATGTATTATAAAAAATAAAATGGTTGTTTCAACTTTGATTATATAAAAAATAAAAATTATATTTAATTTTTTTATTTTTTTTAATTTTTATATATTATTATATATATATATATATATATATATATATATATATATATATATATATATATAATTAATTAATTTTATATAAACAATATGATCTCAAAATAGTATACTGAAATATTTTGAAAACCAAAACATTGTATTTTAATTGAAAAAAATAAAATATTAACCAAAACAAAACTGAAAACTTTGAGTGTGACAGAAATGATGTACATGTCAAAAGACATTAAACTAAATTATTGGTTAGTGAACAACGTGTTGTCTGTTCCATTCAATTTAGAAAAGAAAAAGAGGTTTGTGCCCTTGGGCCTATGCTTGCAAGCTCGTTGGCGAGGCTTTTCTTTGTAGGCTAAACATTAGGCCGGACTTCATTCTTTTTTTAAAATTACTATATTTTTTATATGTATTTTCAAAATAATTTTGTATCTATGTTTTGATTATTACTAAATCTCTATGAATTTTTTTGATTTATCCTTTTTGAAATAACAATTAATTTTTTAATTTTTTTAGAGCGCGTTTAATTTTCTTGTGAGGTATGGTTCATCAATAATTTTTTTTATAGATTAAAGCTTAATTTTTTATAAATAGAAAACATTTATTTTTTTAATTTTTTTTCATTATGTGTAGCCTAGCATGATTTTTCTTCTTTTAATTTGTTCAATAAACTTCATGTGTATGTCCATTTCTATTACAAACTGAATTTTTTATAAATAAATTCATTAAACATAATCGAATAAATAACTGGTATTGCAACATTATTAAATATCTTGATTTATATTCATCTATCAAATTCTTCTACTTTCTCTTTTGGTTATTTTTAACAATATTTTTTTTTCTTAATATACTTTGATTGTTTTTAGAAAATAGTCTGCATATCTAGTTTAACAAAATTATAATAGAATAAAATCTATATATATATTTTATTAAAGAATAAAATCTACAATACTCCACCATCTTTCTTTTTATTTATTATTTAGATGAGTTACTACATGTGAAGGAAATTTATTAACTTGACTAAATTTAATTAAAAAAATATCTAATTAATTTGATTTGACAAGTTAAACTATAAACTAATTAAAATTTTAATAGAAAAAAAATTATAATATTTTTAAAATTTTGAGTTACTTATTTAACCCTGATGACTTGGAACATCCACCACGTCGATTCATGTAGGTTTAGGTATTGTTTGGCATTGTGTTTTTTTAAAAAAGATTAAAATATATTTTTTATTTTTTTAGTTTAAATTAAAAAAAATTATGTTTTTAGATCATTTTAATGTGCTCATGTCAAAAATATTTAAAATATATATTATTTTAATGCGTTTATAAATGAAAAGTATTTTTAAAAGCAATCTCAACAACACTTTTAAACAGACATTTAGTCAAAGTTTTACAATTATGCATATGATTAATTATTTTTAGAAGATGCTTCACGTGAAATTTATTTATTTATTAATATTAAATTTGATTTGTTGAAATAGTTTTGGGTTAATGTTGGAGTATGGATAGGATAAAAAATATGAAAAAAAAAGTGTTTCACCTTGCATTAGAAGTAAATTATGCACCATTCATTAAACACATAGGGCATCGAGAGACGGGAAAAAAAAACAAGAAACTAGGTGTTTCCACCTTGTATGGGGTCTTTAATTTGTGCTTCGAGATTGTGTTTTCATCGCAAACCTGCTCCCTCTCATTTTCTCAGGCCCTTCAACACCGGAATCCCATTGTCTGTGATCCACCGGCCACCCTGGAGGAACGTGCCGACGGTGAATTGAAGAGCTTCACTCCTTTTCAGGAAATGAAGAGATTTCCACTTGACCCTCCTGTTAGTTGCTGCACCAGGGCCGGCGTTGGCGTACTCGGCGTAGTAGAGAGTGTCGAGAAACTGGTTTCCACTCCATGGTGTCCATCCCTCTGGCTGGATGAAGTCTGCTAGCTGCGACTCCATCACAACAGTCCTCGAGTATGCCTTCCATGGCCGACCCAGGTATGTCTTGATCTTGAGCCTGTCGGCGACGAGATTCTGCTCGGGGACGATCCTGCAGTTATGGATGACAACTCCTCCGGGCTGGCCCCTCTCTTTCCGGCCATCTGCAGTCACCGTGTTGAACTGGTTTGGGTTTGGCCTCCGGACGATGATCAAGGAGTTTTGGATCACCGCCGATCCATAACCAAATAGGAAATCTACGGTGCCTGAAAGGACACAGTTGCGGTAGAACTGGCGGCCGGTTTGGTATAGCACGGTGTCTTGGTAACCATCAAACCTGCAGTTGTAGAATGCTGACATATCGGAATTTGCTCGGATTGCCACGGCCTGGTGGCCATCGGGACCGGCGGTGTTGGCAAATCCAATGGACTTGGCGATGAACCCATCTGCTTCAACAACTGCACCAGCAATGAAAACATATATATAATCATAATTTTGTTTTGTTTTGTTTTAAAAAAATCATTCAGATTAGATAACAAAAACATGAGTTGGATGCTGCACTCACTGAATGTAGCAGTTTTCCAGGTGCCGAGGCCATCTTTCGCAAAACTCCTGTTTCCGGTGACAATGGTCTTCCTGGATCCATCGCCATAGATGAACACGTTGGGCTGGTCCTTGGCTACAGCCACGTACTCACGATACGTTCCTGCCTTGACATAGACAACATACCTGCCCCTGAGGTTCTTAGGATACGCGGCGAGCGCTGCGCCGATGGTCTTGAACTGCCCGCTCCCGTCCTGAGCCACGACTGCATTTGGTCTAGCCCCGCCATGGCCGCCCGACGCCAGAAGCTTCCGGTCAGCAGCAGACATCCAGGCGGGAAAACCATGATCGGCTTGAAGAAGCTGACGAGAGATGCTGGGAAAATCGAGCTTGAGCCCCAAGGAATTCAGAACCTGTGATAGCCCGGCAAGGATGTTCAAGACGTTGTCTGTAAGCTCGCTTCCGTAGTCCGTGCTGTTCCTCACCTGATCCCTCAAGGAGCTGCCATCCTCAAAACCATCCAGGCACATTTCTTGGTACGCAATGATCGAGCTCAGCCATGTTCGGAAATCGTCCGAGCGGCTTGAAAGTGAAGGTAAATCGATCTCACCCACCTTCGACAATGTGTCATGGAGGCTTTCAGAAGCATTTTGCAGCAGCTCCTTGCAGTCATTCAGGGCCGTCTTGTCACGGGCGCCGGCGTTATCGGCGGCCTTGACCAAGAGATCATCGGTGAGGTTGAAGGATTTCTTCAGCGAAGCGGAGATGGCTAGTATGCTTCCTTTGATTAGTTCCTTCGGATCGGTAGAGTTCAGAGCGCTGAGGGTGTTCGTGCAGGCGTCCTTGTAATAGGTTGGCTGGCACAGCGCGCTGACAGCCTTCATTTGAGGTGACAAGCTCTCTGTACCACTGGATCCGCCATTGCTGTGATTAACAGTAGCAACCACGCCGATGATCACACCCACGACGAGGATCAGGGAAACCCCTGAAACGATTACTTTTCCAAGCATTTTTTTTGCTGATTATCTATAGCTAGTGATCAATTCTCTTGCAGGGTTAGTTCTCAAACCTTTCCTCCTCCAGGATTCTGTGCCAGCGATGAGGAGCACAAAATCCAAAAAGAACAGACTACAATATTGGAAGATAGATCCTCCCTTCGTCCTGCTTAAATACAGTCATGAATCATCCTGGTGGGGTTTCTGTAAGCTACGATTTTCCTTAAATTGTGGGCTTTCTGCATGAAATGGACATGATGAGATAATTATCGAGTGGTAGACCATTTTCTCACTTAGCTTAATCATGGAAGATAAGGAAACATCGGCGAAAGTAGAGGAAGAAGCTTTGTATTAATTGCACCATGCATGCTAAACTTAGGGCAAACTAGCGCAAGCCATTGAGATAAACAGGTGGTCAGCTTCTTTTACTCATTTTAGAGCCTCTTTGGAGAGCTGTTGTGGTAGCTTTTTAAAGTGTTTTTTGTGCCGAAATATATCTAAATGATATTTTTTAATTTTTTAAAATTTATTTTTGATATCAGCATATTAAAATAATTTAAAAACACCAAAACATATTTATTTAAAATAAAAAATAAAAAAAAAGCAAAAGCTGCAGCACGGCTTGAAAAAGCCGTGCCAAACAGCCTCTTAGTATGCGTCTGACTTGACCAATTAATCAAGATTACCTCCAATAGCCATTACCAAGAATTTTCTGTGCTATCTTTGGAATTTCTATAATCTTTATGTGAGATGCTTCTTCTCTTTTTCTTTTTTTTTCTAAGTGAATATGCTATATTACCAACAAAATAAATTGTTTGTAATTTTCTTTATATTTTTTAAAAATACTACCGATGAAATTAAATCATCATTGATTAAAAAGTTTCTAACTCGTCGGTTTAAAATCACCTCAAACAACTACATATATTTTTTTTATGCGAGGAAACCTCGTCCTCCGAAAGACGCACTTTGAAGGTCCAGGTGAGCAATTAAAATCCTGGTTATTCCAGGCTTAAACTCGAGAACTACTGTGCAGATCACAATCTCTATAGATGCCTAAGAGCATATCTATTTATTATGTGGATTGGTTGGTAGGGTTCTAGAGAAATATAAACTTTTCTTTAACATGTCGCAGCTATCACCGTTTCTTATTATATTGATACATTCTTGTCTTTCGATATACCTTGCATACATCAATTTCATTTACTTGATGTTTCTGCAGCAATGTTCATTGTCTTGTTAGAGCTAGGATCCCTTGAACAATTTGTTCATGTTTTCATTTTCTTTTTTAACAAGTAGAAAGCATGAAGAAACCAGCCCAAAACTTACTATCCTCAAATATATTTTTCATTTTAAAATTTGATTACAGTTTTTAAAAGTGATATAAACCATACATTAGTAAGCTGTTGAAACTATTTATTACAGTTTTTTAAAAAATACTTTTCCCTTAAAAGCATCAACATAAGGTTTAATTATAGGTATTCTAAATTGTTGACACCATTTATTTAAATCAATGTTCTCATCTTAAAAATAAAGTTTATGGTTTGAAATGCAAATACATGTGGGTCTAATGTAAAAGACATTGCAGTTCAACCTTGTTTTTTTTAAAAGTTTCTAAATTTTTTTAGCTTCAAATTAATATTTTCTTAATGTTTTTTTTATCAACTCAATGTGTCATGTCAAAATTAAATATATATATTATTTTATTGTATTTGTAAATTAAAAAAAAACTTTGAAAAACATTTACCACCCTCATAAAAAAGCTCTAACCAAATGGGTTTTTTTTTTAAGTGGTGGTTGAGCAAACAAAAAAAAAAAACTATCACATTACCGAAATAAAATCTTATGAAAATGGCTTAGCATGAACTCTTATGAACTAATAGAATAGGGTTGTGCCTAGAAGAAGGTATGGCAGTATAGTGATTACAAAATGCTCAAATTTCATCTCTCAAAATTATAGTGGATGAGTTCCTTTTGTCAACTGTGTTTCGGTTTTGCTGGTGTGCTGGTTGATATGGCGACACCTGATGAACAGCATATATAGTAGTTGATACAATACAAGCACACGTATGAACTTTCAGAGGAGGGAATTTTGCTTTTTCCGAGATGAAAATATGGTTCTGACCAGGGATGTTTGTGTTTAGATTAAAATGGCCGAAATATTTCATTCTAATTCCGGTTAAAACATACCAAAATCATTTTGTCTGTGCTATTTTAGCCAAATAGTATATTTTTTAAATGAATAATTTTACAATATCAATCATATATCTTAATGCGACTATAGATTGAGATGAAATTTTACGAGGAGTCTCTTGACATATTTATATATATTATGTTAAAATTTCAGAGCAATCAGAGAATATAATGACTTTGCGAGATTGATGATGACATTTCTCATAATATTATACATGTTCATGATTTTGTTTAGAAAAATCATTTTATTGTGTCTTTTTTTAGATTAAATTACACAATTCTAAATAATTTTATCTTTGGATTTGAACTATAAAAAATTTAAATTAATATATTTAATTATATATATACATAAACGTAGAACTCTGAAATAACACGCTGAAACATTCTGAAACCAAAACATTATGTTTCAATTAAAAATAAAAAAAACAAAACACCAACATAAACAACCATGACGATCCTTTACTTCTTGTTAAATTTGAATCGATTCCAATGGCCCGTACGTATGCTCTAACCACAGGAACGGATAGATACCAGTATCAGCTCGACAAGAAACGCATCACTTTCCTGTAAGCTCGCCTCTACATCTCTTCTTCCCTCGTAAGCTCTAAATAAACTCACTGAGTCACTGTCCCTCCATTTCCCATCTGCCAAAAACTCCCTTGTGAGTAACTACATCATGATGGTGTCATTGTCTCCCGACGTCAGAAAACGTCTGGAGGGTCTCCGACATCTTCAGGTTTGTCAAAAAACATTCATCAGCTTCTGTTATTTTATAGCCCAGTTTTCAGAAATTTTGTTGATGTTTATTACATGCATCGATGGCTTCTGCAGAGCCAACATGATGAGCTGGAGGCACAGTTTATCGAGGAGAAAAAGGCATTGGAAGCTAAGTACCAGAAGCTTTATCAACCACTCTACACTAAGGTATATATTGTCTTGCTTAGAGAATAATATAAATTATATTCTGGGACCTTATATAATAGGTAAGTTTTTAGGTGTGATGATTCCTTAATATGGTATCAGAGTCTTGTTAACCCATCGGTCACGAGTTCGAATCTCACCACCCTCATTTTATTTGATAAGAATAAGTACAAGGTAGTACGAGTCTGTGCAAGTTTCAAGCTCAAATAGCTTTCACTTGAAAGTGCGTGTTAGAAAATAATATAAATCATATTTTGGACTTCACCTAATAGGTGTGATGTTTTCTTAACATTACTATGTTTGTGCTGTATTTCTGTAATTAATTTAAGTTCTTGTTGGGCACTCGGCGCAGAGATTTGAAATTGTGAATGGTCTAGAAGAAGTTGGAGGGGATGTGTCTACTGAATTGGCTGGAATAAAAGAGGATCAAGCTCCAGAAGGTATTAACTAGTGAATATTTTTAGTAGTATACGTTGTTCTTGGCAAACATGCATGGAGTATTTGAAAGCAATGCCTTGGCTTGAACTTAAGAGTAAAGTACTTCTTTAATGCAGAGAAGGGAGTGCCTGGATTCTGGCTCGCTGCCATGAAAACTCATGAAGTACTAGCAGCGGAGGTATGCAAGGCTCGTACACAAACATGTATACCTGTTCCTGTTGGATTGATCATTGTGTAATCTGATTCATCAATGGAATCTTGCAATAGATTGAGGGACAAGATGAAGCAGCTCTGGAGTTCATTAACGATATCAAGTGGTCGAGACTTCAGAATCCTGAGGGTTTCAAGCTGGAGTTTTACTTCAATCCTAATCCTTACTTCAAAAATTCTGTCCTGACAAAGACTTATCACGTTATTGATGAATTTTTTGATCCTATTTTGAGTCAATCAATCGGGTAGTCAGCTATACAAAAGCTTTAGGTGGTGCTGAGAATTTTTAATCTCTTTCCTTTTGTAATGTTTCGTTCGGTTTTGCAGGACGGAAATTGAATGGTATCCTGGGAAATGCTTGACGAAGAAGGTGACTGTGAAGAAGAAACCAAGAATGGGGTCAAGGGTTGCCAAAACCATCACAACAATTAACAAGTGTGAAAGTTTCTTCACATTCTTTGCTCCTCCTCGGATCCCTGAGAACGAGGATGGCCGAGATGATGATGCTGTAAGTTCTGCTTCGTTATGTGCAAGGAAAGCAATTGTAGCTGCTGATATATATATGTCTGTTAACTGATGTCTCAGTCTCTTGTGTTCACAGTACGATGAACTTCAGGACCGGATGGAACAGGACTACAATGTAGGGTAAGTCCCACGTTGAACTTCTTCTGGTTTGATCTGTGCATCTCTGTCCTTTTTGTTTTCTCTGATTTGGATAAGTTTTTTGGGGGCGGTAGTGTAATTATTCGTGACAAAACCATTCCTCATGCTGTGTCATGGTTTACTGGAGAGGCCACCGAGGACGATGAGGCTGAGAAGGAAGAGGAAAGAAAAGAAGGCGCGAAGAAGGACGACAACGAGGACCATGATGGGAAAAAGAAGGGGACCTGAAGAAGGAAGTTGAAGAGAAAAAGGAAGAAAAACAGGTCGACAGGACATCCATATGATAGATTCTGATCTCTTCTACATACATACATACATACATACATATGTATATATGTATATATATACCTATTGTATGCATGTTTGTCTAGGCTTCCATCCATGTTTTTGAAGATGCTAACATGTTCTTTTGCTGTTTCATTGCGATGTTCTTGCAGTCATCCGATAAGGCGAGTTGCGGCTGATACTTCACTATTTTGAAACTTCTTGCGCTATCTAATTGTTCTGTGTATGAAGTTCAATTGGATCTGGCTTTTGTTAATTGCAGAAAAATGGAGATCAGAAAATCGAGCTCCCTCCTGAGTGCAGGCAGCAGTAGTTTCGGATCACACCAGCAGCCATTGTTGATCAAAAGCTTTAGCTCTCTTGCATTGCTTACCGATCTATCTTTCACGCACATCTATATTATGGCATGTGTTCTTTTCTTTTTTTTCGTGAGCAATGCATTTGGAGTGAAACCATAATTAAAAATACTTTTTTTAAAAATCACAATCACAAACCACGGTGTCAAACAAACAAGCCATACAAAATTTATTTACTTATTTTGCACAACCAAATCCTTCTCACAGAAATAAAGTAAAGACCAAACGTCAAGTGAGAATATGGAGTTCCAAAACCATGTCAGCCTGCAAAGGGAGGCATGGTAAGAACATTTACATCCCGCTAAAGATCCTGAAAAAATCCCAAGGGATTCACCTAGATGGTCAACATCTTGCTCCAAGGTGGCATCTCATTTAGGGACAAGTAAAGAGTTTGATTCCTTGAACGTAGCACACCTGCACCATGGCCACAGACATCAATCCGAAATCAACAGATACATGGCTGGTGCAGTTTGTGTATATCTGGTATGAAGGTCCCTCATCAACTAAGAGAAAAATAATGATTTCTAAACCAAATTGGTTCTAGCAGATTGAAGAACCATGGTTAGAAAAACTCTGGATTTGGTTGATCCTGTTCCTCACTCCAAGTAAAGAAGCAAACGGAAAACTACACGGTTTTCTCTCTCTAAAACAAAACAGCGTTCATGACGATGCGTCTTCAGCCTTTTTACCCTCCAAAAGCTTCAGCTCTTGGCGCCAACCTTCCAATTTTGTCAACTTCTCCATTTGCTCCGGCTTCATGTCCTGCGACATAGTTTTCTGCTGCTGAGCTTCTGCTAGTCGAATCTGGATTTGGAAACAACAATCAAGCATACCAACCATTAGTCTCTACATCAGTTCTCACACATTATGGAACAAACCAGCTCAATTGAAGGCAAAAACTTAATAAAGAGTGTATGAGCTTGAATCCATGAACTTATATCTCTTGTGTGAAAGATTAAAGCAACAAAATTTTACATCCTTCCAGAAAATCAAATGCTAGAAACCTGTACAGAAAATGAATACTCATGTCTGATTGGGTTTACAATCTTGTTGTCTAAACTGAGGAGGAAACTTGTGATTTCTTGAAGGACCTCAAGAAATACATGACAGGATTTGTTTTTAAGAAATATATGTGCAACATTAAATAAAGCTATAAATATCTATATGGATCATGCCCTCTGCCTCCAAAACTTGAAATTGAAGTAGTTCTTAACACAGAAGGGAATAGAAAGCCAGTACAAAGTCAAATTTATACTTGGGACTAAGAAATTGATGGTGATCATATTGCTAGCATGCTACAAGTTTGGAGCATGTGTAAGTCAAATTTGCACTGACTTCAAGGCTTGTTTTGCATCATGCTAGCATAATACAAGTTTGGAGCACATATGTAATCCAGCCCTTTTTGCAATCATAAACCATGGTTCATCCTTCATTATGGCAAAAACAGATTTACAGTAAGTATAACACTGGAGAAATTTACAGCTTGATGCATCTTATGCACCTTGGAAATTTAATGGGATGAAGTAAGATGTTTACAGTGTGTCAAAAGAATACTTGTTTCTCACTCAAGGAAATAGTAATAATTTTTTTGGTCTAAAAATTGTTAACCTTCCCCTGACAATTTAAGAGGACATACAATTCTTTTGTTCACAATCATCAGTAGTTGTATTGGTTTCTACAGCTTTTCCTCCATTGTCCTCATTCTTTTATCTATCTGGACTACTTTTGTAAGAAAAAAAGCCCATATAACTCAAAAAAAGGAAAAGGTACTTAGTGGAATAATCGTGATAAAATAACATGCACATTAGAAGAAAGAGATCAAATCATCTAACATGCAGAAAATCCCCATTTTCTTTGTTGATTATGCCCCCAAATAATTTCAACCCTGTAAAATCTTCAGTTTCTTACTGAGATTTTTCAATATGAAGAATGCACATGTTATCTTCTGTTTCTTCAGAACATTATTAGTCAGTTCAAGTTTTAGCATCATTTTTTGGCACGCTGATGTAGCACAACTTACATAATTCCTCAGAGTATATAATAAATGGAAAATATGGCAGCCATTATTATCACTAGGGAAGGCTAAAAGGCAGGATTAAATATACCTTCTTTTTAAGAGCCCGAATTCTCTTATCGATATCTTGAAGTTGAGATTCCATATTTGAAGCATCTGCCAAGTCTGAGGAAGGAGCAACTACAGCAGGATTTGAAGAAACAGCTAGCTCATTCATCTGACATGCCAATGATTCAAAAGATTCAGATGCACGGCCTAAATCTTCAGCAGGTTGCGCTCCCTTTTCATTGTTCCCATCTTCCATGGCTTCAGGGTTCTTTCCCTTTTCAAGTGCAGCCTGCTAAGGAGCAAGTGTAAGATATACTTGCATCAAAATAAAAGGAAGAAAAACAAAATTACTAAACAGTAACAAAAAAAAACTGCACACTGTATCTCACAAGCTCTAACGTTGTCTGCCATCTTCAAAGATTTTAAAACTAATATATGAGGCAGGAATTTTAGTGACGCTAACTGCATTAATACAGTTGTATAGTTTTGTTACAGAAAACCAGCTTTAATTGAATAATTAAAATCCAGATTGGCCTCTAAGCAAAAATACAACTGATATCCAGCAATTTCTTATCAGGTGGGACAACAATTTCCTACTTCCAGGGACTTAGGAGATTTCCTACTTCCCTCAAGTAGTAATCTTTATAATTATCTACTGCAATCACTTTCATGTACCTTAAACACACGCAATACACTCTCTAGCATACTAACATTATCCTTCTGTTTTTTTTCCTTTTGCACTCTTAAATTTGCTTTTCTTCTTTGATATTTCTCTTCTTCTCTTCATTGTTTCCTTACACCATATGACAATAGAATCTCTTAAACCCTGTTTTTCTAGGGTTTTGATTGATTTTTTGCTACTTGTTCATAATTCAATTGCAGGTTATCGTTATAAACATTAATCAGTAACCTGCACTGCAAAATTCGAGTTGAGAGGGGGCTTTTGCAGCATTTAACTGAGACATTAGAATGCCGAAGAATTTAAAACATTAAAATACAATTAAGAGTCCAAATACCAATCCATCAAATACATGTTGCATCTAGTGCCACATAACTAGATTAAATATGATAGCTTTGAATGTTGTAAGTAGCAAAAATTACTGTTGACATCTGGAAGCCGTGTGGATTCAAGTTTGTCGTGTAGAATGAGAGGTGGGTACTCAATATTTGAAGACGGGTACTTCTACTTTCATTCAAAAGCCAAAATTCCATACGAAAAGACGGGTACTTCTACTTTACTCGCTAGTTTCACAACCGTAGTCAAAATTTGAAGCAGATTATGAATTTCTTCGACGGAAGCCACATGGGAAGTTGAACGATGCACAGATACAGAGATTCCTAACTAGTAAATCAAAAATAAACGGCAGCAAGGAACATACCTGAAGCCGCTTTTCCTTCTTTCTTTCATTCCTTGCAACAGACTTAGTTTTTGGCTTTGTAGGAACAGCAGGATCATAACCCGGAGGCACTTCCTGAGTCTGCATTTCCTTTCTCCACTGCATCACACATTATAATAATAAAAGAAACCAAACCCATATCAATCTTTCTTCATTCACATATACACATAGCAGAAAATTTAAGAGAATGGAACCAAACCCATGATTCTCCATATCAAAGAAGAGCATACCAGGGCCCCTTTGGATTGGTAGACGGCGACTTCGTCTTGGGGGGTTATAACCGGCCCGGATCCGAATGGGTTTTCTAAGGGTACCGTCAGGTCGTCGGCTGGGAGACACAAATTTCTCCCCTTCTTTTAGGGTTTTGCTTAAGTCTTCCATTCTTTTCGATTCTCCTCCTCCTCCTCCTATCTTGCTACTACAGTTATTGTTACTGCTTGCCATTGATTGATTTTGCTTGTATTATGTTTTGACAGACAAGGTTTAAGGTTGAGGGTTGATGTTTTTTTATTATTATTATTAATGTTGATGACTTCGTGTTTTACGGCATGGTTGTAGTTGTTTTTAAAAATATTTTTTTGTTTAGAAATATATCAAAATAATAAAAAAATTTAAATTATTTTTGATATCAGCACATCAAAATGATCTAAAAATATCAAAAAAAATTAATTTAAAATGAAAAATAAAAATAAAAAATTCTCAAATTTTTTCATAAGTGTTTTCTAAAAGCACCCTCAAACACCCCGAATCAGTTGCTTGTGTATCTTGATTAATCTTACAAACTCTAAAATTAATAATCATGTAAAATTTTAGTAGTTATTATATTAACAATCACAAAACTCGAATTTGAAATCATAGAAAAAATAAATTTTTTATTCTCAAACTTTTAACACTTGATCACCTAGATGATTTTGAGGGTTGATGTTAGTACCCCATGGTTGATGTATGTAATTATTTTTTCAAGTGTTTTTTATTTATAAATATATAAAAATAATATAAAAAATAATTAAATGAAAATAAAAAATAATTTAAAAAATGCTTTTAAAATATAAAAATAAACTGGCTTTTAGAGTTGTTTAATAGTATATTAGTAGTTACTTTTTAAAATATTTTTTATTTTAAAAAAAATGATATGAGAATACAAAAATTAAATTAAAAAAAAATATTTAAAATTATTTTTTAAAATATAAAAACAAACATATTTTTATTAGTTATTGGTAATATTATCGAACATAGTAAAACGAGTTGAATTGGGCAGGTTTGGTAAAGCATTTTTTGATTAGAGCTCTTGTAGGCTAGAGTGTATATTTAGAATAGTGATGCAACCTTTTATTTTATAAATTTTTGAAGTTTTTTTATTTTTTATAATTTTAAGTTATTTTGATATGTTAGTATCAAAAAATAATCAATTATTAATATATATATATATTATCTCATAAGTGATGTTTGAGATAATATATATATATATATATATATATATATATATATATATATATATATATATATATATATATATTATCTCAAACATCACTTATGAATCTTTTAATTAATATTAGTTTTTCGAGGAAGACCTAATTTCTTAAAAAAAAATAGAAAAAAAATAGTTCTTGATAAAAAAAATTAACATTATTATTAAATATGAAAATAAAGTTGTTGTTTTTTAAAATAAAAAAAAACCCATAAAGATACGTTTTTCTGTTAATGTAATCTTCGTTTATATTAATCAACACCAATTTTTTTTTAACTAAAATCGTTGTTTCTATTAAAAAAAGTATTTTATGAATGTTAAAAAATATCAAAATAATATCTCAGTATTTTTATGTATTAATGTAAAAATTATTTTAAAAGGTTTTATCCCACATTGAAAAATACAACTTATCCTTTTGTGTACATAAAATATATATAAGCTTTTTATCTCACATTTAAAAAAAAACAAAAAATATTTATATAATAATAAACGATGAGATGAGATACTAACAAATAAAGAAAGGATAATGGGCTCATGCACATAAAAGTAGAGTCAAGCAAGTGCAAAACCACTGATTGCCTCCGTTGCGCGCTAGAAAACGCCTATATTTTTTAAAATTTTTGTCTTCAACATTAATTTATTTTTGATGACCCTTAAACGGAATTCATAATACTTTAAAAACTTGAAAATTAAAATCTAATAATCATGAAATTAGCAGCTCTTGTTTTATTTTTAAATTTTTAACAGTTATAACAAGTAGAATTATCTAATTTCTCAACAACTATATTTTATTAACTAATGTATCGTCCTTTTAATTCCATAATAATTTTAAATTGGTAACCAAAACTTATGTTACATGTGCACCTACCGGTACATTGTTTTTTTTTTCTACTCTCTTTTTCATTGAATAAGAACTTATTAGATCCTTGAGAATACCTTGTTCTTGGGAAATTATCATTAAAGACAGTGTCAATGCATGCCCCCAAGTTTATCTGCTCCTGTTTTTGTTATTTATATTAATTTAACAGCAATTAAAAGATAAACATATTAGAAATATTATTTCAAAATAAATGTTTTTTTATAAAATAAAGCTTATCTGCATGTGCTAGATGCCTAGATGAAAAACCCACAAGCTATATATTTTGTTCGTTATAATATTTGGGAGTGTGATTGCGGTTGTTTTAAAAAGTGTTTTTCGTTTAAAAATACATCAAAATGATTTTTTTTATTTTTTAAAAAATATTTTTGACATCAGCTTATTAAAATGATCTGAGAACACCAAAAAAAATCATTTAAAATAAAATCAAAATCAAAATTTTGTCAAACGGCAGTTCAACCGCTTTGCCTAACAGGCACTAAAACTTGATTTGCAAAAGAATCCGAATATACCCCTTAAAATCGAGGGAAAAAAAAGAAAAAAGAAACTATCCATTAATAATTTGATGCTGTTTGCATGGTAATAGTGTGTTTACAGTGAGTATTTGCTATATATAAGAATGAATGTGAGGAGAGTGGTCAAAGCAAGGAGCAGGCATGAACAATATCCCTCCTTCCATTCTATGATTCATCTCTGTAGCGAAAATGATACCATAATTAGCAGAATCAGCTAAAAATATTTGAACAGAAGCTCCACCATTGCCAAATTATCAAAAAAGCTCACGACCCAGCTGAAACTGCGCTCCACCATTGCCAAATTACCGACGTTCCCCTCCATGCATGCACAGAAGCTTATTTTAGAAAACGCCATGCACTATAAAATCCCTGCACTGTCCCTTCTTCACCTTCATCCTGGCCATCCAAGCAGAGCAAAGTCTCTGTTTGCATCATCTTCATCGCAATCCTACTCTTCTATTCCATCCATTTTCTTCCTTTTCTTTTCATCTGTAGAAACCAGGATATATATTGGGCCAGGAAATTGAAGAGAAAATGTTTCGGAAAGGTGGTTGTTTCTGCTATTTCCCTCATTCTTGTCGTCGGTGCTGTCATTGGGGTGGTGGCTCTGGTGCAACCCAGTCAAAAGGGATCCGGTGGAGAAAACGAGCCAGGAAACATTTCTCCATCGATGAGGATTGCCAATCAGCTATGTCAGCCGTCGGATTACAAGGAGGCCTGCACCAAGACCCTCAGCTCCGTGAACAGCACGGATCCAAAAGAGTTTGTCAAGCAGGCTATCTTAGCTGCCTCGGATGCGGTGAAGAAATCGTTCAACTTCTCCGACGACCTGGTCGTCAAAGCCAGCCAAAATAAGCGCGAGAAAATGGCCCTGGACGATTGCAAGGAGCTGCTGGACTACGCCGTTCAAGAGCTCCAGGCATCGTTGTCAATGGTGGGAGACAGTGATTTGCACACCACAAATAACCGAGTTGCAGAGCTACAAAGCTGGCTGAGCGCTGTCCTTGCATATCAAGAAACATGCGTGGATGGGTTCGATGACAAGAGCCCCATCAAACCTATAGTTCAGCAAGGTTTCGTTGATGCTAGCCAGCTCACCGACAACGTTCTGGCTATCATCTCTGGCTTGTCGGACTTCCTCAAATCCATGGGCCTCCAGTTTAACATTCCTTCCTCCAACTCTCGTCGCCTTCTTGGCGAGGATGGATTTCCCACCTGGTTCTCTGGGGCTGATCGCAAGCTTTTAGCCGCGCAGGGCAATGGCAACGTCAAGCCAAACGCCGTCGTGGCTCAGGATGGCAGTGGACAGTTCAAGACCATCAGCGCAGCCATTGCTGCATATCCCAGTAACCTCAAGGGAAGATATATTATCTATGTCAAGGCCGGAACTTATCGTGAGTATGTTACTGTTGACAAGAACAAGCCCAATGTGTTCATCTATGGTGATGGACCCAGGAAGACGATCGTCACCGGAAGCAAGAGCTTTGCCAAGGATGGTCTGGGAACATGGAAGACCGCTACTTTTGGTAACATTAATCAAGCTCCTTTTTTTGCCATTAATTGATGATTAGATTCGGAAATTCGAAGAAATGAATCGCGAGACTTGTTTTGAACAAGCTTTTCCTAACCCTTGATTCATTAATTTCTGCTTGTGCAGTGGCTGAAGCGGATGGGTTCATTGCCAAGTCGATCGGATTCCAAAACACCGCTGGTCCTGACGGGCACCAGGCGGTGGCGCTTCGTGTAAGTTCCGATATGTCAGTGTTCCTCAACTGCAGGATGGACGGGTATCAGGACACATTGCTGTACCAAGCCAAGCGTCAATTCTACCGCAATTGTGTTATTTCCGGCACGGTTGATTTCATCTTCGGCTATGGCGCCGCCGTGATCCAAAACTCCTTGATTGTCGTCCGGCGACCTAATGCCAACCAGCAGAACACGGTGACAGCAGACGGCAGGAAAGAGAATCATGCCACCACCGGTTTGGTCATCCACAACTGCAGGATTGTCCCTGAGCAGAAACTAGTTGCCGACAGGTTCAAGATCCCGACATACCTGGGCAGGCCATGGAAGCAATTCTCCAGGACTGTTATCATGGAATCGGAATTGGCAGATTTTATCCAACCTGCGGGGTGGATGCCATGGGCCGGAAGCTTATATCTTGACACCTTGTACTACGCAGAGTACGGAAACAGAGGCGCCGGAGCAAATACCAACAAGAGGGTGAGCTGGAAAACTTTCCGTGTCATTAACAGGAACGAGGCTCTTCAATTCACCGCCGGCCAATTCCTTCAGGGCGCTGCTTGGATCAGAAATGCTGGAGCGCCTGTCTTGCTTGGCCTGAAACGATGAGAAGATTGTGTTAGCAGAAGAAGGCTTGCAAGAGATGTGTAGGCCATGATTGATTGGTGAAAGATTGATATTAATAAATTGCATTGTTATTTTCTGCAATAAACCACGGTCTTATTATGTTCTCTAACTGCTATTTGTCTAAATTTAAGAAAAGTTTTTTTTTTATGAAAAAAAAGTCATTATCTAAAATCAAATTGTTCTAATGCTAAAACATAAAAACAAAAAGAACTATTTTTTTGTTAATATCGAAAATATATTTTATATATAAGTTCATAAAACAACCAACCATTCTCATGGCACAACAAGCTTTTTAAAAAAGCAGTAGAGAAAAAAAATTAAGAAGGATCCCATAAATCAATAGTTGATTTAACTCATAGAAGAGGATGAGTGAACTCGAGACTTAAAGTGTAGTGTGTCTTTCAGATAGCGAAGAAGTCACTTGACTGGCTGAAAATGAACTTCAGTAGGAGTATAAAAAACCTAACTTACAAAGTTGATAGAATGTGCAATATCAAGACATGTTATGGTCAATTACTGCAATGCACTAACGAAGGGGCGATAATAAGCAAGATTTGCAAATGAGATCCTATTAGAGGAGAGTCTTTGAGAGACAATCATAAGTGCAGAGATGAGTTTGTTGTCCAATAGTTAAGCACAAGCCAAGACATCAATAACATATCTGACTTAGATAAGAAAAGGGCCATCTTGGAAGGAAGATGATGTAAACCTCGTGATCATGTGGTCACGCAACCCACAACCAAGAATGAGATTTGATCCTAGAAAGCCCAAATAGGTCCGATAGGAGTGTGACACAATGGAAATCTGCCCCAAGACACCAACACTATTGGAATGAGAAGAATGACGTCACGAAGCTAGTTAATCTTTAATAAGTCGGATTCAGTTCGTTCAAGAACTAAAAAATGCAATAATCACTCTCACACATAAACTGAAAAGTTCAGAATTAAATTTCATCAATGGCTCTTGAAATTTAGCTAACATGAGTTTAAATAGTCTTTTAAAAACTAACCCTAATGGACCCCTTATGTGGACTTAAATGAGGCCCACTCAAAAACTGACACAAAACCCTAAGTTGGAAAGCCCATGACTTAATCCAAACAAGTCTTGGATCCTAGTTGAAAACAAAGTCTTAATTAAGCCCAAAACAAGCCTTGAGTCTAGCTAACAAAATTAAATAAAACCTATAAGTCTTATTTATAGCTTTTCCAGCCTCTTAATCCTAGAAACAAAAGGAAAAGGTAGCTCATAAGTCATTGCTGATATTTCTGGGCTGGTTTGCATCAGAAGAAGCTTTAAGGCCAAATAAATAACTAAGTGGACCTAAATCCTTGACATCAAACTCGGAATGGAGTTGGGTAAAAAAATTGATTTAGGAGAGTAAAATTGTTTCTAATAAGGATGATGTCATCAATATAAAGAATAAGATAAAAATAAGATCATCCTACCATTTAAAAACAAATAAAGAAGGGTTTGCACGACTACGAAATAAACCAAACTTTAGTAAAAATAACTAAAAATTTTGAAACTAAGCATGAGGTGTTTGTTTCAAGTTGTACAATGTCTTATTTAATTTGCAAACATGAAGAGGATGACAAGGATCAACATAGAGTGGGGGATGCTTCATGTAAACTATTTTATGAAGAATGCCATTGAGAAAGGCCTTTTTGACATCAAGTTGACATAAGGGCCACTTGTGGACACGACCAGAAAGAGAACTACACAAATTGTGGAGGCTTTTACCACAAAGTTGGAGGTGTCTGTGTAATCAAGAACTGGAAGTTGAGTGTAGCCCTTTGCAATCAAACACATTTTGAGGCGATCAATTGATCCATTGGAAAGGAATTGAATTCTGAAAACCCATTTGTAACTAATAATATTGGTGTTACGGGACCTAGGAACAAAATATCAAGCATGATATATTTGAGAAGCTTTCATCTCATCATCCATAACAGCAAGTCAAACTGGAATTTTGGTTATTGATTTAAACCTCTTAGGCTCATATGTGACAAGAAGAGCATGAAGTAAGGGGTGAATATTATACAATGCTTAGATGAGCAAGATGTTTGTGGCTTGAAAATGCTAACTTCGATACGAGAAATCAAAGGATGAGAGGTAAATGATACAACTGAAGTGTTGTAATTAGACAAATGTATGGAATCAGTAGATAGATTTGAGTAATGAAGGGACAATTGAAGAGAGGATCCCGTAGGCAAAGGTGAAACCTGCAAAGGCTCAACAATGATTATATGTACAAAAAGGACAAGTAGTAGTGAGAGGAACCGCATAGAAATTGGAAATATTGTGCTTGGAAAGGGTTCAAAAAATGGGAAAAACCAATGTTAGAAATAAGATTAGCGCGTGAAATATTTGAAAAGGGATGTTGTTTTTTTCACCAAACCTAATATGTCGAGTAATATATGTATAAGAAGTATAATCAAGTAAGTAAGGATACACTCGACACCTGAAATGATGAATTTTTTCATAATTAGGAGACTTACTAAAGAGAACTTAAAAGGCTAAAAGACCATCAAGAACAAACATAGGCAATCGATAAATAATGTAGGTCGATGTGTTGAAAGCATCAACCTAGTGTTGAGGAGGAATATGGGAGTGAAAAAGAAGAGTAAAGCTAGTTTTCATCACATGATGATGTTTGCGCTCAACTTTATCATTTTAGGAATGAGTATATGGACATGACATTTGGTGTTGGATACTAGAATCTCTAAGATGATATTGAAACTAATTACTAATAAATTCAACACCACCATCACTTTGAAAATTTTTATTTTTATGGAATATCATTTTCTATCGATTTTCAAAATTAGAGGAAAATAAATATGATTTCAATTTCATAAGATAAAACCATGTAAAACTTGAGTAATCATGAATACATAATAAGTGAATTCCAAATTACGTTTGATTGGAGCAAGACTGCAAATGTAATAATGATTAAGACCTAAGAAAAGAGAAATAACTGTCCTTTTTTATTAACAAAAGATAAAATATAATGATTTATAGAAACAATATGAGCATGCTATAATTCAAAAGAAACATGTAAATTCATATTTCTAATGATAGAAACAAATGTAGAGTTGTCACATTCTAGCAAATAAAGAGCACCTTCTCGTTTACCAGTTTCCATCACCATTCATGCGACTTGGTTTTGTACAATAAAATTATTGTCATAACCCAATTTCTGGGTTACTCCCCAAAATCAACCCAAAAATAACAAAAAATAAAATAAAAGAGGTCGGCATTGGTAGAAAAATCAATGTGCAAATTTTGGTTGTTTTCGAGAGTCTAATTGTATCTCTTTTGTCCCCAAAAATGAAGGAAAATACAGATTTAAGGCAAAAATAATTTATCATCGGATAAATCTGTGCAAAAACTAAGTCGGGGGATATAATTATATTTTTATGGGCCAATTTGATTTAATCGTCAACCAATTTAAAAATATAATTGTGTTCAGGAATTAAGTTAGGGTCCAATTAAAGGATTTAATTAAGTGCAAGGACTTAATTATAATTTAAGTTGGTCAAATTAATTTTGTTTAGGGCTTAATAAGTGAAAAATCAAGTTAGGGAGCTTAATTCGGGTTCAATTGAGAAGATGAGAATTTTCGGAGACTAAATTGAATTTTTTTCAAGCCAATTATGCAAAATCAGGGGTCCAATTGGAAACAATTAAGAGTTTAATGGTCAATTAAGGGTCAAATAGCATAAATTGGAAGTCAGGGACCAAAATAAAAAAGGTGCACAAATTTAAGGCTAACATTGAATTTTTCACGGGGACACAATCGCACAAAATTAAAAGTTTGAAACCAATCGGGGGTGTGATTGAACCAATTAAAAATTGAGGGACCAAATTGATTTTTTCCATCTCCTCCCAAATCATTACAGCGTGGTCTGCATTGTTCGATCCACTGAATAGTGCTGAACACGCCACTGCGAGCATGCGTCGCTGGCGAGCCCCAGATTCTGGGCGAGGCAGGCGGTGCCCTCTCGGCTACACGCCATGGGTAGCCGGAAGGGCTGCTTCTTCTGCTATAAATACGCAGGGCAGGGACGAGCAGAGGGGGAGGAGAAAACGGAGTTTTGAAGCAGAAAAAAAGTGAAGTGAAAAACTGAGAGTAACAGGAAAGAAAGAAGAAGAAAAAAGAATGAAAACAGTTCCCCGTTGCAGCTCTTCTCTCTCCCTGATCGCTTCTCTCTCTCTAAAAAGCAAGCAACTCCGAAACCCGCAGTCTCGACCACGCGTGCATCACCCCATCATCACCGAAACTCTCCCCTCCACGCCAAACGCTCAGCCGTGGTCTCAGGTGAAGGCAGTAGCAGCAACACTCGGCGCAGCAGCAACAGACCGACACATCAAGAGCTCCCTCCGGCCACCACAGGCCACCGTTGACGACACCACAACCACCAGGACAACCACCTCGACCTCAGCTACCCGACCATACCAACAGGTGCGCCTTTTGCCATATTTGATTTTTTACTATTCATTGCCTTCAACCTCTCGTCCCTGCATGCAGTGGGACGTAATCGTATTAGAGGAGAGTCTTTGAGAGACAATCATAAGTGCAGAGATAAGTTTGTTGTCTAATAGTTAAGCACAAGCCAAGACATCAATAACATATCTGACTTGGATAAGAAAAGGGCCATCTTGGAAGGAAGATGATGTAAACCTCGTCATTTCGGCCGGGCTGGATAAGAAAAGGGCCATCTGGGCCGGGCATAAGGAGATTGGGCCGGGCTTTTGTGCCCGCCCCGAACGTGCAAGAAGATGGTCCGTCATTTCGGCCCATGCCCGAATAAGGTGGGCTTCCAACCCACGATGGTCGGAAAGCCCGACCCATCATACCTTTCGGGCTTCCAGTACGTGAGGGGCTAGAAGCCCGATCATCACTAAGGGCTTTCGGTTGTCGAGCTACCATTAGTGGTCGACATTATCGTGACCCATCAAAAAAATAATAATAATAAAAAATTTAAAAAATACAAATTGAAAAAAAAAGTATTTTCATTTTTTTACTGTTATTATTACAAAAAAATATAAAAAATGTACTTGTTTTTTATGCATACGGCCAAATTCCATGATTTTTCTATGCATATTTTTCGTAAAAATTATGTTGCATCTTTCTCATATTTTGAAAAGAAAATTGGATATCGTAACCGGTTTACGATTATCCGTTGGAATTTGGCCAAATTATCAAACATAATTTTAAATATTTTTGTTTTATCTATTAGGGTGTAAATTTACATTGTAAAGTACATCCATGGATAAAAAAAAATGTGTTTTTAAACTACGGTATAAATTTATATTGTAAAGTACATCCGTAGATAAAAAAGATTTTTACTACGGTGTAAATTTACATTGTAAAGTACATCCGTAGATAAAAAAAAAGGGGTTTGTAACTGCGGTGTAAAATTACATTGTAAAGTACACCCGTAGACAAAAAAATGGTTTTTGAAAATGCAGTGCAAAATTTTTAACTTAGAAAAACAATCAAACAACAATGCAGCTTACCTTAGGTAGGGTGCACCGGGGGTGATGTGTCTTCCCCTTGCACAACAAGTCCCCTTACCTAGACTCTCGCAGACCAATAGGTTCCTAGTAACCTTAATACTAGGTGGCGACTCCTTAGAATTATAGTCGTAATTTTTATGACTATAAATAACCTCATTTTCACCGCGCGTCGTTGTCTCTCCAGCGAGGGATGGCGGGGCGCGAAGCGCGTAAAAAATCGTCGTCGCGACAATTATTATAAGAAAGGGTGACAAGGAGAGGAAAATTACAGGCCAACTTGTAAACAACAAGTTTTTGGTAAGATGAGGGACAACATGAACAACATTTAGAAGTTTAAGATTAAAATAGGGAGATAATGTGCCAGTATGAGTAATAAGGAGAGACATAATTTTTTATTATTACACAGTCTTTACCATTATAGGTCTCAACCTTTTTCAATTAAAAGGGATCAGGTGTCATGTGTGCAAAAGCTCCTGTATCACTGTACCAACCAGACACTGAGCTATTGGAAAGAGAACAAAATGCAGTGAAAGTTTCAATCAGTTGAGCAATAGGTTCAACATGGTCATAACAACTTTGATAACGGTTTGGTGTGTGTCCCTAAATCTTATAGATTTGATATCGAGGAATATAAAAACCTTGTTTTCCATGTCCATAGCCTCCATTTTAACTATCACGAGGATGCTAAACTATAGAGTTACCACCACCCCGAGATTGAGGCACTTTTATGGCAATAAAGGTAGCGTAAGAAATAGAGGACTCTAGTGATTGTTGATATTAAAGCCTCAGCTTTGAGAACCAAGTCTTTGAAAGTTAGCAATGGGGTGAGAAGTGATGAGAATTAGCCCAACGCCAAGCGTAATCATGCAAATGACCCATTTGTGGTGTTAAGTGGGCCTATTACAAGAGTCAGGATAAAAAGACTTAAACTGACATTGAATGAACTAGTTTAGAAAAAATAGAATAAGATAAACCTAGAGGAACAAATGACACCTATGGAGCTTAAAGGGCAACCTCTAATTCATCTAATCCAAGTCCAAGAAGGGATCCATTCAAATTCTGAAAAAGAGTTGATGTGCTAAGCCCTATGACAACCTTGATTTAGGTTTGTTTTTTCCTAATATGACATGATATCCAAGTCCAGATTATTTTCTAAAGAAGAGAGGATTTTTAGCATTCAAAAGAAGAAGTCTTATAGTTTATGAAGGAAACCTAAAAGTCAGCAACATTCAAGACCAAACAAATCTTCTTTATCTTATATTTATGTGGCTACAACTTAAACTTTTTTATTTTAAATTCATATTTTGTGTTTTTAGGGTTAATAAACATCAACTGGGTTTAGATACTTAGGGATTTGGGTCTGATTGTGAGTGAGATTTATACAAGACCACATCTTTGGGTATTATAGGGTTTAACTTAGGTTAAAAACACATGTAGCTTAGGTATTATAGGATTTACAGAAGTCCCCAAGGGGCATGGCGCCATAGGGCTTCACATCTGCCTTGTAGGTCTTGGGTTCAAGTTAGGACATGTTCACTTTGTAAGAGTCTAGGACATCCAGAGTTTTGCTCGCAAATAGTGCCTGAAAGGGGAATGGAGTTTCCTTTAATCCAAAAAAATACACACATATTGTAACCTAAGTTTCAAATCATGTTTTTTGCTTAATGAAATTCAAATTACGGTCTCATCTTTGTGTGCTTGTGAGGATAAAGATTCTCTCTTTCTTGGTTCTTTAAAAGACTAAACACATCTTATCGAGATTCAACTGACTTCATGACGTCAATCCATACTTCTTATTCGTGAATTGTTATTTATTGGGTAGGGGTTCAAATCCAATAATACGGGTGTGTAGGTACAAGTTATCTTTATATCATACTCATATCAAACCTGATTTACTTAGATTTTCAGGAATTGGTGTCGTTACATGTGGGTTGCTTGACCGCGTGTTTAAAAGGTTCGCATCATGAAGTTATTCCATTATATATAGATGTATACAAACTTGAATATAAAAAGATAAAAACATAAAGATAAGTTCAAAATGAAAGATAAATACAAAAGGAAATTATCTCCTATAATATCTCTAAATGAAGAAGATTAAGGAGGATCCTCTTAATCAATAGCAGATATACTGGAATCCTCTACACACTGACCTATGAGAAGCAACCAGCCAAGAAACACTCCATAATTAAAAACCCAACCAAAACCTAAATGAAGCTAACCAACCAATATCCCATGATGAATACTAAGGCTATAATGACCAATTCAGTTATGCCATACTCGAGAGATCTTGTCCTGTAAAGCCATAAACACATAACATTTAAGGGACTACTAGATTAAGCAACTATTATATTCCATAGTCCCACGAGTCTTGTTGAACAATATTATGTCCACATGTTATAGCTTTAAACTTAATTTATCCATTTTTATTAGTAGTATAAAAGGCAAACTTATAAGGTAATCTTAATAAGATCCCTTTAGTTATTTATTGTTATCTCAATTAAGTCCCCACTATATTATTGAATTCTCAACAAAGTCATTTCTTTTAATTTTCATCCTTGAATTGAGTTATATTTGCTATTATTATTTAACCTGGTTTAGCCCAACATATTGATTTAAATATTAATCAACTCCAAGCCACCTCGAATTGAGTTTTATTTCAAATTATTTTGGATAATAGTTTGACTAAATTAGGCGACCCAATAGGTTGATCCGACCAACTCTAGGTGAGATTCATCCACGTTAATTCTATTTTTTTTAATTAAAATAATATGATTTTATAATTGATTGAAGATGAATTTAACGACCTAGCGACTTAGACTTTAAGCTGATTCAACCACAAACTAGATGTTATGTCGATGATAGTTTCATTAATTGACATCTAACCTTTTATATTTTGGAGGGGGAGGGAGTTCACTCTAGTCCATTTTTTTTCCTTAGGTTTGTTTTTAAATGGAGTAGATGTTGATTTGAAATGATCTTAAAATAATATATATATATATATATATATATATATATATATATATATATATATATATATCTATATCTATATATATATATATATATATATATATATCTATATCTATATATATATATTAATGTATTTCAAAGTGAAAAATATTTTAAAAAATAATCACCACCACAATACCAAACAAGTTCTTAAAATTGAGGTTTAACATGTTTTTCATGGAAATTTGAAAACCAAAATTACTTGGAATTAATGTATTTAATATTTTTGAATTATTTTAATATGTTATAAAAAAAATTAATATATATATATATATATATATTATTTTAAGATCATTTCAAATCAACATCTACTCCATTTAAAAACAAACCCTATTAAATTTTTTTTTAACCCTACTCCATTTAAAAACAAAGTCATTTCTTTTATTTTTTTTTAAATGGAGTAATATATATATATATATATATATATATATATATATATATATATATATTAATTTTTTTATAACATATTAAAATAATTCAAAAATATCAAATACATTAATTCCGAGTAATTTTGGTTTTCAATTTCCATGAAAAACATGTTAAACCTCAATTTTAAGAACTTGTTTGGTATTGTGGTGGTGATTATTTTTTAAAATATTTTTCACTTTGAAATACATTAATATATATATATATATATATATAAATTTATTTTTAATATTAATATATTAAAATGATATAAAAATATCAAAAAATATTTAATTTTAGTAAATAAAAATTCATTTTAAAAAACTATTTTAAAATACACAAAAATAAATATTCTAAATAGTCGCTTTCATGTATTCAAAAATTTTAGGCTAAACTCCCGCCCTTGAAAACGAGCACATCAAAACACAGTCTCGCTCATCCTCTCTCTCGCTCACAACAATGGCGGCGTCTGTGGAGGAATCTTCTGCTCTAATCTCCAAACTCGAGTCTCCATCCATTTCCACACCAATCTATTCTGCGTTCTCGAATTACCTTCTTCCATTCACCGATCTCTCCAAAAAGCCCTTAAATCAAAACCGAACCCTAACCCTAACCCGATCTCTCGCCAAGCAATTCCTTCCATTCGTAAACCGCTGCCTTTCCATTCTACCCAAGCGCCTCTCCGATCTTCTCAACTCACCCTCCGTTAAGCAAGAAGACGGCAGCATCCCCGAATTCGTCATCGAATTGTTCGATGCTTACAGGCTCTGTTTGGATTGCTTGGAATCGGTGGCTTCGCAGTTGGCCGGTAAGCCCTACGCGGTGTATAGGCAGAGGTTGAGGCTGGCATGTTGCTTGGATGCTTGGGGATTGTACAGGGAAGGTGAGAATGAAGGGTTTCGAATTCTGGAGAGACTTAGGGGTTTGGATTCGTCGCCGAAGTCGAAAAATAATAGGAAGAAGAAATTAGGGGAATATTTGCCTGTTTTGCTTGATGATGGGGATTTGGATTTCGCGAAGATGGTTGTGGAGGTTGCGGTGGCTATTTTGAAGTGCGTGGCGTTAGGGCAGAGTAAGAATGAAGAGGATTATAAAAGGGTTATTGGGATGGTACATGAGGTTAAACCCTGGTTCAGGTGTGTTTTTGAGTTTTTATTTTTCTTAAAGCCTAATTAATATTTATTGAATTTAACTAGTTGTAGATGCTGGATGAATTAGTGGATGAGCAATTCACCTTTTGCTTGAAGGAAAATGTTGGTGATGCTCATTGGATTCGTATTGCTGACTTGTATGTTTCTAAATGAATGTTTTAGGGTGTTAGATGCCAATTCATGTGAGAAGTTACATAGAATGCTCGTGACCTATCTACGGAAGTGCACCCAGTTTCTCGCTGGGGAACTAATGATTTTTGATGGAGGTACTGTGTGTGCTTTCTGCACAGCAACTTTAAATGAGTACGCAGAGTCGTCTATGAAGGATCAAATTTACAAGGTAATCTAGTAATCTGTGGTTGATTTATGGCCATGCTGATTGCTGGGAGATTTGTGTATTTCTCTAATTGGTTTCTGGATTGCAGTTTGCTCGTCATATCTGCTCTGTTTTCTTCCTTCAAGCTGATAGATATTCAGTCAAAATTGACATACTGATGTGTGTTCTGGACTCACTTGCCCAAAAATGCAAGGTAATTTGAACAAATATATCATTTATGTAACCTAATTGATCACTGGCATTTTGTTTGTTAACTGTCAAGGCACATGCTACTCCAACACTTTTACAGAAGTGTTTACTATGTAATTATTTTTGTAGCAGAAAGTCCATGAAATTGGCAAAAGTCTTGGTTTACTCTACTTAGAGAGTTGCATTTTACTAGAGATGCAAATTGATTCATTATACGGTCCTAGTTATTGTTTCTTCCCTTTGCTCTTTTCAGTCGAATTATGTCAGGATAGAAATGCCCTCTTGTAACTTTAGTTCATTTCATGTGAAAGTTATGTTGGGTAGCTTGTTCTGTAGGTTATCTATTTAGAATTTGGTTACAAGATAAATTCAATATTTGTTTTTGGTAAGGACTAACAGTCACGATAGTAGCAGTCATTGAATATATGGAATAAGAACTTTGAGCTAGGCTATTATTTGACTTTACTTGCTCTTCCCCTTTATGAGTGACGAGTATGATTTGCTATGTATATCTAATTACTTTTCGTTAAAAATAATTCCATGATTTCTTGTCCTTGTATCTTTGATTAAATTTGAAGTTACAATCCAAATCTGGAATCTTGATAGTTCTTGAAGTTAAAATGTACATCATAATGAACAATACCTTTTCATTTTATGATAGTTGGAAATTAGTTTGCAAGTGGATTTTTAGGATAGTACTAAGGGTGAAAAGGAGATTTGCCGAGCTAATACAACGCTGATCAACCTTAGATTGAAAATTTAACCGCTGAACATGTATCGTTTTGCCTTGAGCTATTCCTTTAGCTAAATGCTCAAGCTCAACTTGTCAAGCATTTATCGAGCTAGGCTGCTTAATTCAGGCACGAGCTTTAGATTGGATTCCTGTTTATTAGTCCTACTAACTTTGAATTGAATAGCATATTTAAGTCTGCAAACGTAAAAGGAGACTTGTACTTTTTGCAAAAGTGAATATCTTCCATCAAGTATCTTAACTCGTGATTTTGTGACCTTGCTTTTAAAAAAGAACTCCTAAGACCTTTACCAGAAAATGAGTTTGTGAACAAAAAACAATAAGAAAAAGAAGAATGAATTATTAGTAATGAGAAAAGAATGTCATGATTAACATTTATCCATTAAAATCTAATTAATCAAGTAAATTCTGCCAAGTCCAAATTAAATGCAAAATCTATCAATGTTTCAAGATTGTAGTAAAAAAGACGTATTTATTTCACCAAGAACTTCCTCCCTCTCCTTCCGTTCAATCTGCATGGAAGAATTTGTTGCTTCATTTTGTTAGCTATACTCAATAAATCTGAGAGGAGGGATGTTGTTTAAAGAAAACATTTTCTTTTTCTTTAAAAAATATATTTCTTTTAAGAAATAAGAAACCATTTTGTTAACCGCATGAAAGCAGTGGCAAGTGATAAAAGCTAACCGACAATCTCAGGGAGGAGGAAGTGGAAGTGTTGGATCTGCTAAAGAAGAATAAAACACAAAAGTGTAGTTTGAATGCATCAAGGAAAAGTATTGGACTACCACAAGTAATCAGTGGACCACAAATCTAATAGTAGTGTGGATGTCGTTGTTTATCAGCTGTAGAATATGAAGTCAGTGCTGGATATACATTAGGATTAAGGGAAACTTGGTTCCATTGCACTAAACACATGCTTCATCAATGGTTAAAGATAGGGGAGGGATTGGCTTTTAGCTATATACATCCCACGATGAATATGACAAAAAATTCAACTGCCTTTAAGCTAATGAACAAAGTGAGTTGATCTACAAATAGCTTGTGATTGGCTCATTTTCTGAATAAGCTTAAAAGTTGCTCAAGATTGGCTTGAAACCTACTCTGTATGAGTAGGACCAAGCCACAACAGAGTTGAGTTTGAGTTCAACTCAAACTACTCAGTTCAAGTTACACTCCTAGATTTTACTTAATTTTTGTATTTAAGCTGTCTAGAGTGATAATATTATTTTTAACTTTGTTTTTGCAGGTTGAAGTGGAAATTTGGGGAACAGAATTAGTTGAACTTGTTGCTTATTGTGCCAGTAAATTTCATGCTGCAACCTCAATTTCTCGTAGCACTTTTGCAGAATGCCTAAATGACTTAGCTGGTGTTTTCTGTCAGGTATTTGATTTAGTTATAAGCTTCTCTCTATTGTACTTTTGCAGTAGTCACATCATTATGTGGATGTACTTGTATATGGTTTGAAATTTAACATACTTGGCAGGTTATGACACCATTGGAAATGATTATCAAACTTTATGCTATTGGATTGTCCTTCATTGATTGTAACACTAAGTCCATGATTGGTGATGGTATGCCATCCAAAGGTGCAAAAGACGAGCATGCAGTAGGTATTCTTGATGGAGGAGTTGCGCTTTGCAATTTAGAACCTGTACTTGGTTCCTTACAAAGCTACTTTTATGATAATTGCGAAGAGAACTGTGTGCCAAGTGGGATTGACTACCAAGATCTTGCTTCTGATATACATTTAGATTCTCACCATGGAACCTCTTTAAATTGCACCCAAAAAAGTAGAGAGGTTTATCTACTGGCTTACTTAAATGTACTGAAGTTCCTCTGTAAGCCACTTTCTGAATGTGTGATCTCTCAGAACAAACAGATAATTTTCGAAAGTGATGCTGGTTCTCTTTCTATGATGCTGTGTAGTATCCAAGAAGCATTTCATCAGTTCAGTGACATTGTTTTATATTTTCACAGGTAATAAAGTATAATTTTCTGCATCTTCTTTTCTATAAATAACAAAAGTTATAATTGCATCTTCTAGCAATTGAGTTCATCCTTTCCATTTCATTTAGAATCTCACAGAGTATTCTGTTTGATTAAATTTAAATTTTTGTATTTTTTCATGGAGTAACATTAGCTGTTGCTTGTGTTTGTTGATAACTGGTCTGAAACCAGGAAGATAGTGCCTTGTTGGAAGACCCTGTCTTGAGTGAAGTAGAAAAAACAGATGGAGGTGTACTAGGATTGTTTTAACATCTATAAGATGCACAACTAGCCAATTAAAACTTATTTCAGGATTAATTTTTACCAAGGGATATTATGTTCTCTCATTCTATTTCCTTTTTAGTTTATACCTCTTAGGTTTTCATGCTGCATGCGTGTTGATTTATTTGAGATAGCTGTGATTTTGTGTATTGAAAAAAAAAGAAATTTTTAGAATTGAGGACTATCAAGCAACCTGTCCTTATTGCTAGTTTCAACCTGTTCCTATACTTTTATTTGCATTTATTGTATCCATCATGTATAACAAAATGCGCACCAGGATCTTCTTTTAGTGATATCTTTTAAACTTAATAGATGAAGAGCCAGCACATAGCATACACATGGCTCCCCATTTTCAAATTTTACCATTTCTAGTGCACAATATATGCTCTCCCCATGCTTGTTAAAGAAAGACTGTATTTGAGATCCTGTTAAAAGGTAAGGATATGCTAGATTCAATTAGAAGCTAAATCTTAGATTTGAGGCTAGATAGAAAGTATAATTGGTAGATCAAAGTTAGACCCTTTGTACTAAATTTCTTTGTTTCCCCCCTTTTCTTTTCTTCTCCTTCCCCTCTTGTTCTCCTTTCCTCTATATCATTTGGTTCCCTTACTATTTAAACCTATCCATGGATGGAACTTTAACTGACATCTTTAGCTACCATCATTATCTAGCATTCTCTGAATAATTCTAATACATGGGTGCAGAAACAAATCTAAGAGGGAGGCTGCTGGTTTTGATGAGAACAAGATGATTCTTAGTGTATCTGTTGCTACTTTCATTCTATCCAGCAGAACAAAACACAAGTTCCAGGTTCTCTCTTTCCTGTAAAATTGAAAAATCTAAAGTGATTGTCATTCACTTAATAATGCACTATTGATCTTACATAATTGAAGGATAATTGTTTGTTTTTTCAAAGTTCAATTTTGCTGATGGCTTTCCCCTTTCTTTTTACAGAAGAGTGTGCATCTAATTAAGCAGATCATTGCTAGCGAATGGATCCAACCTCAGGAGTTGAAATATATATTTGCTTCCCTATACAATGTTGGCTTGCTTTTGTATAGAAATAAACAAGTGAATGAGGTAATTTCTTATGGATGTGATTTCTATCTTGGAAAATATATGGCCATTAACTTGATATCATATCTGGTTAATAACCAAAAAAAAATTAAATTATGAAAATCCAATTCCACTTTCATTTCCTGTTGTTGGCATGATGTTATTGGTCTTATTGCAAGAATTTTGCTTAAGTAATGGTGCCAAATTTAAATTTCATTGAAAATCCAATGGCTAAGAAGTCTATTGAGAATGCAATCATTTCATTATATTTTCTTTAATGCAGTGCTACCACACTTGTTTATGGCGTTCTTTTTTAGTGTAAAGGCATTTGTGAAGGTAATACATCAATGTACCTTATAAAGGACTACATGCTGCTATTTGAAAGTACACCCTGTGTTTGCTGACACATTTATGGTGTAAAGAAAGTGGTTGAAGTTACTGGTGTCACTTGACCTCCTAGGAACCTTGACATGGGACCAGACATCTTGAATTGGTTATGTTCTGCATTCTGAGATTACAGCCATGCATGGTTGGATTGCCAAAATTGACAATATAATATATAATTTAGGTTTTGTGCGTGGTGAAAGGTTTGGGATATAGAAACAAAGGGGGAAGAAACATGCTTTTGTTAAAAGGCTTAGAAACGCTTTTCTTAATTGATGGGAAAAACATGCCGTGCTTCTTTTGTAATTTACCTCCTACTGTTTGACCAAAATAATTTTAAGGGACACCCCTAATTGATAAGATTGCCCCCTTACATACCACAACTATTCTAAATGGCATTCCTTGCGGCTTACATGTTCCATGAACCACTACATACTGTAATATACTATGTTCCTGACAACTGTGATATACCCAAGGTAACAATTATGGTGGGAGTGGTATAACGAGAAGAGATATGGACTGTTATCTGGTGGATTAAGTCATCAAAGGAGTGTTTTGAGTTTAGACATAGATCACTTGGATACATGGAAAGCACATCACAAAGTTAACTTCATATATGCATAGACATGCATATTGATTGCTATTCCTCTGATATTACCTGGAGAATGTGTTCTTGTACCCTTAATTCTTTTGCATCAAGATCCATGTTTTATCACCTTTTTTTTAAAGCCCTCTTTTATTGATCATTAATCTTTGCAGGCTTTGAAGCCATTGAAATTATGTTGCAGAGCATCATGGAAATGTGTCAAACTTCTATCTGAGATGTATATGCAAAAGTCTGATGGGATTGTTGGTGATCTTTCAGAAGATGCTATTCTGGATTTTATCACCGAGGCATGTAACCAAACAGTTTTTCTTTTGGATGTTCTCCATAAATCTGGCAGTCTTAGAGTGAAAAAGATAATTGTAAACAGTCTTGAAAATTGGTCTGCTGCTGAAGATTTGTTCAGAAAGCTGTCAGGTCCTGTGCCTTTGGTGAAACAATGGGTGAAGGTAGCATCTGCTAGAATCCAATTGTCTTCTGTATGTTTTTTCATTTTATTTTGGGTTGTCTAAATTTAATATAATTTCCAGATGCAATGTGAGAATAATAAGAACATGATCGTTGATGATGATGCTCCAACCTTGTACTGTTTGCTATCATCATCTACTAGAGTGTCAAAGAGGACAATTGGTAAAATCTTACAGCAGGTTTGAGCATTTTTCATGTTTTCCTTTTGACAGATGCTATTAATCCATTCCTTTGCATTTTTTGATTGTGGATTAAGTCTTTTTAACCTCTCACTACTGGCTTTTCTCTTCCTTTTCTGTCTTTAACATTTTCAGGAGCTTCTTGCCTACGAAGAAATGCATGCTGTGCATCCAGAATTTTGTCAAAGAATGCAAATGGAAGTTATAGATATCCTCTTGAAAGACGTGTATGCCACAGATAGTCATTTGCAGAAATCAAGAGTTTTGATCAGAAAAGGACGGGCATTGAGGTCCCGTGGTTCTGAAGGTTTGGAGGACTGTATACAATGCTTGTCAAAAGCAATCTCTGTAATTGTGAGTTTTTTGGCCTCAGTCATGTTTATTGCTCTTACCTTTCATTTGGTTTTCATTTTTTTAATCAACTTCTTACCTCTTCTTCATGATTAAAGGTTCAGTAGATGCCTTTTCTCTAGACAATAATATACTTGCATGCTCGCTTGAACAGAATGATGAACCATATAGCCATGGAACTCCCACCTGTCATCATTTAGCTGTGACATATTGCCTACGTGCGCTATGTACCCAGGAAGTGGAACCAAACTCAAAGGTGTTAATCATAAAAGGCTAGTTCCCTGATTTAACTTCTTAATGCCTTAAGGACTGTCTGTGTTAGTATGTATATACACAATTGCTAATGGAGCTTTCTATTGTTACTGAATGTTTGATTGGTTTTCCTTACAAGCAGCAAGTCTTTCAAGATATCAAAGCTGCCTTAGATCTTTGGTTAAGCATTCCAATCCCAGATTATGGCATTGCATACGATGAGGGTATCATGTCGCCTGACAGTGCACTATTGTTTCTATATAATACAGTTGATTTGTTAGCAATGAAGGTATTTTATGATCTTATCATTTTCTTTGATTATTCATTACTTTTCAGCTTATAACATCAATGCTTTATCTGTTCTTTGTATTCAGGGCTCTATGGAATTTCACAATGACGCATATAAGTTGATGATAAGATTGTTTGAATGGAAGAATGTCCAAATGGAGATGTGGCTATCCATTTTGTGGGAGAGTAGAAGGCTTACCCATGCTCTTTGTGTCTCACCTGTAAATGATGCTTTGATAATGACCTCACCAGGTTTTTCTGGAGAACAATTCAGGTCTATCGATTCCTGGATTCGTTGTCTAATGGGGGTCCCCACCTTTATTAGTTGGGTTTCAGCATAGCTTTTCATATCTATTTACAAACTTACCCTGCAGCCATAACAATCACAAACCTTACATGTCTGATATCACTGTTGATGATGTTAAAGAAGCTGCCTTTAAACTCATTTCGAATGTAAGATTTCCCCCTGGACCTAAGTTGCCTGTTTCATTAATTTCATAATCAGTTGCGACACAACACTGTTAATAGTTTTCTATTATTCTTCTCATAGGTTCCTGGCACAAACTATTCTTTTTTCATTGCTGGACATCTTTTCTATGATTTGTGTGAAAGACTTATTGCAAATGGGTGTTTGTTTGAGGTAAGTGTGCTATCTCTGGAAATTTCGTTTCTTGATTTTCTGAGACCTTGATTTCAGTTTTTTGATCCTATTCTGTGCAAAACAGCACGCCTAATTTGGACAACTTTGTATTGAATAACTTCATACCAGAATGACCTCCTATTTCTGATTTCACTTTGTCCTAGTATAGGATCTCAATTAATTTGTATCGTGGGAATTCATGATATCTTCGTGAAACAAGAATATATCTTTTGTTTTAGACTAGTCAACATTGAAGGTGAAAAATAGTAAGTCATGTCTGTTAGAGAATAATATAAATCATATTTTGGGGCCTCACCTAACAACTTAAGCTTTTAGATGAAATAGTTCCTTGACAATATCTGGATTAAGTATGGAAGAAGTATGCCTGGTATGCAAAATTTATATGCGACCATACCATTACCATGGTTTTATGTAGACCTTGTTAGAGAATAATATAAATAATATCTTTGGGCCTTACTTCATAACTTAAGTTTTTAGGTGAGATAATTTCTTGACATGATATCAGAGCTTTGTTGACCAAACGGTCACGAGTTTGAGTCTCACCACTCCTATTCTATTTTATAAATATTAAGCCCCAAGGTAGTGTGAACTTGTGTAAATTTCAAGTCTAAAGGGCTTTCACTTGATTTTTTAAAGAATAATATAAATCATATCTTGGGGCCTCACATAATAACTTAAGCTTTTAGGTGAGATGATTTCTTGACAAATAGTAACAACATTGACAAAGAAGGGCATCAGAGGTGTGAGTGAAGTATGTTAGATATTGCAATTGCAAAGGTGATTCAGCAAGTGCTTTGAGTCGGGTGTTACAAAAGAATGATGACCAACATTCAGCTTTTATATAACATGACTCAAAAGTAGCTTCTCATGTTTGTCTCACTTTGGCTATTTTGTTTTGGTAATCTAAGGCATGCTAACGGTTATCCACGTACACTTGTGTTATTTCTAGCCTGATTTTTTTCTTTGTTAAATTTCTTTTCTTTTGTTTCTATTCTATGAAAATTGACTGTTTATGTTGAAAAGGATTATTAGAGAAAAAAATGGTACATAGCAACAGAGATTGACTATATTTGATTATATTTTAATTTTTTAATATGGACAAATCAATAAGCTATAGTTTCCTTAGGAGGACATATGTTTTTCTAGATAGCACCACTTTTTTCCTCCATCTCTAGAAAATGGAAGGGAATGGTTTGGGAGAAGTTTATCTACGAGGCTCTTAAAAGCTGAAAAGCCATCCTGTAATTATCATATTTTGTTCCCACCTAGTTCACTAGCTTAGTCCTATAAGATGCTTAGAAATTACATTTTTCTCTCAATGATATCTCTATTTTGGTAAGAAATGATTTCCAATCTTCTCTCTCCACCGGAACAAAACCACTCTTATACTCTATCTTCAAGCCTGTGTTTCTTTTTGTCAAAGCTTCGCAAATAACTTTGTTTCAACTAATGCTCTAGTTCACTAGTTCGACTTTTGTATACTTGGAAATATGACATTGCTTCTTTTTCTGCTTGTTTTGAGTTATTAATTCTGTGCACTGCACCGTTATATTGGTTCCATATACAGTTATTAGTTAATCTTGATGTTTTAGTGCCTCCTGCTGCTAATATGATTTTAATTTTGACTTTTTTATCTCATGTTTGTAGGCACTTTCATATGCTAAAGAAGCTCACCGGTTGCGTACTAAACTCTTTAAAGAGAAATTTATGTATACTGTTGAAAAGC
Source organism: Salix viminalis (assembly GCA_029228465.1). Lineage (NCBI taxonomy): Eukaryota > Viridiplantae > Streptophyta > Magnoliopsida > Malpighiales > Salicaceae > Salix > Salix viminalis. The sequence continues at coordinate 13,173,058 of CM055428.1, read as the reverse complement.
AATCAGAAAACTGCACTGGAGGTGGCAGTGACATGCAAAAGCATACATATGGTCTTTCTGATGTAAGAATGCAAAAATCAATTGCGTGTGAAGTCTGGTCATTCGATACCCATTCACAGGACATGGATGCCTGTTATCTTAGCCCATGGAAAATACTACAGTGTTACCTTGAAAGCACTCTCCAGGTTAACCCATCTTTGACCAACACCTTGCTGACCTGGAAATTTAAGGCCGATTCTCTTCCTTGCATAGAGTTTATTGATTTTCTTTTGTTTCCTTGCAGGTTGGAACTATCCATGAATTAATTGGAAATGGAATTGAGGCTGAAATGTTTTTACGGTGGGGTAAAGACATCTCCTGCTCCCAATCCTTGCCGCTATTTATAGTTGCCTTTTCCTCTGTTTTAGGTATGAATTAATTAAGATCATACTGCCTGTTTCCTTGTATTATTCTGTGTTATGTAATAAATTGTTTTGTCTATCCTCTTAATAAATCTGTTAAAACATCAGGTAAACTATACTGCAACAAGGGGTCTTGGGATCTGTCAGAAAAGGAACTTCAAAATGCCAAACATGTTTTGAAACATAGCTGTGCAGACTTTTCTTGTTTAAAGTGTGGATTGATGCTTAAAGCCACAATTGATCAACAACTTGGTGATTTATCCTGGAGTCTCTTTAATACAACAAGGAGTGTAGAGAGACTATCTCTTGCTGAAAGTTTGTACAGATCAGCCCTAGACAGATTAGGTCATACTGAATGGAAAAACTCTGTTAGCTATTCCGAAGACGTGCAAGAAATTGAGGGAGCTTCTGTCTGTTTCCCTACTTGTCAGGCTGGGCCTAAATCGAAGATGGAAAGTCCGAAGGGTAGAAAGACTAAGAAGGCAACAAAATGTTTGCTAAAGGAGCAATCTTCTGTAACTGAGCACAATACTAGATTAACTCGTTCCAGATATCATTCTTTTCAGAATCAGAAGGTAGACAGTTCTGCTGAGGTACAAGCTGCTCCTTTAAATCAATTGAAAGGAAACAAAACATGCGATATATTTGATCCTAATGGTCAGATGCAGTGGCTCTCTGGAAGAAAAAGTTGCATGGTTGAGTTGGGTTGTGAAATCATGTGCATTTGCAATGGAAAGAAGTGCAGGTTTTGCCTTGCGAGGGAAGTTAAGAAATCTGGACTGTTGAGCAATTTCATATATCTGAAATGGGAGTTTGCTCGTAGGCGGCTATCAATAAGGCTACTATCTGGCATTGGTTAGTGACAACTAAGTATTATTTCTTAGTTTGGTCATTGTTGCTCACATGAGAAATCATAAAATCATAAGATATGTCATTCCTGGTGTCATCTCTGAATTTTCCGTTTAAGAAATTGTCTAATTTTAGTGGATTATTTTGGTCCACTCAATGATCACTTAAAGAGTGATGCAGAAGAGTTGAGAATTGATCCTTCAATAGAAAAGAAAAACAAGGACAGCTTATTAGGGATATATGAGTGGATCGGCATTTGTTGTGGTACTGAGAGTGTTGAAGCCTACTGATCAAATGACATATATTGAATCTTGTATGTAGGTAATGCAGGAAGGCACAAGGGATGTTCTGGCACTGTTTTTTAGGAGCTATGAACAGTATTTAGAGTAGGGATTTTACGTGTTTTAGTTACAATAGTTTTTATAGAATTGATTGGGTATGGAGGTCCGGATGTTTAGTAGTTCAATGGAGATGTTTGATGGTTAGAATATAGAAGTTTGTTTTCTGGAAATTGTTGAAAGATGTAGGGTAGATTCCTACAAGACACACTTAGGAGGAAAAAAAACTAGGCTTAACACCTAGGGTTCTTAATCCAACAAGGACCCGGACCATCAAATAAGGAAATACTACTTTTCCTACATAGTTGGTTCTCTAATCGCTACTGGGACGTGGGCTCTTGATAAGAAAATACTTTTTCCTACCGAAACCTACTTAATTAAGGAATTCTTGCCAATGAACAGTAGCTCATCAAGCATAGTGCCCCTCATGTCCCCCAATAGGTCTTGAGTTTAAACCTCTTTCTTAACCAAACAATTTTAGGACCTCTTAGTTAAAACTAAGAGGAAAAAACATTAAAAAAAACTTAGATCTAGATGATTTTGAGCATTTGTAAAATTAGAGCAATACCCTTGTATATGAGTATTTTCGCACAAAAGTATGTATATTCTGATTATTTTATTGTACATAAACATACTAAATACCACACATGCTTCAATATTTGTGTGGGTGAATTCATGTATAGAGTTTTATATTATTGTCAATGGAACATGTTTTTATATTTGTTTGTGAGTGTGCACATACATGTTTAATGTCATTGGATTATCTTCTATGAAGTAATTTAGTGTAGCCATGGTGATAAAGTAGATACTAGATTTATTTAGAAGTTTTATAGCAAGAAAAATTATACAAAGACTTTAACGTGGCATATTTGTCTAAACAGTACTGGGAAAGGTTATGAAACTTTCATAGTTTATATTTGATCATCCATGCTGATATTAGCACACATTATACATGTAAGTATTCACATAGCTTTTCCCGTTTAATATTAGGAACTATGACCTTGATATTTATGGAACTTCATTACCAATCTTTCTTCACTTCTTCTTTTTAGATCCATCCAATATTATCTGTATTGTTTAATTTCAGGAAAATGCCTGGAAACTCATGGCAGATTTCATGAAGCACATGAAATTATTTCACAAAGCATCTCTGTCCTAGTCAGCCGAAATCCATTCACTCATGCTCGTACTCCATTCACTTTTTTGCTTGATCTAGTTGGGAAAGAGTTGCCAGGGGATGTATTCAGTGTGGAGCATGCAACAGTACTTTACAACATCTCTTGGTGCTCTTTGAAGAGCTACTCCTCAAAGGATAATGGGTATTTGTTTTAATGGATACTTCCATTTTGCATCTCCATGTCTGCATGTGTCTCAATGATTCAATGACTCTTGGGGGCAGATATATTTTTCATTAACTTTTCATCTTGTTTTGATATTTAGACTAAAATCCTAGCCTACTTAGTAATCAGTTTTATACTTTGGTGTTATAAGTGGGTTTTTTTTAACTAATTGACTTACTTTTGTCTTGATATATTATGCTCCAGGATTATCTGCTGTGATCTATACCATGTTCAAGTACCAAAAATAGTGTCTTGGTTGATGCTGGCATTTGTACTCTGCCGGCAGGTTCCTGCAGTTCTTCAGAAGGTCAATCTATTGTTTGATTTTATTTTTTTTCCCTTTTTCATCATTAACCATTTATATTCACTATTCTCATTAGTTTTGATTGGTTTTGTTGCTCTTTTTTTTATCCTTCAGTTTTAGTATTGTCTTCATATGTGTTGGTAGAGATTTTGTTAGTTCTTTGCTTGGAAAAATGTTTAACTTGCTTAAGGTAGAAGGCCTTCAGATATTGTGCTGTGGTCCGTTATGTTGGACTTCCAGTTACTCTTCTACCTTTAATTGATTAGTCAAAGTTGGGCTAAGCCCTGTTTTTGTATTTGATGGCTCAACTTCTCACAGGAAGTTTCAAGGGTTGTCTTTGTTTGGATGGCAATTTTGAATTGTTTAGTGAGCTAACTAAAACAAAATTGATAGATAGCTCAGCAAATTGAATAGAACAAATATTGTTGGTACTGCTTGGTGAACTGTAGTTTGTGAAATAAAAAACTTCAGTCCAGGTGAGGTTGAATTTACTACTCAATTAGGGTTGTTTATGCTTGAAGGCTCCTTTGAAATCTTAAATGTTCACTAAGAGGTTTGCATGGTCCAATATGTAATGCCTCTCCGAACCTAGCATAAAATTGATTAGCTTTGGAAACCACATGCAAACATGTTGGAAACGACAGTAAAACTACCCAAATAAATTAATATGATTTCTTTTAGGGATTTTTGCAAAATTTGGAACCCTTCTAGCCTATTTTCATTTTGTCATTTTAATGTTCATAAAAAAAACGAAGCTTTTTGACCTCAAAATTTTTTGAATTTTTTGGAAGCAGGCTGAATTCTCCATTAGTATCTGTTAAGAAATTATTTCAAAATACATTTTATGGGGGGTTTTGGTCTCGGTCAAAGGTTGACCTGTTGACTAATTGTTAGAGGACTTAGCCGACCAATTTAGTAGTGCAAGCCTTATTGTTCTGCAACCCCAATAATTCAAAAACAAAAACTGCGAAAAAACTTTTAATATATAATAGAATAAAACTAAAACCTTTAATATATGAGTACAGGATAATAGAATAAAACTACTTCCTCAGTCACAAAATGGGTGGTCAACATCAGAATCAAATTTATATATTTATTTAATTAAAAAGACATTATGTTATGCTCAACTCGTAAAAGACTAAAAGCTATTTGATTTGAATGAAACATATATAAATTAAATTTTAATTTGTAATGTTAGCGACTCCTTATTTTGGGATGACAAACATTTTTCATATTTACGAGTTTGGGTTTTCTAGGCTTCTGAAAGTTGTAAGGTAAATAGAATCAAATTTCTTCAGGTTTTGAAATGCCAAACAGAGCCATATAAAGTGATGACTACAATATAGACCAAATTTCTTGTGTGGGATGAAAACTCCTAATGCTAGCGCAGCTGGTGTTTTCATTCAGATTGAAGACGAGGAAACTTTCAAATGTAATAAAAGTTTATCTATTTCATTAAGTATGAATGAAATAGCAATGCTTAGCAATCTCCTTTCTGTAGAAACGATATTTATGAAAAAGTTGGATCTTTTTTATTGAAGTACATAGACTTTATCATACCAGGGGAATCCAGAACAAAAGGACCTGTTATAAGCACTTGTTTTCCTTGTAATTGACTATTCTGAACATGGATGGTAATGTGGATTTTCTGGAGCACTTTTGTTGACATTTTTTGCTATGGAGTTTCCACTAGTTCTTGGAGTTCCATAATATCTTTTCCATGGATTTCAAGCTTTCACATACCTTGCAGAAATATAATAAAAAGAAAACCTTTATAGTTGTTGTGAGTTCCAATATGTTGATAATAAGTACAATAAGTGGATAAAAATGATAAGTTCGCAGAGGTTACAACAATATTTTACCATGAACTAAGTGTAATCAAATGCATGTTTCGTTGTATGATGTGACTCCATCAAATTTTTTTGTTTGTTTGTTCTGGGCTATATATTCTTTGTTGATGGGTTGACTATCAAGCCATTACAAGATGCTAATTTTGTAGATGAGTTTTCTATCATTTCATTTTCAATCATGTATCGGAATGTTGCATGAGGAATTTTTGGGAATATGTGGATGCTTTGAGCTAAACAAATCCTTACTCTGGGTTTTGTACACCATGAATTTGGATTAAGATGTGGGATTTCTTTTTTTGCATTCATGCTTGCAATTGTGATGTCATTGGGCCATTTATTGTTTTATGAATTGTTTTGGTCGTTGCTGTTGTAACTTTTACACAAACCTAAAAATTTAAGACTGCAAAACTTTCACAACATGTACAACATACATTACTACCAAGAAAGATAAAAATGATGTTTCTAGTGCAGTAGCTGTGATTATCTTTATTGTCATGTAATGGAGCCACACTGCTATTGAAGGGAACATCACCAATTCCACTGGCCTATAAAATCCCTTTTAATATTTCTATTCAATCATTGGGATCTTCTAGTGGACATAAAAGGATCTCTGCAGTTGATTTTCATTAGTATTATATTCAAGTTTTTCTAATTTCTGCGTGGCACTAAGCATATATGGTTGGTTTTATGCCATAAGATGATAACACACTTAATCTTATTGCAATAAAATCTGAACATTATCTGTATGGGTTTTGGGTTGGATTTGAAGTAGAGCATTCTTTTACACTAATAGATGAAAGCTATGCAGAGGTTATATCAATCACTTTTGATAAGAAATCTGGTGTCTAATCATTATAATCTGGGTTTGCTTTTCCTTTTATCTTAAATTTCACTTGTTGCTTCCAGCTCTGGCATTACTTGTGTTTCCCTTCATGCCATCTTGAATTGGTTTTTGACTTGCAATCGTACTTCAACAGGTTTCCAGATTACTTTCAGCTATATTTGTACTTTCTTCTTCTAGCAAGACATTTTCATTGCCGAATTTTAGCAAAGTGCTATCAGAAAGTCATTGGGCTTCATTTTTTCATCAAGCTTCACTTGGAAATAACCTTAACTATCAGTTCCTTTCAAATACAACTCTGAAACGTAGAACACAGAACTTTGCTGATGATCAGGTAAAGCTATTATCATTTCACTCTTTAGCTGGAATTGCTTTATTTGATGCGTAGGTCCTTGAAGAAGTTTATGGTTTAATTTTTTGTTTACCTTACTTTTTCATGGTTTTATGTGCCAATCAATTGAGATGTCATTGGTCTCGCCATACTTTGGTTTAGAGAGTTCCGATAAAAAAATGTGAAACTTGTCTAAGTTTGTTTGGAAACAATACCGTTTTTTACTTGAATCATAATTTGTTGCAATCTACACCAGTGATTTGCTTTGTTCAAAGGATGAACTCAAATAATTAAGAATAAGTAGCTGGGCATTCTCTGTGGTATGGAGTGTTTTTTCAATGCTGCCTCCATTTATGTCTCCATGTTTATTAGGAAGTGCATGATTAATTAAAACTCTTTTGTGTAATTCATATATCTTCACATATGCATGGAAATCTTAGATTTGCATATGAATATATGCAAGGGAAGAAAAAATGGAAAGCACTTTGTTTTGTTCTGTTCTGTTTTTACTTTACCTGCTTTCAGGGTTTCTTTAATTTTCAGTAATGTGCAATGGCTTAGAAACTTTGATTTAGGTTTTTTTAATGATTTACAAATTGGGATGTATAATTGAATTATGTCTCCTTGCTTATTTGTCACCCAACAAAAAATATTATTTAAGGTGTTAATGTCAGTGATGGTTAAAACTGATCCTAATCATGGGCTTATTTTTTACCATGATGAATGCTGTCTGTTTCAGTAAACTTGTATTAGCATAAAAGAAATTCTAGAGATCTAAAGCTGCAACTCTGAACTGCTTAACTTTAATGGTCTGTGCTGTCTTGTTTTTTGAGAGCTTGGTTATTTTCAGGAAATATATACTTTGTGATCTGCTTCTTCTGGCTCATATGTATTCTGTAGGTTACCATTTGATGGTGTCAAAATGCAGACCTAGAAATCAGGAACCCCTTTTCTCAAATATTTCAACCTTTGTGTTGATTGTGCACTTGGTTGGCATAGTAATACCTCATGCTTTTTCACAATTCGATAATTCTTTCTTCAGGGCTCATGTGTGACTACTTCAGCCTGGGAAGGAGCAGAAACATCCAACTTACCAAGGTTTCTGCTGTCTAACGCATACTAAAGTGTTCCATGGTTCTAAGCACATTCTCAGTTATCTTTTCTCCATGCTGCAGGCTTGCTCCCGAGTCTCTTCAAGATTTGGAACAGTTTGTGATAGAATTTTATTCAGACCTTCCTTGCACAACAGTCATATGTATAAGTTTAATCGGAGGTCCCTGTGCAAATTTATTAAAAGATCTACTGCAATATCCTTCATGTATTAGTGCATGGATGCTGTTGTCACGCTTGAAGTTCAAGACTCAACCTATTATGATGCTTCTGCCTGCGAATACAGTTTTAGAAGGTACACTGATTAACGTGTGCATTTATAGCTGGAATTCATGATTTCATACACAGACAATACTGAATAATTTGCAACAATTTGTCAGAAACTTCAGATGATGATTGTGCTATGTCTTGCACTGGAGATTTTCTTGTGAGCAACTTGGATAAACACTGGCATTGTCCCTGGGGTTCAACAGTGGTTGATGATGTGGCTCCGACATTTAGATTTATTTTGGAGGAGAATTACCTATCTTCATCAAAATTTCCCTTGGAAGATACAAAAGAGAATAGAACTTTATGGTGGATGAAGAGAAAAAAGCTTGATCATCAACTTGGCAAATTACTGAGGTAGTTTCCATTGCATTTTCAAATTGTTTGTCAGTTTCATGGCTCAAACATAGTCAGATTAGGGATCACAGCATAACTAGTCCTAAAACTATTTGTACTTCCTGATGAAGCTTAAAACTGTTTTGTTAGGTTTATAAATATTCAAGCATTTTATTTTTTTATCAAATCCACATGGTCAGTTAAATATTCTAGAATTGTTGGTTGCCTGTTAGAAAAGATGTTGAAGGCTCACATTGTAACTCATTATTATGTTGATGTGCTTAATTTAATGAGAGATTAATTTGTGTCATCATTGCCACAGGAAAAAAAAGAGAGTAAAATAAGATGCAAAACTGCAAATTCAAAGACAATAATCTCAGCCTTGGCCTCTTACCAAAAACCAATTTCACCCTTCAAAGCCTGAAAATTAGAAAGGCCACTGAAAAAAATGACACAAGTCCTGCAACCAGCAAGACTTCCATATCTTGATAGAACACAGAATCTTATCTAAACCATCTTGAAATCCCATAAATCTTCTGAAGTACTGGCAAGTGGAAAGAACAAGTTACTTCAGGCTTGTGTGAGGCCATATTGAAGCTTCAATGTTTAACTGTTTGATCAGGAAACAGACCATGATTTTTGGTGACTCTGTTGGGTTTTTTTTCTATTAGAGTGCTCCCATCTTCTACTAATAGCAATAGTGGTTTTTCTACTGTGCTGTCTTGTAGAAATGGCTTGTTTTGAACGGAGGCAGCACAGATAGATGGTAGAGTTGATGAGGTTTGGTTGTTTGAGTGCTCAAACAACTTGATGAGATTTGGTTCATGAACAAGGACTCATCTTTGGTTCTTTAAATTGATTTACTTATAACAATAAGAAACAATTTGTTGTTTGCCCTTTCTTTTCCAATTTAAATTTAAGTGATCCTATACAATATGCACAAAGAGATTATTTTCTTTTTTGTACTAAGCCTTTTTTAGGGTTTTCAATTAGGTGGCATTTGTTTAGAGGAAAATATTTTGTAGATGGAAAATAAGTTGGGATGGTTGATTGTAAACTATTGTGCATTGACTAGTTCTCTTGTAAATTATTTTATGAAAAACAAGCACATGAAAATCCATCAATCACTTTTCTATTAGGTATTTTGTGCAAAACAAGTGCCCTTAGTTGGATATTCCATGTCACAATTGTATATCAAATTAATCATCGCTAATTTGCCATGTCGGGTTATGACATGAGCATTCAAGAGCCATGTGATATTCTTTCAACAGAGTCCACTCCTGACTTACTTTGACATAACGTAAAATGTTTAGATACTTTATTGACACCACTTTAGTTTGAGGACAGTAGTAGGAATCTTCAACGATTCTTGGATTTTTTTGCTGATCTCCATTAGAATTGCCTATTTGGCTCAATTAAGTTTACTTTAGTATTAAGCTCTTACTAGTGGCTGCTGATGAACTCTGTTAGACATGCTATCTATCCATATGTACATCTATATTACAGTTGTGGAATAGTCTCTTTGGATTACTCAATATTTTCTCTTGGTTCTTACTGAATATAATGCCTTTATGAACCAGGAAAATAGAAGATTCTTGGCTGGGCCCCTGGAGGTGTGTTCTTTTAGGAGATTGGTTCAACTGCTCACACCTGGATTCTATAATGAAGAAGCTGATGCATGATTTGAAATCCAAATGCAAAATCAATACAAATGAAAGCTTTCTTAAGGTTATTCTTCAAGGTGGAAGTCATTCTTTCAATGAAGAAGCATGTATTTTACCATTAATGTCCCTTAAAAAGGGTTGCTTCATTGCTCAAGCTGGATATTCAGAAGACCAAAGGTGTGAGACATTCTCTGAAGTGTCTGTAGGGGCTAAGAAACTGTCTGACCTAGCTGTCCAATTGGTATATGAAGCTGTGAATGAGCTTGAAGAAGAAGAGTCCACAATTAGAGAACCAGTAATTTTGGTGCTTGACTATGAGGTGCAGGTGGGTCGTCGTTATTTTTTTTCCCTCCCCTCCCCCCATCATTATGTGATTGAACTTGACTATCTTGTCATTTATGTTATCTTTATTATTGTGATGGTAATTGGCTATATGATTATTGAGTTCTTTGTAAACTTAAATGCAAGCATGCAAACAGGAAGGATTAGCTTTAAAAATGAATGATGGGGTGGATTGTTTCTTCTGTATATAACTGAGACTAAATACCTCATCCATTAGGTTTACGATGAGAAATTTGGAAGGTTCCTCTATGCTATGTTCTGTGAAGTTACAACCAATGTGAAGTATAACAGATGATGGAAACGACTCAATTGAAGTCCAGTCTTGATGAAAATTACATTTCATTACATGCTGCTGATAAATCAGTAAAATATTTTGCAAAAGAAATACTGATAATTCTCATCTATTCTAAAAATAAAATTAAATGGAAAGAAAAGGTATTGTAGGTAAACTATTTGTAGTGTTGATTCGTTAACGCCTTTATCTCCTATTGTTGAACAATGACTGATCAAGTTGACTTTCAAAACTGAACTGACTAACCTTATAGCTGGCTGGCTTGTAACCCAGCCTTTAGGGCAATGGGTCTTCAGATATTTTCCTGTCTTCCTTCATCAGTGGAACTGTCATCCAGGTCACTTTTAGGTTTGATAGTATTTGCTAGATAGTTGATTTGAGTGATAATTTGAATGTTCTCTGATATTGGTTATATATATATATATATATATATTTATCTGCAGTCCTTATGTGGATACGAACTAAACTCATTTATACCGACAATTGTCTCTCTTGGAACTTTGACTGCATCCCTTTGGAATGGATTTGATTAATTTGTTTTTCCTTTCTTTTGTGCTCTTTTGTTTCATTTATAACTTGTTAGACTGGTTGTTATATGCCAGATGCTTCCATGGGAGAACATTCCAATACTAAGAAACCAGGAGGTTTATCGAATGCCTTCTGTTAGCAGCATTTGCTTCACACTTGATAGAAGCTGCTACCAGCAGGAGCAAATTAAGAAGATCACTACTGCCTTCCCTTTGATAGATCCCCTGGATGCATTTTATTTGCTTAATCCTGGTGGTGATCTAAACAGCACACAAGTGGAGTTTGAGAACTGGTTTAAGGATCAAAATTTGGAGGTAATTTCTTCTTGCCATGAAAAGCAAATTGCGTAATTGATAATATATGTGCAGAAGTCTCTGGTAATATTGGAAAAGCAAATTGGAGGATATTCTTTGCACTCTTTCTTCTCTCTTTTTTGGCTTTGAATTCTTTCTCCAAATAATGTTCATTGAACTCCATTCAGGGGAAGGCCGGATCTGCACCCACTTCTGAAGAACTGTCCTCTGCCTTGAGAAACCATGACCTCTTTATATATTTTGGCCATGGAAGTGGTATGCTTGTTAAATATGCTACATCGTGATTTTACCTGTTTTCCTTACATTGTGCATAAATAAAATAGTTTCATTGCAATGATGTTGATTGCGATTGTGTCCGGTGTAGGCGCACAATACATTTCCCAGCAAGAGATTCAGAAACTGGAAAATTGCGCAGCTACTCTTCTAATGGGATGCAGTAGTGGTTCTTTATCATCAAATGGGTGTTATGCCCCCCAAGGTACCGCACTATCTTATCTGCTTGCTGGTTCTCCTGTCGTTGTCGCTAATCTCTGGGAAGTGACGGACAAAGACATTGATAGATTTGGGAAGGCTATGCTTGATGCTTGGTTAAACGAAAGATCCAGTGTTTCCTTAGGATGCGATCAATGCAATTTAGTAGCCAAAGAATTCGAGGCAATGAACATAAAGACTGGTAAGGGTAAGGCAAAGAAAAAAAATCCAAAATCGAAAGCTTCCGAAGCATTCGATGGCGGTGCTGCTATAAATTCTTGCGGCCATAGACCAAAGATTGGAGCATTCATGGGGAAGGCTCGTGAAGCTTGCACCCTCCCCTTCCTCATCGGAGCATCACCAGTATGCTACGGAGTCCCCACGGCTATAGGGAGAAAGAAGGATCTATAGCAGGGTGGGAAACTGGCCGCGGCTTCGATACGGCAATCAAATACAAAAGTGTACACTCCTTGCTTGATTTCCACTCATGATAATAGCTTTCAATTGAAGTAAAATGCTTGTCCCCAGCCGAGATTTTAGGACATAATTTATTAGTCCTTACAATGTTCCCCCCATTGATTAAGTCTTTTTTTTCTTCCTCTGGTAAATGTAAATCTGCCTGCCTGAGTTTTTGGATCAATTCCTGATCCTTAATCATGGCCATGCCTTTGGATAGTGTAGATAGATTAAAGGAAATTGCTCGGTGACGTTGAGTTTTTTAGCCTATACAAAGTAGATGGTATGTGCCTATTTGAGATTGCAGTGGTGATTGATTTTGAAAGTATTTTTTATTTACAAATATATTAAAATGATTTTTTATTTATTTTTTAAAAAATATTTTAGATACAGCATAGCATATGAAAATGATTTAAAAATACTAAAATAAATTAATTTAAAAATCATTTACGAGTGAAACACTCTTAAAGTGGATGGTATTCGAGCATTTCAATCGACTTTCAACGATCATGCCACCGTCTAGCCACCTGCGTCCGCTCCGTCACACCACAACTCTTAACGTCCGGCGGATTTCCATCTTGCGTGGATTTAAGAAACGATTTCCGAATCATTGCTATTCGGCTTGAACCTGCTGGAAGGATTGGAGGCCTTTCATATTGTTTGTTGACAAGGATGATCGCTGAAAGCCTATTGTAGAGAATATATGTTTGGGACAGCTGGACGAGTACTTTCCTAAGAAGACTTGTATTCACTTAATTAATCGCTCAGTATATTTTATTAAAAAAAAAAAAAAAAACCATGACTTGATAGAGAATTTAAAATAATAATAATAGCAAATCACCTGTACAGGGATGAAAATGGTCAAACATTAACAAAAAATAAAGTCTTAAAAAACAAAGCATCAATAAAATCAGGTGAGGTAGTTAAGACTCGCAGGTAGGTTTAACTCGTAAATAGGAAGGCAAAACAAGAAAAAAGACGAGGTTTGAATATAAAAGAAATTTAATTTTGAAGGATAAAATCAAAAGGGAAAAAAAAAGTGACCTTACAAAAACTTTGGATCACTCAGACAAACCTACTACATTGACCATAAGATAAGGTTAATTTTATTAAATAGAAAATCAAGAAAATAACTAAGTTTATTTTTCAAAATGAACAACTTCAAAAGATGTAATCGGGAAAGGAAATTATGTCAGCTTGTGTTAACTTTTCAAGCACATGATCCTGGCTATTGACTAAACTGGAAGCCCCACATCTATAAAGCACCTATTTTAAAACTTGACTTGACCCTGACAAGTTGGCTCATGTGATCCAGATGGCTTGTGGCTTAAAATGAGTCAAATTTCAAAACAAATTTAGGGAAAATTGATCCGGTATAAAGCGGTCAACCCATGTCCAAGTTTTACTTTTTATTATAACAGCATCATTTTAAAAAATTTATACAATAAAAATATTTGGCTGAATTGATTTAATTTGGGTCAACCCACTTGACCTGTGAAATTTGATACAATTAAAAGAATAAGGACTAGAAGTGATGAAATTAAAAAAAAAATAACACATTGTTTTTATTTTTTCAAAGGCAACATGTTTTTCAAGGTTAAAGAGAGAGAAAAGAGAAGGGAAACAAAACATCATCGAAACTCCATCGAGCATAAAAAGATTGCATGTGCTACTCCACCATGGAGAGAGCAGTCAGATGCATCAAAAATCACCCTAAAATATGGTGTTAGGCCATTGGGAGACGCCACATGCACCACCTAAAAGATATGAGTGTCTCTCACACACGCAAGTAACTTTTCTCTTTTAATTTTAATTTGATTTATCCAAATACCAAAATACTCCTAACCCCACACAATATTTAAAAAAATATCATCAATCTTAGCTATAGATTATTTGACTAAAAAAACATTTTGGCTATTACATTGTACCAAGAAGATAAAAAACCTAAACACATTTATGCCCTTATATTTAGGTAAATTAAACCTATTGAGGATATTTTAGATATTACATTATGCAAATAAAAAGTTACAACACTTATTTACCCCATTAAAACTTGTAATAGCAAATATGTCTAGTGATAAATATTATATTACCCTTGAATGCATGTTGTAAAACTTAAATATTCAGGGGAAAATATTAAGTTTTACAGTGCAAAATTCATAGTGAAACACCAAGCTTTTTATAGTTTTTATTACAATCAACTTTATTTCAACTCGACTAGTCATTATTTTTTCCATAAAATCTAAGCTAGCAAAATCATAATCAAATAATATTGAAGTTGAAATTTAGTATTTATTTTATTTTATGATATGTAATATAATTTTATGTTTTTATTTTTAAGTTTAGATAATTTTATGAATACATTTTATTTTGATATATATAGGAAGTATCAAAAATAATAGTTTATATCATTTAAAATTCTAATTAGAATGGTCAATAATTAGAAGATGATAATAATTAAGGTATTTGATTTTTTATTGAAATCATAAATATTGATTAAAAAACTGCATCATTCTCTAGTTCATAGTTTAATTTTCTTTATCTTGCATTGATATAATTTTCATAGTTTAAACTACTCTATCATGCTAAGGAAGTCTTAGTCCAAACCCTTCCTCTTTTTGTTTTTTAGTTGAAAGTTATGCAAGAAACAAAATAAGAATTTTTTTATTTCCTTGTAGATCCCCTATCCATTTCATCTATTAACATTTATAAGCATATAATTCCTCACAATTTTCCAAATAAAATCATTAATTTCCCAAACACACTAACTCTTTCTATTGGTTGAAACCAGCAATAAAAAGGAGATAGAGTTTGTTTCTTCTATTTTGAAATTAGATAATTATCCAATTAATAATAATTCATAGTTCTAAATATGGTTCAATCATAATTTGCATCTTTTAAGTTATTAATATTACAAATCCTGATTTTAGCATATTAACAATTGAACTTCTTCTTTAATATACATGATAATAAAATTTAATCACTTTGAACATTCTTATTACCTTGGTTGGATTATGATTTAAGGAATGATTGTTAGGGGAAAAACCCAATTTCTCATTTCCTTCTTTTTCAACCTTAGCTCATAATTTTCTTAAAATAACCCTTCAACACTAAAATCACCTCTCTTGATTGTCTAACTATGTTTTAACCATTTTTAGGACAATGTTTTGATGTATTTTGCAAGAATTTAAGTAGGAAAATCAACCACACCCTCCCTCCCTCTCTAGATTAAAAAGTCAAGCAAGGAAAGAATAAATAAGTTATTTATAATACAATTCTTCTTTTATTTTTACATTGGCCCTTTATATCCTTTTTTTCTCTTTTTTTCCTATTATTTCTCGTTCTCATAAATTTATAAGATAACAACTTGTCTTTTATTCAATTTCATCTTCCTCGCATTACTTAGAATTATTTTACTTAACCTATCTTTCATTCTCTTTTATTTTTGTTTATCTTGGGACACTTTCATCCTATTATTATGATCTCTATCTTCTTCTTTTTTAGGTAACCCATACCAATTTTGGCCCAATTAACTAATTATTCCCCACCTTTTCTGAGCACATTAGCATTCATTTTTTTTACCATATAAGACTTCATTGGGAGTCATTCTTATCGTAACTTAATAGTTGTTTGTGGTGGTGACCTATATTAACAATACATAATTAGCTTCCTTTGAACTACAATGTACAAGTTATTAACAAGCCTTTCAATATCTTAATGGTTTTCTAAGATTGATCATCAATCTGAGGATGAAAAGTTGTGCTTAGATTCAATTTTATTCCTATAGCCTCCTAAACACTTAGCCATAAGTAAACTTAAGGTCTTAGTTTGAAATTATCAACACGGGAACTCTATGTAACCTCAAAACTTCATACATATATAATTTTGCAAAATTTTCCACCTAGTCTGTCATTCTCATTGGCAAAAAAAATGCAGATTTGGCCAATTGGTCAATGATGACCTAAACAACATAACCGCTCTTTTTCCCTTTTAGTAACCCCGATCAAAGTTCACCATAATGTTTTCTCACTTCCACTTTGGTGTCAGTAGTGGTTGCAAAAGCTTGGCCAATTTATGGTGTTCCATTTTCACATATTGATAGATCCCACATCCTGCCACGTATTCAACCATCTTTTTCTTCATGTTCAACCAATAATAAAACTCCTATTAATCCTAGTGTATTTTAGTACTCTTAAGGTGTGTTGTGAACCTCAACTCATGGGCCTCTCAAAGAATTGTTTTCTAGTTTTTATAATATGGCAAGTACATTCACCTTCCAAGGAAAATCATTTTATCTTCTAGAATCTGGTATGGCGTCTTGACTCATAACTTCAATTTGTCTCTTAGCCTCAAGCACTCTATCCTAGAGTGTCAACCTTACTCTAAATTGAGCTATCAAAGACTCTCATAGCCCTACTTTTATTTGAGCACCGATTTTTCCAAGCTCTAACAATTCCCTTTCATCCCATTGAACCTATCCTATTCTTACTACTAATACTATCTACGACAACATTTGCTTTTCCTAAATGGTATTCATTTACATAATTATAAATCTTAATTAATTCATCCAAAGTTTTTGTCACAAGTTCAATCCCTTTTGAGTCATTACATATCTCAAGCTCTAACGATCCATAAATATATGAACCTGAGACACATAAATAGTGCCTACAAACTCTTAAAGGAAACACTAAAGTGACAAATTCTAAATCATGCACTAGGTAATTGGTCTAATAGTCATTTAACTATCTTGATACGCAAGCAATCATTTTACCATGTTGCATCAATACACAATTTAAACCCTTCTTTGATGCATCATTATAAACCATCAACTCTTCTATTTCTGAAAGAAATGTTAGCATCAACGCAATAGAAAATCTCTTTTAAAACTTTTGAAAGCTTTCTTCATATTCTTTTTTCCATTCCCACCTTACCTTTTTTCCAGGTCAGTCGGGTCATGGGAATAACTATAGTGGAGAACCCCTCAATAAATCTTCAATAATAGCTTGTTAATCCAAGAAAACTATGAATCTCACTCATATTCATAAGTCTTTCTCATTTCAATATTGCCTTGACTTTTGTGGTATTCATGATATTCCTTAAATCGATATAAAATGTTCCGGGAAAATCAGTTTTTTCAACCATAACTCACACTTCCTAAGTTTGACATGCAATTGATGTTCCCTCAGAATTAATAATATGTCTAAAATGTTGCTCATGCTTTAAGTATGAGTAGACCAAGATGTCATCTATGAATATCAGTACAAGCTTATCTAAGTATGGTCAAAAGATTTGATCCATCAAGTCCATAAACTCACCTAAAAATTTTATAAAAAATTATCAAAAGAATATCACTATTTTTTCTAAATATTCTTGTATTTTCCTTTATCCTCAATCTATTTAACTTTTCGCTTGCATCCTTTGTTCCAGTTTGAATAATTAGATCCATAAACTCAATTTGTTATTTTCTTACATATATTGTTTTTTTTAATAAAATTACACATTAAAAAAATTTGTCACGTATATTATATTTGTTGTTAACATGCTGCAACAAGTGTGGTTACTACATTGCCACCTTTAGAGCTCCATGAAATGTGGGGAATGAATTCAACATAAAAGCATAGCTTTAAGTTTCATGATTTATTTTCCATTTTCTAACACGAAACAAAAACAATTAAAATAAATAATGAGAAAATATGGGGAGAAATACCCCCCTTATTTCTGGGCTTCCTCTAACCTTTCCTGAAACCAATGGTGCACACTTGCAAAGAATCATTTCCTCCCTTGCACTGATGTAAGATAAGAGAGCAGATCTTATCAGCCAAAGCTAAATACCAAACTAGATTGCTCATGGAGAACTTCATTGACTTAAATTCAGAAGCTCTGCTGATATTAAATTCACCTCAATTTAAAATATCTTCATCAAAAGAATATCCAGAATTTTCGAAATTAATGAAAAACGGAGAAACTATGCCTAATCCGTTTCTGTCAATAGCAACAACGTTCAGGCCAACAACTATGATTAACAGCATCAAATAACCATCATATCACAGCACTGCTCAACAGTCATCATCCCCTCGAAATTTCCTGCCCCAGAAATATTCTAATCAAATCCTAAAGATGAGCAAGAACAGAATAGAACACAATTTCATTGAGCAGATTAAAGACAATACATGCTGAACACAGGTTATTATAGGACAGAAGACAATACATGTTCCTCGGAAGAATAATTCAGTCTACCGGGCAGGTGGACTGAAGGTAATTGTGAAATTGCTTCTAAAAGATTACACATATGGAAAGAAAAGGCCATTCTTTCCACTACCAGTATTTCCCAGCCAATCTCTACTCAAACCAGTAATTGAAAAAGTGAAATGCATGCAATGTTCAGTCAAATTCTTTTATGTTTCTTTCATCCTCTCAAAGTCCCCCCCTTCCTAAAACTATGTACCTATTAAGTGTTCCAGTCCCATTTTAAATCATCTCTGACCTCCAATGCCTTCTCTACGCCTGCGTCTCCTACCTGAACGCCCCAAAAGCATTCTGCCATGTCGACGAAGGCGGCTAACGAGTGACATGCCACTATCATCACCATTGTCACCATCGATGTTATTGTCATCATCTTCGTCAGACAAACCCAGCCCTTCAACAGGAGATGTGTGACGGAAACTGACAGCACTCTCGTCAGTCATTTGATGGTCAGACATCTCAGGATGCCTCAGCCGTCTGCTGTGATCATCCCCTGTTGGACCAAATGCATGCAACAGAAGGAAGACATTCACCAGATTCCGATCGAAGCCCACCTCAAAACCTTCATTCCTCTCTGTGGCATCTGCATCGAAACCCCCATCTTCATCTGTATCAAAACCATAATGACTTCCTTCTATTACATAATCTCCAAAAACCATTGCACCAGGCATTGTTGACCGAATTGTGCTGATTACATCATCATGTTCACGCTCCCGCTCAAGCCTTCGCCATTTCTGTTCAAGACTGGGATCAACTGCGCGTGGTCGCGCAGAGGGGTGATTTGTCTTCATGTGCTTCCTTAACTCCTTGTAAGTTCCATTGAATGAGCAGTCATCCTGCATGCAGCTTCTCTTTTTGGCATTTAGATATTCTCTTGCAGGTTCTACCACAGTCCACCCTTTCACCTGGCCCCTGCAGAGTGGGCAAGCAAGCTCTGTGGCTTCACACTTCTCAGCAGGCTGGCTGGAATCGGAGACCAAGATCGGATTTTCAGCGGTTCCGGTGGATGAAATAATTTTAGTGTAAGCTTTCTTGTACTGGTCAAGGCAGTTGGAATAGCGGAAGCTGGTTCCACACATGTAGGGACGGCAACCTTTATCATGGGAGGAACAGAGCAGAAGAACAGCATTGTGTGGGCACTCCATGCAAACAGAACAAGTTACGTCTACCCAGTCTTTCTTTTCCAGAATTTTGGAGCATTTCTTTGGGCACGAGTCTGAGGAAATATCCTCATTATAAGCTGGTGAGGAGTATGGTGCCTGCCTATATTGTCGAGAAGCAACCCTACGCTTTGCCCTGCTACCTTTCGCCATTTCAAACTAAACCTGAAAACCCATAAATAAAATTCATGAGTTAATTCCAGATTTACAATAGTGTATATAGTTAATCACAAATACCAACAAATTCATCATTAGTGTGACTAGGGAAAATCTACCATGGACCTTCTCATTCCTCATACAATTACAGATTCACGGCTCAAAGCAGAATAGCCTCCATCATTAAAATTACTTAGCATAATTATGTAACTACCACAGAAACAGCTAGTATTATTTTTTAACTAAAGAGCTGAAACTTAAGAGAGAGAAATGACACAGCAGTCTTTGTAACACTTCCGACATCTTAAATATCAGCTTTCTACTTTACATTTCTGTGAAAACTCATGCAGCCCCATTGGTCCCTGAATCTATCAAATCATACAAAATTATCTAATAACAGGACACCATACTTGTTTGCAAGTCAATCATTTTCTCAAACAAGAAACTATGCTTGACACAAATGTGTCCATCTGGGAATTACTTTTGTCCTTCCTTCAAAGAATCTTTAAGGAGCCTTAAGGCTTTCTGTCACTAATATCCTAGCATCAAGAGCATGATGTATCAGATATAGATTAAAACTCACTTCATGTTTAAACACTAAAAAACGTTCTTGTAAACTTAGAGAAAGATAGGCCAACAAAATAACAAAAATTGGCAATCTATCCATCATTTCATGGAGATCATAATGATCTCGAAGTATTGTCGCAGTAACAGAGATAATACATCATTAAATACATAGCAAAGCTACATCTGCTGCTACTCAATCTCAGCAGCCTCAGCTGGAAAATACCTCATGCTAAATTCAACAATAAAAATTCAAACTTTTCCAACAAACCTTTGGAACCCACAAATAAATTAGGAGCATGCTAATTTCATAAATAAGGGTTCAATTCAAAACACAGGAGTACAGGATGGAATAATATCAAAACACAAGGTTATGCTGACATGCTTGAAAAGGAGCTCCCTCCAGATTTGATTGTAGTTTCGTGTTCCATGTAATCTATTATTTTTTTGCCAAGAGATATCAAAGGGTTCAATCATTACGATCATTATGCAATAAGAATATTAAAAATATCTTCCTACACCCAGCAGCAATTTCCACAACTATATAACAGATACTTGCTAAGCACGAGAGCTCTCAAATCCTAACAGTGCAACGGCAGCCCTCCCTGCCCTGTTCAACTCCCGCCCAAAAATATGTCCCGCCATACTGAGAAAACACATGAAAGAATGCTAGAGTTCCTTTCCCTCTCTTTCAGAATCACTTTTCATCTATACAACCTTGTACAAGTAAGCAACAAAAATATAATGCTTAGAGAAATCAATAATTTCAAAATTTAAAGTCCCCGAGACAGCAAGAAAACTTCAAGCTGGTAAGGATAAACTAATCAATATTCTAAAGACCACTGCATATATATGCCATATAACTGTCACAAAGTTCAGAAATTGGTGGTCACAGATTATACAAACTGTATTCCAGATTGAAGCTGGAAATAAGTCAGACCAATAGCTGTTTAAAAAAATCCTGGTAAGAATGCTGCATGACTTGAAAAGAGAACATGAATTGTGACCTAATACAAATCATAAGCCAGATAAGGTAGTATTTACCTGTAGAGAATTTCCCAGTTTTCTAGAAAACAGAAAAACTAATAAAAATTGTTGTTTAATTACTGATTTCCTGGGATTGCAGTTTTTTCTATCTCCAATTACTCAAAATTGTTTCCCAAATTCTTCATCTCTGAAAACATGGACCCTTTTTGGTTCACCGGTTAGGTAATCTCTCTAAAATTCATTATCTTAAAAGCAATCCAAACAATGCCTTTATTTTCTATATTACAAGAGATGGCAAACACATCTCCTTAATGAAAAAAAGAAAAAAATTGGAAATTTGGTTTCTGAAAGTAAACATGACAACAATGTTTGGAGCAAGAAAGCATATTTGAGCTCTGAAGCGAAAATCATCTGTTGCTTCTTCTTACTGATTCTTCATCGTTGTAATAACAAGGACCTCTCTGCTGATTTGTCAGTCTCTCTCTTATAACTCTATTTTTGAATCTTTATTTATAAAATTTGCTCATATTCATCACATAAGAACAAGGAAAAACTAATTAGTTTCCACTCCATGTCAGCAGGCAGAGACTAAACCAAGTTTTCTTTGTCATTCCTTTCACAGAGCATAATACAATGTTCCATTAATCATGCCACTTAATAATCAACCTCAAGTGTCAAGAAAACCACTCCAATCAAAACTGTTAATTAGCCTGAAATTGCACATCATTCAATTACCATGAAATTGATCAACATGCTAGCTAAGGAAACACAATTGACCCCTACATCACAAAATAATCGATTGATTTGAAGCCTACCACTTGTAATAGGTTCTCCTTTTATAAAGTAAGGAGAACAGATAAAAATCACATAATAAGCTCATGCAAGAAATTTAAAGTTGCATTTTTTCCATGTGACCAGTCCTGTTGCTGCATAAAAAATAGTCCCTGGATAACTGCCCAGCAAACATCAAATCAATATGCGACAAAATAATATTTATGGGCTTTCCTTCTCATTGTTGCAATACCAAAAAACACATAAATGGAACGTGTATTACAACCAAACCTACTCTCATTGAAGGCCACAGTTGGATGGTTATCTAAAGACTAGCTTGTGATGCTAACAACCTTATCAATCTCAATTCAATCAATGGTTTGAAGTAGCATCCATCCCTCATAAGTTAACAGAAACAACCGCCATTTCTAGCATTTTTTAACATGTCTTCCATGGAAATATCATCTTTGACAGAATTTTGTCGACAAAAAAAAATATATTGTTTATTGAGTTTCTCCCTCAGTAACTTGCGAGTGATGCAAAATATGATGTCAATTTTAAAGATCTAGTACAGAAACACCCAAGATCCACATGATAGGATACATCAGAATCAGGAGTAAAATAATTCCGATGAAAATGCTATACATCCCTGGACCTTAGGTTATCCAATGCTATCACAAGTTAGAGTACACAAGTGACTTTCAGATCACCTACACACAGATCCCAAGACAAGTGAAACAGATTAAAACAAAATGAACCTAGCACACCTACACCAACTTCAAAATCACATATTTGAAAGAAAAAGGTCTGATTGAGTAGATGCACATTATACAATGTAGGAAATAGAAATTACACAATGATACCAGAATTAATTTTTTGATAAATACATAGTTAAACCCCCAATGAATTCTAAGAAATCGAGACAGAAGATTATTTGAGGCCGATCATGTTAAATTTACTTCATTCAAGAGGAAGTAGAAAATCAAATCAAAGTATCACCAACCAAAGATCAAACTTAACACCCTGGATTCAACAAGAAAAACAAGGAAATGGAGCTAAAACAGATAAAATACAAAACCCATCTTCAAATCGAGAAAGTATTATGCACAAATGCACCAAAAACAAGATTAAAAACGAAACCTATCTAGAAAATGAAAGAATTATGCCCGGGTGTAGCAAATATATATATATATATATATATATATATATATATATATATATATATATAAAACATTTCCGAAATGAGAAAGTATAATGCACCAAAAACAAGATTGAAAACAAAACCCATCTACGAAATCGAAATGGAGGAATTAGGCACAAATGCACCAAATTTTAAAAAAAAAACCATCTACAAAATGGATGAATTAGGCAGAAAAGAACAGAGAGTTAACCAACCTTAGGTTCGTAAATAGTGCAAATCTAAAACGAAAGGCGAGAGGGTTAGTTGAAGGGTGCAGCAATGGGCATCATCAGATTCATTCCAGATACAAACATTTATATATGTTTATATATAAAAAAAAAGTCAGAGATTCCCTTATTTAAATAAATAAATTAAAGTAAAACCCAAACATACTTTTTTACGAAACTGACAACTAATTCTTCATTAAAAAAAATGAAGCTACGATTGTAGCCACATGCTCCTCTCCAATTTATCTATCCATCCATCCATATAAGATCCAGATTTCATCCAAAAATAATAATAATAAAGAAATACATACATACGCTCCGATAACATGGAAACAAATTTCAAAATATATGTGAAACAGAGCAAATTAATGTTTGAAGTAAAAAAAATCCATAAAATTTACAAAAATAAAAATAAAGAGAAGGAGAGAGACGTGCTTACCTTGAAATAAAAAGAAAATGAAATAAATAAAAAGTGGGTTTGTTGATGTTACTATACAAAATCGAATCGAAAGCTAACGCGATGAGATCGAGTCTGGTAAGAGAGAGCGGTTGCAGGTTATGGGCGGGAGAGAGAGAGCATTTTTTTTTTCTTTTTTGAGGAAATAATAAAATTATTGAAGAAGAAAAAAAATAGAGGAAGAGAGAAAATAGGGATGATATGGGATGGGATTCGTTGAGTCATTTCTACGCTATTTATTTAATTTTTTTTTTCTCTCTCTCTCTCTGTTGTCTGTCTTTTCTTTTTTTTTCTCTTTTGGCAGGAGGAGTTTGGGGAGAGATGAGTGGATTGTTTGGCTTTCTGGATTTAGTCCTTCTATAGTTTTTGTTATTTACAAATCACCCTCTGTGAAATGTTTTTCACCGAATTCACCCTCTAAATGGGAGTGAAGGATATAGACGCATGCTACGTGTCAAATCACACATAAACCAAAAACACAGCTAGTATGGTGAGATCAGGGTTGTCAATACCGTTTCGTTCCGGCCGGAATGTTCCGTGCCATTAAAAAACCAAGATAAAACGGCATCGTTTTCATCTTGGTTTTAATTCCGGCCCGTTCCGGAAATATCGGTCAAATTCTAACCGGAACGTCTCAGGTACCGTTCCGGTCTTAAAATCCTCCTTATTTTGATTAACTTGTGATTGTATTTCTAATTTTGAGATTATGTTTGTTTGATTTTGTGTTTATATTGTATAATTTAAAGTTAATTTATCTTGAATTTTAATTATGCTTGTTAAATTAATAGTTTAATTTTTTCCATATATATGAACAGTACAACCCTGAAAATGCACGTCGAAATGCTTCGAAATTGAAACGTTTCGTCCCAATAGAAAAACCGAAATATAAGTGCATGTTTGTGAGTGACGTTGAAATTGTTTTTAAAAATATTTTTTGTATAAAAATACATCAAAATGATATTTTTTATTTTAAAAAAATTGATATAAGGACATAAAAATGATCTCTAAAAAACCAAAAAAATAATTTAAAGTAAGAAAATAAAAATAAAAATAAAAACAAAATTTTCAAAAACATTTTTAAAACATAGTGTCAGACAAGGCATAAAAAAATACCTAACCGACATTTTTATTTTTATTTGAATTTCATTCATTTTTTATTAAATTATTTATTTGAATCAATTTAGGGAGTGTTTGGGAATGAGTTTGGAAAACGATTTTAAAAAAATATATTTTTATTTTTTACTTCAAATTAAAAAAAAAATGATGTTTTTATATCATTACGATGTGTTAATATCAAAAATAATTTTAAAAAAATAAAAAAAATATCATTATAATACATTTCTGAACAAAAAACACTTTCAAAAACAACTTTAACTTTATTTTCAAAACATCATTCCCAAAGAATCCCTTATTATATTACCTAATATTCTAAAAGAAATGGGGTTTTTATGGTGCAACGAAGCAAGTTCATAAATTAGCCGGTGACAAATCCATGTCATGGCTCCGATGGTTGGTGCGCATGGGGGTGCTGAGGTGGCAGTCTATGGAGTTGACACGCACAGTTGTTTCGTTCATAGCAAATCTAATGCCTTAGCTCTGGCAGTGTGCGTGGAGGCTGCAGTTCAGAAGTTGACGGCCACGATTTAATTTCATGGGTGTGATTGAGACAGTTATGTCATTTTTATTATTATTAAAATAAATAAAATTAAGGCGTAGCTAGACGTGCTGGCCTCGCCTGGTAAGGAGGTGAGGCGCTTGTTTCTTTATTTTATTTTTAATATGATCTTTAAATGTTATTATAATTTTTAATTGAGTTTTAATAATAAAAAAAATCCATTATTATGTGTTGATCTGGAAAATAAAATAATAGATAGTTCATGAAAAATTTGATTGAAATTAATTTTTTTATTAGAAAATTTAAATATGATTTATTACATTTATGTTTTTCTAGTTTTCCATCCCATGAAATATAAATATACTAAGTTGGTATTTTTGTGGACTTGTTTTGCCAATTATAAAACATTAAAAATAATAATTCTAGTTAAAAATATTGTGGCGAATAGGATAAACAAAAATATATTTATAGAAAAAAATTATTAATTGAAAAATATATTTGTACATTTTGTTGACTTGATTTGGATGATTAATTGGATTGGTGTGTCGTGGTGTGGTGAATTTACATCTTGTTTATCATTGTATTTTAAAAATATTTTTGAAAAACATTAAAAAAATATTTTTTTATTTTAAATTATTTTTTGGTGTTTTTAGATCATTTCCATGTGTTGATGTCAAAAAAAAAATTTAAATCATTATTTTGATGTACTTATAAAAAAAAATTAAAAAACAACTTCAGTTAAACTCCAAAACTTTCAATTAAATTTATTTATCAAAGTGTCGTTTTTATTTGTATAGCTTAAATGAGTTTATTAATATAAAGTAAAAAATTTAGTTTAAATGCTTAATCGACGTCGTGAGTTAAATAATTTTTTTTTATTTTATTTAACTAAAAATATTTATGTCATGAAAAATTATTTTATATTTTTATTAAACTTAAAAATTTAGTCTATTAGTCTTGAAACCTTCTTATCCAACTTATTGTCCAACTTGTATTTAAAATTTAACCATGTGTAAGTTGTTTCGGCATGACATAGTCAACTTATCTAATACAAAGATGTCTTGACCAACCGGTGAAAAAAAAAAGAACAAACAATTGACATAAATTATCACTTATATGCTTGTACTGGTTAATTATCCGTATTACGTTGTAGACCGAACAAATATTTTTTATAATTACTGGGATTAAAATAATTAATAGATTTTGTTAGTTCAAAAATAAAATATAACATCTATATATGCAAGATTTGATAGAATAAAAAATATCAATACACCATATTATAACGACAACAACATCGAAAGCTTAACATTTAAAAATATCACTACTATTATTGCTAAAACAATAAAAATTATTAAATTATTTTGAGGAGAAAAAAAACTCGAAAACATTAATAAAAGAGGAAGCAGGAAAAAAAACTAAAATTATTATTATTATTATTATTATTATTATTATTATTATTATTATTATTATTATTATTATTATTATTATTATTATTATTATTATTATTATTGCGTGAATAATAGGAAAATAAATTCAATAAAAGAATAAAAAAAAAGCAAAAACTTTAACAAAAGAGCAAACAAAATAAAAATGAAAAAATATTTAGCTAAAACAATCATTTGACGTGAAAAAAAAACTAATGAACAAACCAAAAGAAAAAACAAATGGAAAAAAAATAAGAAATATCAATTTTCAAATGATCATAAACACAAACTAAAATTTAAGAACAAAATTTTTGAAAAAAAAAATATTATCTCAACAAAAGAGAAAATAATAAAAATAAAAAACCAAAACTAAAGGCACACATATATAAACATGGACAAAAATATGAATTGTTTAAGAACTATAAAAAATTAAAGGAGTTAAAATCAAAAATTAAATGTATAAGGGCCGAAAACAAAACCAAATATATTATCAATTTCAATCAAATAAAAAAATTGAAAAAAACAAATAAAGTATAACATTTATATATGCAAAGTTTGATATAATAAAACACATCAACACATCCTATTATAACAACAGGAACATCGAAGCCTTAACATCTAAAAATATAATTATTATTACTGTTAAAACAATAAATATTATGAAATTTCTCTGAGGAAAAAAATCATAAACATTAACAAAAAGAGGAAGCAAGAAAAAAAATTATTATTATTATTGCGTTAATAATGGGGAATTCAATTAAAGAAAAAAAATGTCAATAACTTTAACAAAAGAGCAAACAAAAAATTATAAGCCAAAAAAAATTAATGTAAAAATAAATAAATAAATAAACTAATAAAAAACAACCAAAAGAAAGAACAACGAAAAAAAAATATATAAGTGTAAAAACAAATAAAAATATTCTAAGAGGGGGAAAAAATATTCTAAGAAAAAAAAACAAATAACCAAGTGCGCTATACAGGGTTCGAACCAACGACCTCTGCTTAGGAAACAGACGCTTTATCCACTGAGCTCTAGGTGCTTCATCATAATTGATTGTGAAAAAATAATTAAATACCAATAAAAAGGTGACCCGACCTAACCCAAAAACTAAGCAATACTACTGTAATCCACAATGATTTTACTCACAAGCTACAATAACCAAACCTGACCTCTTTTAGTATATAGTATAATGTGTGGACATATTTATTGCAACAATCACACATGGTAAGTGAAGGGTATTGTGGTTTTTATTGATGGTTTAATCATACACCAAGTCATTGCTAAGTCACTACTATTGGTGAAATTATTAAGTTATTTTATTAAGAGCATGTTTTGAGTTTAGAAGGCTATAAACTTATGGGCAACTGCACCTCATACGAACTTTATGATCACACAATCACATAACCTACAATTAAGATTGACACAAACCCCAAAAAACTAAAAATCAGGTTTAATGATAGAAGCTCGACATAATGATTAACTGAATTAAGACACCAAAATTATTATAGTAAAAACCTCACCCAGTGCTTATAATGAGTCTTGAACGAGAAGTCTAAGCATTAACATCACAAAAATAATCATTATTTGATAAGTTGATTTTCAGTTCATTCAAGGACCAAATGTGAGAATTATCGTAACAGCACAAATTCAATTTTGAATCATATTATGAGGGGAAATTGTTTGTCCAAAAGTTCATTTTTTCCATTGTTTTATATTCTTTTTCAAAAGGGCATCTATAATCAACAAAAAAACAACTTAAACCTATTGATTTGGTGGTCTGCACATAGAACAAATAAGAATACAAAATCTAAAAATAACAAAACTTGATGTTCAAATAAAATGTGTTGCCAAAAGATTATAGGACTAAAGGAGGTTGTTAACCTTGTGCCTACTTTTTTGTATTCTAGGCACTTTAAGGCTCAAGGAAAGAAAAACTTGTGTTTGTTATCATTAATCATGAGATCACAACTCAAATAAGTCATATGTTTACTTCCATGTGGTTGCTCTATGCCCTTTGTCCATAGAAAAAAGAACCCATGTTAAATAAAATTCCATAAATCAAAAGAAACTGGATAACAAAGCTCGTACAACAACTTATGGTATATATTTTGATGACTTGTTGAACTTTGATTGATCTTAAATTCTAAATAAATGTGTAAAAATATGTTTGGAACCCTCATGTAAATGTTCAACTCAACTCAATTGTTTTTTTTTGGAGTTCTGATCGTTCTTGTAAGACTACAATTGGACAATTTATGGCAAAATCTAAGCTTTATAGTTTTTCATTGTTTTAGTCATATCAATACCCTTAGTTTATTTCAGGAATAAACACTAAAAAAACCAAGCCCTTGAATTGGTTGGAACTATTAACTTCTTTATTTGAATTTTATTATATTACTATTTATACATCTCATAATATATACATGTGCGAGTTAAATATACAAATAAAACATAAGTTGACATTGCTAATCATTTACAATGCATATTCAAGTTAAATAGTATTAACACACACACACAACCATAACTACAATCACATATGGTAAGCGAAAGGATATGTGATTGTTTGAAAAATATTTGATTTATAGATTAAGGGTGTATTTTGAGTTTAAAGACTACAATCTGTCTCATAAAAAATCATACCCTTTGCTAACCTCAATTATAAAACTATATAAAAAAAAAAATCTTGAGTTTGTTAGAACTAATTCTAAATCATTGATAAGTCACTAAAAATTATATTGATGAATAAATTATTAATTCATTGCATTGAGGGTATTTGTAGCTTAAAGATTACTAAATTAATCGTGTAGTGTATAATGGTTGTTATTGGATCTATGATTGAATGTTACCATGGTCCCTAAGTGGCATGACATGATGATAACAAAGCTTATGATCTACATAGCAGGTCTCGAGTTCGAGTCAAAGCGTGGATCCTTTGTAAGAACCTGAGATAACTGAAGTTTTACCCGCTCAAATATATTAAGTCAATAAATGATTAAAAATCAGATACATTATAATTAAAAATATAAGGATCAAATCTAGATATAAAATTCTAGTGTTACAATATAAAATTGAAAAAAAATTAACTTAAAAATTATTTAAGATCAAATACATTGCAATAAAAAAATGAGAATATAATTTGACATAACAAACAAATAGGTATACTTTTTTTTTGCAATTATCTAACATGTTTTTCCAGGAAGAGAGAGAAAAGTAGGGAGGAAAAAACCCGTGGCCGGAGATCTGCCATGTTCCGGACGCAAACATGCGCCTCACCACTGTGATGGGGGCGATGAGACGCATCGAATGGTGCCTTGAAAAGTGTTTGGTGTTGTTTCGGTACCACACGCGCCACTCTCATGCCCTGAGAGAAAGTTATTTGAATTAAAACAATAATTTATATATATTAAAATAATAAATTCAAAAGAATCACAGCAAGCTAACCTTGCATCCACAGTAAAGAAATATTATTGAACGTATTATCACATGCCAGTTCTTTTCGCACTGCTGTAGATTACGGAGCGCCTTCGTGACCCTCGTGGGACTACGAAGAGGAGGGTTATCCGCCGCCGCCGCCGCCTTTCCTCGCAACTTATCTGCTAACGGTGCTCGTCCCCGTGGCTTTGTTCGGTCGGCATTCTATTTCTTTCTTTCCCCTTCTGTTAATAAGTTTTTTTACCTAAAGTTTATATATGGAAGCAACTTCATGTTTTCTTTCTTTTTCTTTTGTTGTTTTGAGTTTATAGAGTTTACAGCTGTTCAATTGGTTCTTTATGTTTTTTGAGATGTTAGGGTTTTTTTTTAAGGCCGATAGGAACAATGCAGAAGATCAACCTCCTGCAAAACGGCGGCTTTTTCTCTGCTGTTGCTAAGGCAGAAGCAAAACCTTATACATTGTCCCTTATTTATTTATGTATCTTCTTGGAATATATTATGTGAAATTCTTTATCTTAAAAATGGAGAATTGATGGAATTTTCTGAAAATTGAATCTTTGTTGCTATCCGGGATGGAAGGTGGAGGAGGATGGAGAGATCGTTGAGGATTCTGCCATGGCAGATGATTAAAGAACGAGCAAATGGATGAGGATGGAAATGTTGGGCCTGCTACAGGGATTCAGAGTGACGGAAAGCCTTTCATGTTAGAGCAAAGTGGTTGATCTAGGAGAGATTTCGATCAAAGAGCGGTGAAGAGGGTGAATTTTAACTCTTGTCTTGTTTCTGAGTGTGTTTCATGTGCGTTCATCTTGTAATTTTTCCCTTGTCATGTTTGTTTTGTTTGTAGGAGGCTGCAGCTCCAGTAATTGAGCCTCTTCTAAGAATCAGGATCCAAGATTGGTTAGCAGAAACAAAAGAATGCTGGGGCAACTTGCTGGGGATTGAAAATGAAGTCAGTTTTGCTTGCATTCTTTACCAAAACAACTGAATCAAAACTTAATGGCATTATTTTCCCTTTCCATTTCTTGAATTTCGTTGTTACTTTTTTTTAATCAATCAGAACTTTAATCTTCTGAAAGATCTCTGATCTTACTAATGGTCAAAGTGAGTAATTTCTTATGTCTGAGGAAATAAGAAAACCAAAATCACTGAGGAAATGACTTAGTTCCTCCAAAATATCCAGCAACTGCTTGTGGCTCAACATTATAGAGCCATTTTCTCACAGTGATTATCTGAAATGCCACTAGGGGGGATGGAGAACTGGGTTTAGATTAATCGCTGATTACATTGTGGAGGTCTGCAGTATATTGTGTGCTACACACTGCTAGTGATTTCTCCAATTTTGCTGCATGTGGGGTTGGCATAGGTCAGTGAATGATGTATATTTGCTAGAATAAGCAAGCGCCCCCAAAGTTTTTCTAAACAAACTCTATCTATGGAAATTTAGAAGTCTTAGTTTTAGCTAGTGATGAAAATAGTTTATCTCGAAACTTGATCTCTAGAAAAGGCCAATCTACTAATCTCTCAGCCTTTAAACTTTAATAGCATTCACGGGAGTTTAATTTCAGACCAAAGGATGAAGAAAAGGAAGCTAGGGTTTTGAAAAACTTAACTTTCTTATGACAGAAAGTGTGTGGATCTGTCATGATCTTGATGCTCCCATGGCTAGCAATCTTTTGAAGAATTATTAGGAAAAATACATCTAAATTATTAACTTCCTTAAAAATGTGGTATCTAATCTAGGAATTTCTAAAATTTATTTGCTTAAGATTTATAATCAATATAAATAGCGACTTGCTTGTAATGAATAGCAAAACAAGAAAAAACAATCTGAATTACCCATGTCATCAGATATGATTTATGGTTTACAACAATTTCCAACCTGCAGCGAAGTCCTTAATACAAGTATCCTGTACAACGTCATCTCATCTTCCAAATATGATGATTCAATCTCATTGAATTAATGCTCCCGTGGTACATTCGCAACTTGTTTGCATTGGTAATGATTCTGCTGAATTCTTCGACACATGGTTATGTGACTCAATTTGTTTGGGTTTTCTTAATGTGCTTTTTTGATTTTTTGGTTTGTTTTGTTAAGGGTTTGATGGCTAGAACCTTAACTAGTACTAAATTTATGGTCCTTTCCAAGCATATCTTTGGTGCTTCTCATGCTGTGATCAATTTTGCTTCATCTTCAATTGGTGTTGACATCTTGATGGGAATGGTTCTGACTAGCAAATCACTAAAACTTGAGAATGATGTAGATTTTGTATCATCAACTTCCAGCTGAAAGCTGAAATCATTGAAGTCTTTGACCTTCAACTCACTAAAAATACTTCTGTAGAATACATCTTAAGCAATAAATATGTTGTGTTGAGCACCTTTTTTCTATCATAATCTTTTCTTTTTTTCTGAAGTATTCTAATGATGCCCTTTTGAATTCTATAATATGTATGTATTAACATATCATTAGTATTTACTTATCTCTTTATGTGTGATCACTACTTATTTTTTTTCTCTAGTTTTGTTATTGTTTGAAATTTCCAGAAATTCAGGAAAGAAGATATGAAAATTTCAGTGAAGGAAGCATTTATACAAAGGTCAAATGCTTTGCAAAGAGTGAGTACATCAGCTCCATCAATCCAGAAGTTCTGTAGCAGTTTGAATTATTTGTTAAGTAAACTAATCCTTAATCATAAACTTGTTTACCTATTGGTAGATAATAGATAAATGCTTTCATCTGTTATTGACAGTCAATACTCTCAAAATCAAAAGTCACTTTTTAATTATTGCAAGTCCTTTTTTTGAGGGAAGCATATCTTGTATCATGGAATACAGCTCTTTGGCACTTCATAGAATGACTACTAGGTCCATGGTTTTGTTATTGAAACTCCAGAAGTTTCCAACGTGCGCATTACATTTGACCCCCCTTTCCTCTGGTGTGGTAAGATTTGTACTTTTCTCGGTAATGTTGTGTTATTTACTGTTTTTTTCCTTTTGAAATCCTTCTTGGCCCTGCTGGAGAGACAATGTTAGTATGTTGACATTTACACTGGTTTAGTGTGATGATTAAATGTCTTGAAACTCTTCTTAGGCTGAGCGAAAAGCACAAGAAGAACAAGAAAGGCTGAGACAACGAGAGCATGAACAAATTGCTGAACAGAGGAGAAGAGATCTGGTTTGCTCTAATATTTGTAGATTATAACTTGTTTTGGTAAAGCCTTTAATGGTTCCTGATTTTTCTCTGCACACAAAAACAAACGATCACTTCATTATTTACTTTTACTTAATCATACTCTCAAAGCACGCATTGCTATAAAGGTACACCTTCCATTTGACACAATCTCTTCTTTGTTCTCAGTCGTTAACCTCTCTTGTTAAGCATTCAAATTATTTTTTTCCCGTTTATTCATTTTCTGTTGCAGGTTATTTTTAACTTTTGTCCAAAAGTGTCCATATGCACAATTTTATTGAGACAGATAAGTTTCTGTGCAAGTGGATAGTAGTGTTGAAAGAACTGGGCCGGTGAATCTTTCCTTCATCTGCAGGATTTTAGGGGGACATGTTGTATTTTTCTGCTAACTTTCAACTCCCTCTGACTAGCTTGTGGGGTGTGTTTTTCAGGACTAAGGCATAACCTCCAATTTATTATTTGCCTATACAACCATTGGAAAAAGATGCAACCTTACTTGATCAGCAAAGAGAACATGTGAGGTGACTTTCCTGGTCCTTGAGCCAATTTGATTTAAGGAGAGAGATATTGAATGGGATGCTCAACTTATTATTGGAATTCATGGAAGCTTAATGCATATAATTGGCAGTGTGTTTAATTATGTATCTGTAACATCTCCTTCAAATCCTACCTTTATGGAGTGAGCAGGGATTGTGTATCCGTGTTGTGCTACATATAAAAGCTCTTTGTTCCACAAAGATTACCCTGCTGAAAAAGAACTGTCAGGGGAAAATGGGGAGTTGTGTTTGATATAACATGTTGAAATCTCAACAATGATCTCCATATCAGACATTTACGTGGTCTGAAGATCTTAAACTGGGGGGTTGAGATTTGGTTTCAAATATTACAGACAATTCTGAATCCTTTTTGAGCTTCTGTTCTCATGAATTTGCACATCAGGATTTTTTAGAATGGAAGACTGGTGGGAGAGATCTTCAGATAGGGGATCAACAACTTAGGATGTGTTTGGTATTGCGGTTGCTATTGTGGTTGAGGTTTAAAAAAACAATTTTATGAAAAACACTTTTAGCTGCGGTTCATAACTAAAATTAAAGTGTTTAGTTAAAACTGTGGTTGAGTTTGAGGGTTTAATGAAAAACAGTTTTGGGTGTTTAGTTACCATGCTTTTCATATTGTTGTCAAATTGTAAAATTACTTTAAAGGGCATAAATATTTTTTTTGTCAATTATTCAAGTTCCCAATTTTTTTTTCATTTTTTAATGTCAATTAATCAAGTACATTTGTTTTTTTATGTCATTTAATCAAGTACATTTGTTTTTTTATGTCAATTATTCAAGATTCCAATTTTTATTTTTTTATTTTACCATTTATTCTTGATCCCACTTTTTTTTTTTTTTTATTAATGTCAATTAAATCAAGTACATTATGTTTTTTATGTTAATTATTCAAGATCCTAATTTTTAATAATTAATTTTATCAATTATTCAAGATCCCACTTTTTTTTTAATCAATTATTCAAGATCCCAATTATATTAGTCACTAGTACAGAAAAATATTTATTAAAAACATCTTAAAAAAAACTGGCATTGCTTTGGTTGGTCTGTATTTGGTCCCATATCATTTTCATTAATTCAAACTCCAGCAAGAACTAATCTTTTTAGGTTCTTTCTGGCTTTTCTCTATTTTTCTCAAAAGAAAGAGAAAATATGATCATGGCAATGTCAGGCATGGATTCACTCGGTGAAAAAGCAACAAAGATGAGAGAAGCACTTCAGGAAAGCCAAACTATAACTGATAATGTTACATTTCTAGGCTCTTTTGATAGTCGTCTATCAATTCTTGAGACTGCTATACATCCTACTCGGGTAAGTAGATATGATTTTTTTTGTGGGGTTGAGTTTTGTTTGGTGGTAAACTGAAGAACCCTAAGATCACTAGTTTTTGGTGTTTAGTTTAGTTTTGTTGTTGCTTTGACTTGTTCTTGTTGTTTGCTATTGATGTATTGTTTGTTGTTTGGTTTTTGAGGAAGTGGAGGAAAGCTGAAAGATTTGGGGTCTTTTTTCATCGTAGGTTGTAGAACCCAGATGAGGTAAATGGTTAGTTGGGTGATTTAGAATAGAAAATTAAACGATTCTTGATTGGATCCTGGATGCTTGTGTTTATATTTCTTTTGCATTTGAATTGAGGGGTTATCCTTGCTGGGTATTGATTTATGATTTGTTGTTTAATGGATTTGTAATTTACAGAGGATGAGAAGTGAGGGATAGGAGGTGCAGATGTAAAGGAGAAGATTGATCAGATGGTGAGATGCTTCGTGAGGGTTTAATTTCCAACAATATTTTTTCTGTTGAGAATCAGAAATCTATGGGCGAGACACAATGAAAAGCAACTACTTTTTGTGAAATGGAGTTTTATAAATTTTATTATGTGGGACCCACACAAAATTTTCAGTTTTTTTGCATTAACCAAACACTAAAATACCAACTTTTTTGCAATCTTGGTTCAGACCACACTATCAAACACTCTCTAAGCTATGTTGAAAAGGAGTTGGGAAGGTGGCAAAGTGCAAGAAAAGCGAGTTATGATGTGAACTTACAAGAAACAATGGACAAAGAATTGGACACTCATGGGTGTTTTGCACTGCGTTTCAAAAATATGTTTTTGAAAAAAAATTCAATTTTTTTTACTTTAAATTATTTTTTTTTGTGTTTTTAGATCATTTTCATGTGTGTTAAGAATTATTTTTAAAAATAAATAAAATTTATTTTGATGTATTTTTTTAAAAAAAAAAGTCATTCGCTGGCGTCAAGAATGGTCCCAGGACAAGAAAGATACTTGGTGGAAGCAACAACGAAAGGGATGATGATGCAGAGGGTATCAATCTTGTAATAAAATCAACTAAAATAGGAGAAATATACCGCATGTCTTAGTGGGTGTTTGGTAGTGTGGTTTGAACTGAGGTTATAAAAAAGTTGGTGTTTTAGTGTTTGATTAAGATAAAAAAGCTGAAAGTTTTTGTGTGGGTCTCATCTAATAAAATTAATGAAACATCATTTCACGAAAAGCAGCAAAGAGCTGCTTTTCAGTATGTCTCGACCTGTGGTTTCATGATCCCCAACAAAAATAATATCGTTAGCATTTAATTCCAAAATAAACCCTCACCATCTATTCTCCCCTTCACCTTCACACTGCGCCTCCCATCCCTCACTTCTCATCCTTTGCTAATTATACAAACCCATCTAACTCTCCCCTTCTCCTTCACCCTCCCGTCCCTCACTTCTCTTGTCCTCATCATCTCTGCAACAAATCCCCACAATAAGCTCTTGTTTCTGTCAACTGTAAGTTTTTCTTCTCATATGATGCTTATTTTCATTTTTCACTTGGATCTGTTTTGTGTACTCTATGATGGTATGAATTTTTAAGTTATTAGAGTTCTTAGGATGCTAGATTCCAGTTGCAAGCATCGACGAGCTCACAGACAAGTAGGTCTTGCATTTGATTTTGTAATTTGTTGTCATTGATTAATAAAAGAGGAAGGAATCACATAAGAGGAAGCAATTTAACTTGATTTGACATGTTCTTCCTTCTCTGGTCAAAAATGAAAAAAAGAAACAGAGAGAGAAAAAAAGCAACTGAGAGCTGGTTGGTTGCGGTTTATGCTAGTCATTTGATGGGTGTTCTGGTCAAGGGATTTGATCTGTATCCTTTATGGGTTTTTCTTGCCTTTACTTCTTGATTTATCGCATGTTACATTTGATTTTTTTTTGTCAAGTCCGATTTGCTGTGACTTGTTAGGATTTGAAGTTGTTATTAGTTGGCTGCAGTTATGCTAGTCAACAACTTGTTTTTGACATTTTTTTATTTGCTTTAATTGATTGATGTGGTATAAAGAAAACCAACCCAGTTTTTTTTTTTAAAAAAAAAATGGTTTTTAGAGATGTTATCAAGGAACTAAAAGTGAAGGTGGAGAGGCCAGGTTGTGATTCATCGGTTATGGTTGGCTTGCAGAACATAGAAGTTACTGTCATTTTCATATTTGCAGTGAAATGAGCAATAACTTCACCAATTTGTAGCTGACCACAAGAGGCTTTGACATTTGTTCTTTGCTTCTTGAACTGGTTCTTATTTTGCGAGGGATATAAAATGTTTATGTTGTTGTAAAGACATGACACCAAACTTGTCATGTCATCTCCTCGCATGATTATTACGAGTGATTGTTGGAATATGGTGAACTGTTACAATTAACCCCAAGATATCATCAAGTTCTTCTAAAGCCATCTTGAACTGTTACAAACTTACAGTTGCTGGGATTAGGGAAATCAGATTTTTTTTCAAGATTATAAGATTTGAATGTACTGTTGTTGGCTATGTTCTTTGCATGCTAAACACTTGAATGCATGCTATATTCCGCATTATATGAAGTGTTTGTCCCGCATCACTGTATTGTTCAAGCTAATGAATTATTGTTAGGTTTGAGGGATACCTGGAATAGATAAATAGGGAAGTCTGAATTATTGTTCTAAGCATGATTCTTAGAACCCATTGTCTTTGGAAAAAAAAGTTGTTTGTGGGAAATGCACACATTTACAGTATCTCATTGTTATTAATAGAACAAACACTGCCCTAATTTTACAATTTGTTGCAATTCAAGTCATTGCGGTAAATATGTGGTTGATGTTACCATAAAATAATGGTTTTTGGTGGATATTGGTGGTTGTTTTGTGACATTTACTTGACTTAAGTATGTTGTAA
Organism: Salix viminalis; assembly: GCA_029228465.1. Lineage (NCBI taxonomy): Eukaryota > Viridiplantae > Streptophyta > Magnoliopsida > Malpighiales > Salicaceae > Salix > Salix viminalis. The sequence goes on along the minus strand of CM055428.1, from coordinate 13,134,862 downwards.
AATACATGTATGATCCACATTTAGTTTAAACATTGCATGACCAAGTTTGTTCCTTCATAGTATTTAAGTGTTTGTTTTAATGTTGATTTGTTTTTGTTTTCAAAGTTTTATGAGATATCATGGACGATCTTGAATCTATGGATAAAGCTGCTTGGAATAAATAAATGTTGCATATATTTTGTGATATATGTATTAAGGCAATTGACATGGGAATGAGACTGAATACTCATTTTGATAGATGCGGATGAAAATTTATTTTAACACCACTTAAAGAACAAACAGGTCATGCGTTCACCAAAACGCAATTGAAAAACAAATGGGATGTATGTAAAAAAGATAGGAGAATATGGATGAAGTTATGAATTAGGGACAATTGCGGCTAGCAATGAGTGGTGGAAATAAAAAATTCAGGTGAATTTTCGTTAGACTAACTATTGCATGTCATTTTTTATGTTTTGTTAAGATAATTACAAGAAAAACTATTTATTTTATGCAGGAAATTAGAGGAACGAATAAATTCAGACAGACTGGTATCGAGCCATCATTGAAGTTAACATTTGATAGAATGTACTATAGAGTCATTGCTACCGGACAATATGCATGGGCATCATCGTCGAGCACAGTTGGTGCCAATGAAGTTGATTTGGGCATAAGCAATGTCAGTCTGGAAGGTGCTGATTTGGAAGAGGAAGCGAAGATTCAGAGGAGAATGTCAATCTGAATTTTGAAAATCATATTTCTCGAGGCGTTGGGGGTGGTGGTGCATATGTCTAGTAGTAGCAAGTAGCAACACCCAAGAGTACTGGCAAAAGAAAAAGAAAAACGAGTACCCGGAGTTGAGAGCTGGAAAGAAAAAGTCATGTGGAATTGGTGCTCAACTACTATTAATGCAGCAACAGTTTATCGAAAGCATGTCTAGTAGGAGTGATTCCACTTCTGCGAATAAGGATTTGCCAAGTTGTAGTGTTATTGAAGTTATGGTTGAGTTCCATTAAATACCTGGATTGACATTTGACGATGAATTTTTTAACTTCACAACTGAGTTTCTAGGTCTGCGATGAAAGAGGGAAATGTGGGCTAGCATGAAAAGTATTGAATAAAAATACAGTTGGCTTCAATGAAACTTCACATGATGTAAAAACAAATAACTACAATGGTCTGACTTTGTTTGACTGATTGATTTTTATATTTGTCTTCCTTCGGATTGTAATGTAAGGACTAATTTGTTAAGCGCTAGTTTTTCTGTTACGACTTTCGTATTGAGTTATTTTGATGTTTTGAATTATGTTATTTTATAATAACCTCTTTATAATTTAAAGTTCATTATTTATCATAAAATTTTGTTCTCATTGTTATTAACGAATGTTTGTTTGTATTAGTTAATAAAAATATTGTTAAAAATATTAAGAACATGATATTGTTTAACCATGAAAGTTGACTTTAAAAAAACAAAAAAAAATTGGGATCTTGATTATTTGACATTAAAAAAAAAGATATTAAATTATTGCTAAAATCAAGAATACAAAATTGGGATATTTAAAAATTAATTTAAAAAAACAAACAAAAAATGGTATCTTGATTAATTGACATAACAAAACAAAACAAAAGATATTGAATAATGCTAACATCAAGAATACAAAATTGGGATATTTAATAATTAACTTAAAAAAAATGGTATTTTGATTCATTGACATAAAGAAAAACAAAAAAAAATTGGAATCTTGATTAATTGACATAAAAAAAAAGCGGAAAAAAAAGAAGAAGGAATATGACATGTAATGTTGAATAATTTGTAGAGCACAAAAAATATTATAAATGGAATCTTGAATAAATAAATGTGTTTGTGTATGTTTATGCCCTTTATAGTAATTTAACAAGTTGACAGCAATATGAAAAACTTAGTAACCAAATACATGAAATTGCTTTTCATTAACCTCAAATTCAACCACAGTTTCAACTAAACACTTCAATTTCAGTTATGAACCGTAGCTAAAAGTGCTTTTCATGAAATTATTTTTTAAAACCTCAACCACAAAAGCAACCGCAATACCAAACACACTCTTAATCATTTGAGTTAGCTAAATCAAGATAAATTTAGCTGGGTTAAATTAAAAATAATTCAAAATAAAACCTCATTTTAATCAAGTTCCATGTCATTGGCTAAATCAAGATTTAAAAAAAAAAAATTAATCCAAAACGTTGTTATTTTAATTTTATTAGTTGTTTTTAGTTTAGTTATTATGTTTGCTATAATCAAAACCTCATTTGATCATATTGAATAATAATAAAAACAAACATTTAGTAGATGTTTGAATTGTTAGAGTTTGAGATTAAAGAATTTGCTATTTTTAGAGTTTCATGCTCGAGCCTGTGATTGCTATTATGATAATTACTAGAAGCTCACGTGGCCGTTGACTTTAAGGGTTTGTGAGATTAGTTGAGGTGCATGTAATTTAATCCGTACAACCACATTAATAATAATAAAAATATTAATAAAAAACAATTTAAAATTTAAAATTACAAGAACCTAAAGTAGCTCGGTCAGCCACTGTTCACGTACACTCATGTGTATTGTGGACTAACCATTTGCTCCGGTGCTTCGCGCGTGCATGTACTCTTTTTTTTTTTACACAGGGCTTCTTTTTGTCGTTTTTATGGTGGAAATGACAAAGGGGTGGCGGTGGCCGAGCGGTTGTCCACGCGCTGCCAGCATCGGCTCGCGAGAGTTCGAACCGCTCAGACAACAAAACTTATTTTTTTTTAAAGAACTGTTTTTTTTTTAAAAAAAAAGGGGGGGGGGGTTTAATAACCGGTTGTTTTTTTCTTTTTACAAAAAAAAATAATTTTTTTTTAATAACTAAGGTGTCCGAGCCACCTTACACGCACCATGACTAATCTCCGGATCCATTTGTTTTTTTTAAAATCCCTATTTTGTTTTGCCACTTATACATAGTTTTTTTGTTATTTTTTAACCGATGTGTATGGGTCAGCTTACGCGCACCACCATTTTTTCTTCCCAAGTATATATTGTTTTTGTTCCTAGCCAACTGAAAGTGCCACGAATAATCCCTGGACTCATTTTTTCTTAACATTTTTTCCTTTTTTTTCCCCACTTATATATTGTTTTATATATAATCAGAGTGTCTGGATCAGTTTACACGCACCACGACTATTATTATTTTATAGAATACCTAAAGGAGATCGCAATTCTAAAAACTAACGAATATATATATTTTAAGGCGCTAATATGAAATAAATAGCAAAATATATAATTCGTCTAACATATTTATCAGATAAAAAATTACAACTAATTATTATCATTATTTTTAAGGTGCTAATATGAAATAAATAGCAAAATATAAATTAGTCTAACATATTTATAAGGAAAAAATTGACGAATAATAATTATTATTATTTTGAATGCCTTATCTACAATAATTAGAAATTTCAACACCTATTAATATTTTTTTTAAAGCAATTAAAAAATAAAATAAATGACAAAAAAAATTATTATTAGATCTTAAAAAATTATTTGACGTGAAGAATAAATAAAAAAAAAGAGAATAATAAACCGAACAATTACGACAGCAACCAACCACCAACGAATGCCCAATTGACTACAAAAAAAAAAATTAATTCATCTCTAATTGATTTTATCGATTGCATTTTTTTAATCAACTGATTATATAATTATCACAACAATTAATCAATTGCAGTTTTGCAATCGACACACAGTAGCAATCAACCAGAAATAATCCATCTTTGATAGATTTTAGCGGTTGCAATTTTATTATCTGCAGGTTAAATAGTTCGTTGCCGTTAAAATAAACCCAACCATCAACAAGTTCGATACAACAATTTTACTAATTAAATTTTAAAATCATCAATTATAACACGTATAAAATCAATATGTTTTCTACATAAATAGAACCCAGCACAACGCGTGGACAAGTTCGCTCGCTAAAACCCTAAAGGAGTTCGGCCCGTTAACTGTTTGTTATTGTAGACTGGACATTTGGTTTGCTACTTCGTGCCTACATGAGCTCGATTTTTTTTTCTTTTTTTTTAGTCAGGGCTTTTTTTTTATATTTGTATAGTAGAAATGACAAAAAAATAGCTGTGGCCGAGATGTTGATTTACGAGAGTTCGAAACGCTTTAAACAACAAAACTGATTTTGCTTTCTTTTTTTTTAATAACTAAGGTGCTAGAATTTCTTGATAGTATAATGTGGTTAGAATTTCTTCATTATCCAGAGCTGAGTCAAAAGGTATCTTCGGCTTACGGCATTTGTCAACGACTTGAGGTCAAAATGGTCAATTTGGCCATGTGGATTCATGCGATGCGATGCGATGCGACCCGATTTCTTTCGGCGTTGCCCGAACTTCTTGCAGCTACAACCCATCCATCTTCACGCGGAAAAAAAAATGTCAGGTCTGCTCACTTGCCACGTCACTCCTCTTTTCCTTTTTCTTTTTTTAATGAACGAATATTTACGAGTTAAAGTGAATAATTGGGCCAAAACATTCACTTTTTTTATTTTATTTTATGTAAGATTATCTCAATATAATAATAACTTGAATTACGAGTTATTAAAATTAAATTTATTATCTGTTAACTTAGGTTTCTTGTTATTATTTTTTAATTGTATTTTTTTTTAATTTTATCTTTTAGATTGAGAATTAAATTTTATAATTTGCTCTAACTTATTTTCTATGAAGTTAAGCTGATCTCATGTTTTTTATAGTAGGTTTAAAGTATTGACCTGATTGACCTGGATACTTTTTTTTGTTCTTTTTAATAATTCTTATTTTTAATCCTATTATTTGATAATAGGCTGATTTATAATTAGAATCAACATTTTGTTTTATGTACTTTTTATGAGGTTATTTCGGTTTAATGACCTCGGATTTAGTTGAATAAACCAGATTTGACATGTGTGTTTTTTATGTAATTTTTTTCATTGATTTTTTTTTATTTTATACTTTAATATTGAATTGATTGAGAATTGAAATTTTGAATTTATTTTGATTTATTTTCTACAATATTATCTTAATTTTATGATTCGAATCACGGGGATGACAAGTTAATCTACGTTGTCTTAGACCATTTTTTTTTAATTTCATCATTTATAATTGAGTTAATTAAAAATTAAATTTTATATTTTTATTTTTCATAAAATTATTATAGTCTCTTTTATGTTATAAATTTAACAAGTTAATTTAGATTACACGGTCAACCCAATATGTTTTTTTTTAAAGCAAAATAAGTGTATAAAAAGGCAAACAAGAGCCCACAAAGGTTTGCAAGTCACAAGGAACTGTAATGAAGTAAGCAGTCAAGACTTTCAATAACAACCAAAGAACATTCCCCTCTGGAAATTTGCAGTCACCAACAATGTCATGAATTTATTTATTTATTTATTTATGGTGAAGTTATAGTTTTTATTAAGGGTGATATTTTTTTATTCGGTTTTTATCTATAAAAATAACCAAATCAAAAACAAAATTGCAAAAAAGACTGAAACCGGTTCAAACTGACAAGTTTCAGTTCGATTTAGTTTTTTTAGATTTTTTTTTTCTTACTTTAACCAATCTCATGAATGATCACTTTGTTCATCAGTTCATTTCTCTTCTATTTAGTCCCCCCCACCAAAAACTTGATGGCATGGCACCTTCAAAGTTTGTGCAAAAAAATTATGATTATATTTATATTTTCCATCTTATTTCTTTTTTCAGTCCCTTTAGTTTTTTAAAAAAATAAAAAGGTGATCTATCCCTTGAAATAATAATAATAATAATAATAAAATCTCAGCTCAGGCAAACAAGTCAAACCAATCAATAAAAAACAAAATTCAACAGAGCATATGAATGATCATAAGATTGAAACCATAAAAAGGTGGTATGTGTGAAACCTCCCATGGCTGTTGACTTTCAAGGTGGTATGTGAGAAATTCGGTGGCTTTGTCGTTTTAATTTGGGTAATTAGATTTTTATGGTATAGTTTATTAGGCATTAAAAGTGTCCCGGTCTATAATCAACCCAATTTCTCTATTGATGTTGACTCTTAAAAATATGGTGTGACACATGTCAAATTCATATTGGTTATGATTTTAGAAAAAATAAAAATTATTTCAGGGTTTTCTAAATCTATTTTTGTCATTTATATACATATGATATATTTTTTCAAATCAATAATAAAAAAAGCCTTAGAAAACCGCTGTTATTTATAAAATAGAAGGAGCAAATGTAATTTTTTATTTATATATATTTTAAATTTCATTGTATAAAACTCTCATTTCTATCCAAGCAAGACATGCGATAATAAAAATTATTATTATTATAGTTTTTTTTTTTTAAATTTTGACTAAGAGAATCTTATTTTCTTTTCTTTAAGATCAAATGAATCCCTCCGACTAAGAATGATAATTTAATAATATGATAATTCAATAAAAACAAAAGAATCTTCTAACCTAGCCGCAACTGGAAGCTGGGACGGTGGAGATTATGGTCGGGAAGCCATGGTTTGGGAGGAGGATGTTGGCGGCGGGGTCATAATTCATGAGTAGCAAGAATGCAGTGAAAAATCTTTTTTTTTTTTTATAAGATCAAACTCAATTCCTGAAAAATATATTTTATATATTTAAATATATAAATAAAATTTTAATTATCTTAAATTTTTTATAAAAAAAGTATCTCAAAATCTGATGTGTAAATTATAAATTCTCTGTTATAACATCGTACCTTTTAGAAACCCAATGAAAAAACATGCTGGTGTGAGAAGGTGATAAGGTACACGTGGTTATTGGGATTTATTGTTCAGATTTATTAAAAGAAAAATTAAAAAAACATTAGTGTTAATCAGGAGTGATGATCAGTATAAAAAACATTAGAGGACCGGATAGAAACAGTTTAGAAAATAGAGGGACTACATTGGATAAAACAGAGGATGAAAACATTTGGACAGAACACCACCAAATCAGAGTCTAGGAAAAAGAGAGCAGAACACAGTCATGGACATGTTAGTTCCACTTTTTTCGTTTCTTTATTGTAATTATTGTCACTCCCTCCCTCTCTTATCTGTTAAGCAAACAGAGCCTAAATCTCTCTCTCTCCTCTCTCTCTCTCCCATCAAAAGCAGAGCAACAGGAAGGGAGGAAGGAAGGAAGCCAGAAAGAAGCATATTTTTCAAGATAACAAGAAAACAAGAGGAAAATGCCACCGCATGGTCAGCCCGGCAACGGTGAGAACCCTGCAAGACCACGCCCACAGCCACCGCATTCAAACCACCAGCAGCAGCAGCAGCAGCACCAGCAGCACCACCGCCCGTACTACTCCACAACACCATCTTCTTCAGCTTCCTTCAAAGGATGCTGTTGCTGCCTCTTCCTCCTCTTTTCCTTCCTGGCCCTCCTAATTCTCGCCGTCTTTCTTGTCATAATCCTGGCCGTCAAACCCAAGAAACCCCAGTTCGATCTCCAGCAGGTTGGAGTCCAGTATATGGGCATTACCACGCCTAACCCTACAGCCTCCATGGACCCCACAACCGCAACCACAACCACACCTGCCACCGCTTCTCTCTCTTTAACCATTCACATGCTGTTCACTGCTGTTAACCCGAATAAGGTAGGGATCAAGTACGGGGAGTCCAGTTTTACTGTCATGTACCGTGGGATTCCTTTAGGGAAAGCTCTGGTTCCTGGGTTTTACCAGGAAGCTCACAGTCAGCGACAGGTGGATGCCACCATATCCGTTGATCGGTATAGCTTGATGCAAGCTGATGCTTCTGATTTGATTAGGGATGCCTCGTTGAATGATCGTGTGGAGCTCAGGGTTCTGGGCGAGGTTGGTGCCAAGATCCGTGTTCTAGACCTTGATTCCCCTGGTGTTCAGGTCAGTCCATTTTTTTTATTTTTTTTTATAATAATAATTACATCACATGCCTCAAGGATTATATTTGCATATTCCTACGTGGGCTCGCTTTCTTCCTTGCCCTCTTTATTTTCTATATTTATCTTGGTTTTCACACTTAATTTTCTTTATATAAATATGGATCCCTGCTTAATTTACGGTCTACATTCTCTGTTCTTGGCATAAAAAACTAATTTTGGACCGTAGTGTTCCACATTTTGTTTAGTGTCTTTGTTTATTTTTAGCTAAATATGTACTTGTTTTGCCAAGATTTCTGCAGTTTAGTATCTGCTCTAGCTATGGAGTTTTAGAGAATGGCAGTGCAGTGTAGACAACCCACTACCCTCTATGTAGCTTTTCCTTTTGCCCTTCATTTTCTTTATATGATTATACGAGCCCACTTATTTTTTGCAAAAGAGTGCAAGTCACTTTCAACTTTTTTTTTTTTTGGTAAACCTCGATTTGCTATATAATCTATGTATTAAACAAGATTCTAAACCAATAAATTTTATCAATGACGTCGTTAATTTTTCTTTCATTCTTGTATAGGGTACTTTTGTCGATTTTTCGCTATTATTTTTAGCCTGATAAGTAATTTTTATAATACAATCTCGTTTTGAAAAATATTTGATGGACAAGGTAATGAGCACTAACAAAATAACATAACTGAGAATTTTCTGAAATGTTTCCGACCTTATTGATAAACGTTTTCGGATGATTCGGGTTTTAAAGTAGTGCGCGCCCATGTTACTTGTTAGAAAACTATAGACATATTTGGATGCTTCTATGTATATGGTATGTGTTCCTGTTTGCTAGTTGGTGTCTCTACTTATGTTGATGTTACATGTGTTGTTACTTGAGCCACATGATAGTCTTTTTCATCTTCTACATTCTTATTATGTGTATACAAAAGAAAAACATGAGATGCTCCTTGATTCTCTCATAGTGGCCTGTCTTTCTTTGTATGCAGATGTTTTTGAATTTTTATTTAGCAATAATATCACCTCCTTTTTTTAGTACAATGAGCAAAGTAGCAGCTGCTGCACAGTGGAGGTTTTTTTCTTTCAAAATAGGGTTTTCTTTAAATTTAGATCCAACCCCCCCCCCTAGTTTTATGCTATTTAAACTCCTAGATGTACATGCTAGCATATATGTTTTCTTAGATGTTTTATCTTCTCAAAACAAAAGGGAGAAGAAAAGCACAAAAACTGATTCATACTGTCTCTTTCTTTCATTTTCTACTTTTAGAGTTATATGTAGCTTTGATTTGAAATACCCTCCCAATCTTCTCATTCATTCTTGTTTGAATATATTTTTGCAATTGATTATTATATCCATTATGGAGCATCATAAAATCACAGATTTTTACCTCATCTCTCTTTGTATCGAAAGATTTTTTGTAAAGTCGTTGCACTCGTGTCTACGCTGTTAATCTATTTCATCTTGCCAAAGAATGAGATAGAAAGCAGACTAGAAAAATACACATGCAATGCTCGATTAATATTTGGACATTATATCAAATATCAGATTAAATTTGTTGAAACCAAATTCCATGTTTGAGTAATAATAAAAGATTGTTGAGTTTAAATAAATAAACTGACTTTTCTTGCTTCCAATGATTTAGTTCTGTTAGAGCTTCCTTTTTCCTTTTCAAAACATAGGAAAATCTCTATCTTTTCATGATTTTAATTGTGTGTTGAATCAACAATTTTTATACGAAAAACAATGTTTGTTGGTTACTATTTGGAAAATCTCATAAGAAACATTACAAGATTTAGGTTGTAGTTAAACAAAATCTCTAAATCTTCCAGTACTTAAGATAAAAGAGTAATTCTAACTACTGGAGTTATAGGATTCACTAGTGGGATCGTTTAGGACCAGCTTGCAACAAATATAACTCATACTCCATCTCAGAAATGGAGTAGTTAGTAAATGATGAACTCGAACTTTGTCCTATTTGGGAGCTGCCTGTGTTTGTGTTGGTCCTGGGCATTTGAGAACTTGTAAACAAGGATGCACAGCATCTATGATCTAATATGGAATATTTAGCACTCACATGTGCACCCGCTAGCTCCAAAATAAACTAAAATCTTTTGACTTGTCCTTTCTCATCACACACCCTTTGCCACCTTATCTCTGTAAAGTCCACTCTTCACCATATGTTGCCCATGCTACTCTTCTCCAAAAATCCCAAATTTTGTTTTGGTGTTTCTTCACATTTGTGTTAAAAAGGAAAGAAGAAAGTGAATGGTTGGTTTTGATGCAATTTTAAGAATTGGGGTTATGGAGTGAAGGAAGTGGCAGTTTTTTGGTATTTGTGGTTTGTTTTGAGCTCAGGTTAATGTAATGATTTGTGTGCTTGAGTCAATGAGCGTGTTGGGGTTTTTGAACTGCATTTCTTTTTGTATTTGTGATTGGTCAATGTGGCGATCTGCAGCAATGAGCTACGGCTTTTGATTTGTAGTTTGGAGCTCTTTTTGTTTCATGGTCACATGTGAAATAAAATTCCTTTTAGGTTCTTTTACAAGTTTAGTTCATGCTAATTTCAGATTTCAGATTTGTTTTGAATCCAGTGAGTGATATTTAATTACAGTTTACTTCCTAAGTTTTTTTCTAATTTTAGTTTTGAAGCATTTTATTAGGTGTCAAGGTCAAGGGTAGCATAGCATAGCTTAGCTTTTGTTTGAGACATTTTCAGGGCTCATTGGTCAGCTTGAAAAACAAATGGAATGATGAAGTGTGGTTAACTAAGGATATCACCTCCCAGTAGCGGTTAGCATGTGAGTTGGTGGTGAGCTAGCTTCTTAAGATGGCATCTAATGTATATGGGGTTGGCTGGAATTGTATCAGGGTACCTTTTTCGTATCATTTTGGAGGAATCCTATGACAATAATTTGCCCTTTGGAATCCACTTCTAGGATTCTTATCTCGTGGGAACGCTTGTTTCTCGTAAATCAAGATCCATGTTCTATTTCTCCATCTCAAGAACAAGAAGAGAAAGCATGTGTGTTGGTGATGCGGTTCAAGCTGCTTTTGATGATACATTTTTAAGTATTTTTTGATGGTTTTGATGTGCCAGTGAAGCACCTTGCACCGCATTACCAAGCATATAGGCCTTACCAATCCTCTCTGTTATATATTGGCAAAATAAAGTACCTGTACTACACGGGCTTGTCGGATAGGAATCCACATTTTCAACATTTTCCTGCTGGAAATGTTTGTGTCTTGAATTATTTTTTCGGTCACAGTGTGCTTTTGTTATTACATGTCTCTTTGGAATTCCAAACTTTGACTTTTTGACAAAGTGTGCAAAAGCAACAGTCCGAGATGCATTGTTAACCTAAATCAATGAACTGAAACTTCCGTATATTTTTATAATTTCTTTTACTTTGCCTCCCATCAAACAAGATATCAGCATCTAACTTGAGTTGGGAAAATTTTGGCAGGTATCAGTGGACTGTGCAATAGTGATAAGTCCAAGAAAACAGTCTCTTACTTACAAGCAATGTGGATTCGATGGATTGAGTGTTTGAGGTGCCACCACCCCACCCCTTCCTTTGTTGAGGGAAAAAAACATCTTTTTTTCATTTTTTTCTCTCTCTACAAACAAGCAGAGAGATAGGAGATGAGGAGGAGGGTGTTGCCGGAAAAAGCAAAAACAGAAGGGTTAGAATGGCAGAAGGCAGGGCAAACCCCTATCTTTCACCTGCAAAGAGCTTGAAAGAGGAGGAGGGATAAATATTTTACACTTCAGAATGGGAGACCAGAAGGTTTTCCCATTTTTTTTTACTGATTTTTGTATTCTTTATGGAAGGAAAAATGAAATTGTTGACTGCATGTAAAATTCCAAAACAAAAGTAATGCTCTCTTCCCCTGCCATTAATTGCAGCTGCCTGATTCTCACAATCTCTTCCCTTTATGGTGTATGTTGCAAGATAATGCGGTGGATATTCTCTCGATTGTGTCGGGATTCTTACCATTAATTCTTGTGGAAGTTAGCAAAAGGATATCCTCTAAATTCTGTCAGCCCTGTTCATAAATGTGGCACAGCTCTGTTCCTGGACTATCACTTGCTGTACGAGTTACCTGGCTTAGCCTGTGTGTTTAAGAATGTTTTTTTTTTAAATTATTTTAAACTATAGTAAAGAATTTGGTTTAAAAAAAAAACTATAGCTTTTAACTTTTAGAATTTTATTTATTTAATGCGGTAAGTGATATAGTTGTTTTTAAAATCATTTGAAAAGGAAGAAGTTGCATTAATTTAAGAATATTCTTTACCATCAACATTAGTTGTAGTTTTTGACTCTCTCATCAAGCAACATAATTAATTTAATGTGCCAGTTGAATTTATAACAAAGACAGGAGCTAGGAGGATCAAATGGACATTAAATGAGTTGATTCAAGATATTTGCGTCATAAAAAAAAATACATGGATCATAACATTACCATACTTGTACTAAAAGTCTTCATATTTTGATCACTCGTCGTGATGAGTAAAATTTTTCGAAGATATTCATACAGTACTTGAATGAGCAACAAGTGCAAAGTAACCATCTCATCTAAAATTTTAAGTTGTTAGGTGAGAATCTAATATATAATTTATATTATTTTTTAACACACACTTTCAAGTGAAAGCTCTTTGGGCTTGAAACTTGCATACTGGTACACACTACTTTGTACTTAATTTTTATCAAATACAATGAGGGTGGTGAAATTCGAACTCGTGACCGTTGGGTCAACAAGGCTGTGTACCATGTTAAGAAACCATCTCACCTAAAAACTTAAGTTGTTAGGTGAGATTTCAATATATGATTTATATTATTCTTTAATAAAAATTAAGCCGAAAGAACAAATGAGTGGAAAGTTCAGAAGATAAGCAACATGGTTGTTGGAATCATATGGCTAATTTGTTGTTTGTTTGACAGATGTCTACCCCTTGCAGAATCTTTCTTTATTGATATATAAAATTGAAAACACCATTAGAGTTATGCAATAATAACAAACAAATCGTGATGATATTACATCCAAACCTTTAAAGTCAACGCTAAATAATTTGAGTGATAAGGGTAGTAGAGTAATTTTATTGCTCTATCAAATATAAAAAAAATACAAAAATGCTCTTATACAGAAGGCATCAAATTATTTTATTTAAGGGTTATATTAGTAATTTTACTATGCATTAAAAAATACAATTACCAAACAACTTTATATAATCCTTAAAAATATTTACAAAACAAGATAATTTCATAATCAAATCAACAATAAATATGGAATTTGTCTCCAGAATTACTTGACATAATCCAAGGGTCCATGAAAGATCCAAACAGTAACTACTACCCATAGCTCTGCTTTAACTGAAGTGTATATTCTTGTTGATTATGAGACCTTTCATTCAAATTACCATACTAGATTTGATTATCCCCTCTATCTCCTACCACATTAGGACTACCTTTATTGTACTTGTCCACACTCAACCCAACCCCTTCCTTTCAAGGATATTTCCACCTAGCCCAATTGACTTTAGACTTTTTTCTCCTAGAAATGTTGGCAATTAAAAATATATGAAGCCCTTCCATTCTAAAGCATATTTAGAGAAGCATTTTTAAAACAACTCATTATAATATCAGACATGTTACAACTACCTTCTTGATTGTTAAACTCCTCATTTAAATTTTTTTCTTTTGGTTTTGGCCTTAGGCTAATTCAACTTTAGTAATTAGATCTTTGTTTATGAGAACACTTTCTTGTTATTTTGCCATTTATTTGTAAGACTATGAGATTGTGCCCCATCCCTCTCATTTTCTTTACCATCTTGGTTGATCCTCTAGCTTTTTTATTGATGTTAGTCTTCACCAATTCAACCATGCTCATAGTATTGATACCATGTTGATTTTGATTTTCCCACGAATCACAATTGCATTTGTCTCTATATCTTCTTTTTCTTTATGCATGCCCCAAAGTAACATGAATCTCCTTTTGAATCCATATATTTTATTTTGTCTTGAGAGTTCATATCTTTGTTATTCGATTGATAGTTATGCCTCTTGATGTATTGCTTGTTGGAAGACTTGTTATCTAAAATTTTGTTTTTTTTTCTTGTTCTTACCATCCACTAGCCATATTGCTTTATCACCTCCATTTTGATCACTTGTTTCGTTGTTTATCAACAATAGTTTTGCCCGATATAATTTTATCCTTGTATAACCTCTGAATCATAATCCCCTCTAACATCATTTAATGGACTTCCATATAGAGACATACCTATTTTTATGGCCATATTGGACAAACAGAAGACCATCATAAGTGATACATTGAATTTTCCCATATAACTTGAATTTAGGCAATAATGGTTTTGTCAAACCCACTTTCACATATATATGAACATAGTTTCCACATGTGTTGAAAATAATTGTTATATATACCTTCAAGGTTTTATCAATATAATTTTCAATTTTTCAAAGCACTTCATTATCATAATATTCCATTGTCATAATGTCGTGGGTCTGAATTCTTTTCATTTTGATAAAAAAAATGATGTTAAATGATTCAAAATTGTTTTAAAAATAAGATAAATCAACATTTTGAGTTGTAACACCAATCAAGATTAATAAAAGAAATAACACTTGTACAAAAGGACAAAATGTGTCCTTTGATTTTGATTTTGTTGACTTAAAAGACATTTCAATAATCAAAACGTACACTTAAATATAAAAAAACTAATAATACCCCAGACCAATTGCATATAATTTTATTTAATATCTCTAAGGCTTTTTAATTTTATTGCTTATAGAAAAAAAAGTCTAACCGACAACAAACCATCCAACCTTGGATGACACATAGCGTGCTTGGAGAAAAAGGATGTGATAACATATCTAAATGCACCATGAATAGTTTTAATTATTTAGAGGTTCTACATGTGCTGCTCAAGATACTTAAACGATTCTTACCTGCTGACACGTGTAATGCATGTACTAGAAACCTTTAAAAATTTCATATTATTTATAATAATAAAATACAACAATACCCTTAATAAATCAAGGAAATAACAAAAAAAAAAAAACTTAAAAAGATACAAATACCCACTAATCAGAAATTCTTATTGACTTAAAAGACATTTTAGTAATTAAACTAAACTGTACACTTAAATATAAAAAACCAATAATACCCTAACTATATGCATCTATTTTTTCTCTTACTTCTCGGTATTTTTATAGCATATACAAAATAAAAAGAACACAATACTCTCGCATGCGAGACCACCTGTCATTCAAATGAAGGGTAAAATAGTAATTTGACGAACAAAATCCAGAATGAAATGTTTCCTCTGATGTGTACCGTACTGCTACCGACCCCTTCCATTTTATTTTATTATTTTTTATTTATAGTCCGATGACCCGAGATTGTTTCCAGATTTATCTGCGGTCTGACAAATCGTGAGGGAAAAGACTGCTCTCTTGCCACGTGAGCTGCCAACTCAGCTATGCAGAAGCAGCAGAGAAGTGAGCAGCATGGTGAGACGTGCACGTGCAATAGCAGAGGCAACTACGGAAAAGAAGCAACATAAAGGCAAACCTTAAATTAGTGCCCCGCTGTATATATATAATTTCTTTCTCAGGCCCCAAACTACTAATTTTATCAACTAGGTCCCTATATATGTAAATGTTTGCACCCCGATTTGTTTAGTGACGGCTAGCCACATTAATAAAATAAATAAATATTTGTTGCATGTGATTCCCATTTGTAATTCTTTTTGTTTTTTGAAAATGAGTAGTTCGAAGAATTAACTAATATTTATTTTTGGTGATTCAAGTTTTAAAAAAAGAGTTACCCAAATTGTATTTTATTTATTTATATATTTTAAAAACTAAGAAATTTGGGAAAATATAATTAATGGGAGAGTGAATAAATGGGTTGCTTGCATTCTTATTTGGATTATTTGATGGAGCAAATGCCTTTTTACAGCTCTTATAAATTAGCTCATTTTAATAATGCGGTTTAACTTTTACATTTTAAAACGAGAAACTGTTGGATTAATTTTTTTAAAATCATTTTTTTTTATGGTTTTGATGTATAATATAAAAAATATTATTTTAATGTATTTTTAATATAAAATCACTTTTACAAAAACTATTCTACACCGTATTACCAAACACATATTAACTACTATCTCCCAAAGAACATGACGTGATGACAAAAAAAGAGCTTGAGATCTATATTTGCATGTCTATGGTTTGTACTCACCTTGTAATAGTATAGGACAACAAAGATTTTATTTACTTAACCTTCATTTGCAAAGTGTACCTAAGGAGGATGAAGTTTCATCAAATAAAAAAAATATTAATTACTTCTCCAAACATTTAAATAGAAGGATTTGATTGAAAAAGTGTTTAGAAATGGGTGATTTAATTGATAAAATAGTCGTTGGAGGACCCGATTGAGAACTATATATTGTTGGAAGACTTAAAACACAAATATTTTTCTGCTGTTTACTTATCCTCTATCTCCCAGAGAAGAAGAGTATATACTAAGTTAAAAACAAAGGAAAAGAAAAAAAAAGCTGCAAGAGACAAATCTGAAACCCTAACGCCGAAGGAAAGAAGAAGAATAAGCCTCCGATTAATCTAATCTAATTACAAAATCCATCAGAACAGTCTACTTTCTCGTCTACATGAAGGCGGTTAATGTTTTTAAGAGAGATAATAAATAAAAATAAACGGCAATGGCGTCGAAAGGTCCAAGGTCTAAGCTTGATCACGAGACGAGAGCTCGGCGTCAAAAGGTAAGTACTTCTTCACTCTTTATTTTTCCTGTTACAGTGAAGTTGAAATGTTTTTTTCTCTCTCTCGATTTTGATGAGGTGATATTAGGGTTAAAATTTCAAATATCAAGGTTTATAATTCCGAGAAATAAGTAATTTTACTTAATTTCTATGCGACATTTAGGAAATCTTAGTGGGATTTTGAGGTGCTGGGTTTTTGAATTATTATATTTAGTGATGAATGGGTTTTTCTAGGCACTGGAAGCTCCGAGAGAACCGCGTCGCCCGAAAACTCACTGGGATCATGTCTTAGAGGAAATGGTTTGGTTGTCGAAGGTAACTCATTGAGTAGTTGTTGATTGATGCGTGGTTGGAAATGTTTTTTTTTATATATATATATATATATATATATATATATATTATATTTTAATTGGATTGTTAATTACAGGATTTTGAGTCGGAGAGGAAATGGAAATTGGCGCAAGCAAAGAAAGTGGCTTTAAGAGCAAGCAAGGGCATGTTGGATCAGTCTACCAGAGGAGAAAAGAAATTGAAGGTTTTTCTTTCCTTTCTTAGACTTGTTTTCTTAGTTCTTTTCATTTGGCGAAGAATGGACTGGTTTCATGTGAAGGCTTTGTTGCATCTCTATTTTGAAGTTTTAAGTTTTCATTTCATTGGGAATCAGGAAGAGGAGCAGCGATTGCGAAAAGTTGCAGTCAATATTTCAAAGGATGTAAAGAAGTTCTGGGTTAAAATAGAAAAGCTGGTAAATTTATCTAGAATGATTTGATCCTCTGTCAACTTTTATTTTTCCTTTTTCTCTTTGAAACTTTCCAAAACCATGTCTTCAGGTGCTTTACAAGCATCAGATGGAACTTGATGAGAAGAAGAAAAAAGCACTTGACAAGCAGCTTGAGTTTCTTCTAGGACAGACTGAGAGGTGGTTTTTGATTTACTTTATTTTTGTTTCTAACGATGACTTGGAACTTTTTCCTGTTAATTATGGATAGGCCAATGAATCTGCACTTCTTGTTGCTAGGTACTCTACAATGCTGGCAGAAAATCTGGTGGAGAAACCATCAGAGCTATATTCTGCACCAGAGAAACTGAGTATTGCAGATAGGGCAGGAGATGATGCTAATACACCCCTGCAAGATGATGATGGTAAGCAGAATCACTTTGTTTGATGATTAAATTATTACCTGGGCAATAGGCGGGTATTCTTATCAAATTTTCGGCTCATTGTTTAGAGGCCCAAGTGGACACTGCGGACAATGATGATGAGTATGATGTGCAATCTGAAGATGAAGTGGTGAGTGGCCTTTCATTTCTCTGTCTTTATAATGTAAAAGTTTTTTTCCGTTACTATTTTTTTTTACTCAAGATGTAGTTATAATGTATAAATCCTGTTTGTGATCGAATTAGGGCTGGACTATACTCTAGCATTTGATCTTCTCATTAATTCCTGGCGTGTGGCTTATATAATTCTACTGCTAGGAACCTGCTAAAATGGCATAAAACTTATGTGTTGTTTATATATCATGGTTGAATGGTGAGATTCTATTTTGGGTACACCCTATTGTTTGCTATTGTTCTCAGGTTCCTTATGAGCAGCCGTGGGCTGTATTTGACGCTGCCCCATTTGTTAGCTAAAAAGATTGTGGAACTGTCATGATGATTCCTTTGTTTGTCCTGCATATTTGCAATCTGTATGCAATTACTACCGATCTCATATACTGATATTGTTCTAGGAAGATGATGAGCATACTATTGAGGAAGATGAGGCTCTTATAACCAAGGAAGAAAGGCAAGAAGAATTGGAAGCTCTGCACAATGAAATGGATATTCCACTTGAGGAGCTACTCAAGCGCTACACTGTAGAGAAAGGTATAAAGCTGTTCTCATGATCTTTTTTTTACCCTTGGAACATGCTATTTTCCCTATACTCTTTGTTCCATTTCCTGAGTTATGCTTGCTGTCTACGGTGATAACCACTTAGACAGTGATATATTAGTTGATGCAATCCCCTTGTTAGATAAAGGCTCTCTTTCCCTGTCTACATGTGCACATAGTTGTCTAGATGGTCCTTTTCAACAATGCTTGTTCTATGCTATATCACACCATTGATTATCCCCCCCTATATTTTCAGGTGGAAGAGAAAGTAGTGAAAATGGAGTTAAGCCATGTGCAAATGGGGAAGAGCATTGTGAGAGTAAGCTGCTGTCAATGAGTCATGTCTCTAGCAAGCAATTTGGTTGTCTGATACTATTGTTTGGTTATATATTTTGCAGGCAAAGGAGAAGATATTTCTGCTGCTAGTGAGGTGGAGATAAGCAGCCCACCTGTTAATGCTGGTCGTCGTTGTGTAAGTTGTATGTGTTTATGGTTGCCATTGCTGAATTACTATAGTCAGCTAAAAGGGTTCAACTTAATGTCTATTATCTAATAACAGGGTGAAAATAATGGTGCCTTGCCTATTCCAGACAACAATTTATTGGAATTTGGGGATTATGAAACCAGAAAACAATTAAGTATCTCCGACGATCCAGCCAGAGAACATGTGCCATATGATTTCAATGATGAACAGGTAAGATACTGTACACACACACACACACACACACACACACACCAGTCTCTGAACTCTTTGCCTTCATGGCTTGCATCTCAACTTTAGATGCTGATATTTGTTGCTTGAAGCTTGATATGGTAAAAATACTTAAGAAAATTAGTTGGAAGTGTCGAGAATGGATGAAAGAGGTTATTGGCGATGAATAAATAAATTGGTTGAAATTGAGTTTTTTTAGCATTCATTACAACCACTGTTTTTCTGTATAATGGTGAAGAGACCCTACAATGCTGTTAAAGATCTGTTTAATGGTTCCATTTTAGGGACCAGAGTGATGAAAGTAGTGTTGATGCTTTTTCCAACAATGCTGTTTGCAAAGAACTACAATTCCTTACTTTCAATTATTTTCTCTCTCTTTTAGTATAACAATACAGATTCTTTCATGCAAATGTATATGGATCTGAAACCTTTTCCCCTTAATGCTATTGATAAAGTCAGGAATCCATCACAAATTTCTTTTCCTTATGGAATTACGGGTTGCTGATCCGAGTGATCTGGACTAACTCTAATTAGAATATCTTAAGCAATGAAAATAAAAAAAGAAGAAAATCCTTTAGATTAGTTATGAGCTTTAGGTGAAAATCTTCTCTGCTGTTATGAAGTTCATCAGCTTGCATCTTCAAAAAGGAGGCTAGTGTAAAGGAGAACTGGTCTTGTTTCCACAATTGCTTCAATGGACACCTACACACAATAATCCATTTTGTTATTCCAGAAAAGGGAAAACAAATAACTGAGAAGGAAGTCAATTAGTTATTAGTGTGTGTGTTTGGGTTATTGTCAGTGTTATGATAAATGGTGTTGTTATTTATTTGATATTTATGTTCACCTTTGTCTTTGGTAATGTAGGAAGATGGTGATTTTGATCTTGCCACTGAAGAAGAAAAGGTATATGGTAGCTATGATTTGGTTCTTTCATGATATTTGTCACCCTCCATTTCTGCTCTTATGGTTTTTTCCAGTACATCTTGAGCATAAAATTTTATTCTTCTTTTCAATAATGAATTTATTTGCCCAAATGCAAATTCAATAAAACCCTTTTGTGAATTTACATGGAATGAATGAACTTTTAAGCTCCTTACTATTACATATTGATTGAAACTAGAGAGAATGATTTGATCAGTGTGTTGTTATGTCAGATTTTGATATAGCTTTTGGGCTATTCTTGTTGTTGGGAGTCTTATTGTTGCTAGGACGGTATAAGAAGTCTGTGATACCTTCTGTTGAATGGAGGTTGCTAGGCTCTTATACCTTCGGCAGAGGTGTACCTGCTTCCTTGCATATAGCTTTGCAATCATAGTATTCATTGTGAAGTTGACATAACTGAAGACTGTTGTTTTCATGATACCCTAATGATTACTAGGGCAGTGGAACAAGTTTTAAAAGTTCAAACCCACATGCTCAACCTTGTGTTATCCTAAATTTTTTAACTGCACTCCTACATAAATTATTTGGTCAATTGAGTTCTCCAATTTGATCAATCAAGGTCAATTAAGCCAAATTGATATGTAAGTTTGTATTTTTTGTCATGGTATTTATTCCCCCCTCCCATGTTTTCCATGACACTAACCTGACATGTCAGAGGACACATTAGCTGCTTATATCTAAATAAAGGTACAACTCATAAATATTAAAAGTTTGAAATAAAGATTTAACCAAAGTCACTGTATGCTTTGATAAAACCTGATGAAAAAGATTTAAACATAAAGTAAAAGGATACAGAAAAGTACTTGAACAAATAGAAATGCAAAGAAAAAAGACAAAGCGAAACAGACTATATATAGAAATAAATAAACAGTTAATGCTTTTACATCTCCTTTGAAATTCATTACAGTTTTTCATCTCTATTGAAACTGGTCTCTGCTGCAAGTAGTGCTGGGTTGTTGAATACAAATTGTGTTTGTGGAGTACAGCATGGTTGGTGGCTGCAGGATAGGCTTATGATGGTGGCATAACTTCTAGTGGCTGTTGATCTTGTTTGATTGACCAATTGATTGAATTTATGGTTTGATTAGCCATTTTATCTATGGAGGGGCGTATTGAATGTAATAGGGTTTCATTGGTGTTGGACTTAAGTAATTGAATTTACTGAATTTAAGGTTTGATTGACCAAGTTATATATATAGGGGCTTAACCGGCAAATTTTGGATAACACAAGGGCAGACTTGTGAATTCAGATAACTTTAAAGCATCCTACTTTGAATGGAAATTTATTGCAAGGGGTTAGTATGTAATGTTGTGACTATCTGATATGTGTACTTCATCTTTATTACAATCCCAAATGATACAATGCTCTGAGTATTGATTAATAGGTTGCTTATATGTGTTTAGATGTAATTATCAGGTCCTCTTTCTTTCACCAGGTATTAAAGAGGACAGTGTTAATGTGATCAAGTGAAGTTAAGATAGTGCAATTTATGTGTATGCTCACCTGCCATGTTTAAGATTTCAAAGGCTGGATATTGACTGTGATTTACCACTGGCTGGCTTAAATGTTCAGGATGATGAGACAACCTTGTTGGAGGAGGAAGAGATGGCAAAAGCAGATTCAAACAATCCCATAGATGAGGTAAAGAGCAATTTGGATGTATCATATTTCTGTGTTCACTAACCTTGCATTTTGTTGAAGAAATCTATGGTTCTTCAACAACATTTTATTTGAATTCCTGATTTTCTTGCTAGTTTAATTATTTATCTTAATAGTTTGCCTGAGATAGCTGCTAATTCACAGATCTCGTTACTGCAAAAGGAGAGTGAAATTCCCTTGGAAGAATTGCTTGCAAGGTATACAAAGGTGGGTTAAAGAATTGCTTCTGCACAGTCCGTTGTCTCATATTGAATGTTGATTTACATTGATTATCCATGTATTCTTATAGGAACCAAACAATGAAGTTTCTGAGGATGAATCTGAATACACATCAGTATTATCAGACAATATGTCAAATTCCCCAGGCCATGAAGATGAACTGAAGCAGCTGGATAATTCAATGGATGGAATGGTTGAACATGGGGAGCATCCTCTTGTAGAAGAACAAGAGAAGGGAAATGAAGAAATTTCAGAAGGAAAGGAGAGTGAGAATAGAATTGCTGATGCTGCTGCTGCTGCAAGATCTGCACAACCAACAGGCAATACATTCTTGACAACCAAAGTGCGCACAAAATTCCCTTTTCTTCTCAAGTATCCTCTCCGTGAATATCAACATATAGGCCTTGATTGGCTTGTTACAATGTATGAGAAACGATTAAATGGGATTCTAGCTGATGAAATGGGACTTGGAAAGACGATCATGACTATTGCTTTGCTTGCACACCTGGCATGTGAAAAGGGAATATGGGGTCCTCATCTGATTGTGGTTCCCACAAGTGTCATGCTTAACTGGGAGACAGAATTTCTTAAATGGTGTCCTGCCTTCAAGATTTTAACATATTTTGGCAGTGCAAAAGAACGTAAATGCAAGAGGCAAGGTTGGCTGAAACCAAATTTCTTCCATGTATGCATAACAACTTACAGACTGGTTATACAGGATTCTAAAGTCTTCAAGAGGAAGAAATGGAAGTATTTGATTTTGGATGAAGCTCATCTGATTAAAAATTGGAAGTCACAGAGATGGCAAACTCTTTTAAACTTCAATTCAAAAAGACGCATCTTATTAACTGGCACACCTCTGCAGAATGATCTCATGGAACTTTGGTCATTAATGCATTTCTTGATGCCCCACATCTTTCAATCTCACCAGGAATTTAAGGATTGGTTCAGTAATCCGATAACTGGGATGGTGGAGGGACAAGAAAGAGTGAACAAAGAAGTTGTTGATCGTTTGCACAATGTTCTCCGTCCGTTTATCCTCCGTCGATTGAAAAGGGATGTGGAGAAGCAGCTCCCCATGAAACAAGAGCATGCCATCTATTGTAGACTTTCAAGGAGGCAGCGTAACTTGTATGAGGATTTCATTGCTAGCTCAGAGACACAAGCTACCCTTGCCACTGCCAACTTTTTTGGGATGATCAGCATCATAATGCAACTTCGTAAAGTTTGTAATCATCCCGACTTATTTGAGGGTCGCCCAATTATTAGTTCTTTTGATATGGCTGGTATTGACATCCAATTGAGTAGTTCTGCTTGTTCAATGTTTTCACCTGGCCCATTTTCATCTGTAGATCTTTGTGCTTTGGGGCTTGTATTTACTCATCTTGATTTTAATATGGCTTCTTGGGAGTGCGATGAAGTAAAGGCTATTGCAACTCCTTCAAGATTAATCGAAGAGCATGCCAATTTGGCTAACATAGAAGAAGTTGGGCCTGGATCTAAACAGTTGAAGAGGTTGCCTGGAACAAATATTTTTGAAGAGATTAGAAAATCATTATTGGAAGGGAGATTAAGAGAGATGAAGCAACGGGCAGCATCTATTGCATGGTGGAACTCCTTGAGGTGTCGGAAAAAACCCATATACTCAACAACCCTACGAGAACTTCTCACAGTGAAGCATCCTATCTATGATATCCATCGCCAAAAAGTTGAGCGACTCTCCTCGTTCTCCTCTAAGCTTGGTGATGTTGTTCTTTCACCAATCGAACGGTTCCAGAAGATGACTGATCTCGTGGAATCATTTATGTTTGCAATTCCAGCAGCGCGTTCCCCTGCACCTATCTTCTGGTGCAGTCAGACCAGAACTCCTGTGTTTCTGCATGCAACTTATGAGGAGAAATGCTCAGAAATGCTTTTGCCTCTTCTTTCACCTATTAGACCTGCAATTGTCCGGAGACAACTGTATTTCCCAGACAGGCGCCTAATACAGTTTGACTGTGGTAAATTGCAGGAGCTTGCTATTTTGCTCAGGAAGTTAAAGTCAGAAGGCCATCGGGTATTGATATTCACACAGATGACTAAGATGCTGGATATTTTGGAGGCTTTCATAAACTTGTATGGCTACACTTACATGCGATTAGATGGATCTACTCAACCAGAGGATAGACAAACATTAATGCAGCGTTTCAACACCAATCCCAAAATATTTATCTTCATTTTATCAACCCGTAGTGGGGGTGTAGGCATCAATCTTGTTGGGGCAGATACTGTAATCTTTTATGATAGTGACTGGAATCCTGCAATGGATCAACAAGCTCAAGATCGCTGTCATCGTATAGGACAGACACGTGAAGTACATATCTACAGGTTAATCAGTGAGAGCACCATTGAAGAAAATATCTTAAAGAAAGCCAATCAGAAGCGTGCTCTTGATCATCTAGTTATACAGAGTGGAGGATACAACACAGAATTTTTCAAGAAGCTCGATCCAATGGAATTATTTTCTGGGCATAAAACACTTCAGATTAAGAACATGAAGAGGGAGAAAAACCATAACAATGGAAATGAGGTTTCTTTGTCTAATGCAGATGTGGAGGCTGCTCTGAAATATGCTGAAGATGAAGCAGATTACATGGCATTGAAGAAAGTCGAACAGGAAGAAGCTGTAGAAAACCAAGAGTTTACTGAAGAGGCCATTGGGAGATTGGAAGATGATGAATTCGTAAATGATGATGATATGAAGGCTGATGAACCTACAGACCATGAGACGACAACTTATTGCAAAGAGGGTGAGGTGAATTTAAATGAAAATGATTGCATTGAAGAGAGAGCTGTAACTTTTACTGGCAATGAAGACGAAGTTGATATGTTGGCTGATGTCAAGCAGATGGCGGCGGCGGCAGCTGCTGCTGGACAAGCTATCTCATCCTTTGAAAATCAGTTACGTCCAATAGACAGATATGCGGTCCGTTTTCTAGAACTGTGGGACCCGATTATAGACAAAGCAGCCTTGGAATCCCAAGCTAGGTTTCAGGAGGCGGAATGGGAGCTTGATCGTATTGAGAAGTACAAGGATGAAATGGAAGCTGAGATTGATGATGATGAGGATCCATTGGTGTATGAAAGTAAGCAGTGTGTGTGTGTTTATTTGGTTCTAGGTTTTTTAAATGAATCAAAATATACAAATCAGCAACCTATAATACTACTTAGAGAATTGTAAGGTCTTTGTACCATTAGTCTTGATTTCAGAGAATGGTGGTAGGATAGAAAGACTGAACTCCTGCTTTTCCTAATTTATTCGTTTCTAATTTTCTGATGAGTTCATTTATAGAACTTGTAATTTTGGTTTCAAGACTTTTCTTCAATTGAAGTCTATAATGAAGTTTCCACTGCAGTGGGCATCCATTGATCATAAAACAGAAAAACCATATTCAAGAAACCTTTTCACTATGCACACGGGTTATAATGATAGGTGTAATCATTTGAATTTTTTAGGATAAACAATTTTATTGCAATCATTAGCAGAGGTGGTGATATCTCTATTTATATTAGGTTGGGATGCTGATTTTGCGACTGAGGCATACAGACAACAAGTTGAGGCGCTAACTCAACATCAGGTTTGTGGATTTTTTTTATGCCGCCAATTTTTTCCTTTAAATGTCTCTTAAACCTTATTTTTTGTTATTTTTTTTTGTAGTTGATGGAAGAAAAGGAAGCTGAAGCTAACGAGAAGGAAAGTGCAGATGGACATTTAGATGCTGTGGTGTAAGACAATTCTAAACCTATTGTGAAATCATTCTGCTGGCTATTTAATTTTGTTCATCAAAAAATGAAATTAGGATGTGGGTCAGCAATTAGGTACTTGGCTTTGTTTGGCCTTTTAATTTTTTATGGCCCAGGGGTGTTCATTTATTTATTATTTACCTTTTTTTTGGCTGCATGTAACTTTTGGAAGTGAATGCCCTTGTATCTTTAAAATTTCACACAAGAAGTTCATATTTATCATGCAGTGCACTTTTAGTGTGGGAGACACTAATCGCACCATGGAGGTCTCCTGGGCTCAAACTGCTGTGTTGACTGTATTAACTGTAAAGAAGTTGTTAATGCTGAAAAATGCTCAACAGAATGGACACTTCGGTGTAGATTGAGTTTTTTTGTCCATTTATGGCTCCACTGAAACATCCCTTAAAATGATTCCTTATATTACTTTTTGCATGGGTAGTTTTTTTGTCATTAAAAATGTAACAGGCACTGTTCTCCTACTTTTCATCAATCTTCCTTGCTGCCATGTAGTTTGTTTACAAACTTGGGAAAAAAATCATTCTGCTTTATTTTATATAAAGGTGGCTATTTCTTGGGCACACCTGAGTGGCACTCTTTTTTATTGTCATATCAAATGCTCATTACTCTGCTTCATTTTAGCAGGTGTAAAGTTCCACGTAATCCAAAATCAAAGTCTAAGAAGAAACCAAAGAAAACCAAGTTCAAATCCCTGAAGAAAGAATCCTTAACTTCTGAATTGAAACACATGAAAGTGGAAGCATCAATAGAGACTTTGTCTGCAGATGATGATGATGATGATGATGATGATGGTACATATTCAGATACTATGTCTCCTTATTCAAGGGCGCAGAGAAAACGTAAGAAAGCAGAATCAGCAATTGATGCAGACAAAAAGAGGTCAAGGAAGAAGAGTAAGAAATTCGAAAAAGCTCCCGAAACGTGCCCTTTTGATGTAGATTTGGACCTGTCTGGAAAGCAGCATTGCAGGTCTATGGAATTTAAACCATATGAGGTGGTTTCTGATCTTGAGCAGAGACCAGCTGGCAGGAGCAAGATGGGAGGGAAAATCTCCATCAGTACCATGCCAGTGAAACGGGTGTTGATGATAAAGCCAGAGAAGTTAAAGAAAGGGAATGTTTGGTCGAGAGATTGTGTTCCTCCACCTGATTCATGGTTGCCACAGGAGGATGCGATATTATGTGCTGTTGTACATGAATATGGCCCTCACTGGAGCTTGGTCAGTGAAACTCTGTATGGGATGACTGCTGGTGGGTTTTATCGGGGAAGATACCGCCATCCAGTTCATTGTTGTGAGAGATTTAGAGAACTAATCCATAGATATGTTTTTTCCTCTCCAGAATATCCTATCAATAATGAAAAGATGAACAATATGGTCTCCGGGAAGGCCCTTCTCAAAGTAACTGAGGTAAGTGTGATTTCATTTGCTTTCAAATGTGCTCCATATATTGGAGAAAATAGAGAGAAGATGCTGAGAATATGAAATGACGCTCCCAAAACTTTCTTATATTTATCCAGTCTAGCTAATTGAAACTGGATGCTTATTTACACCCTTGAACCTGATTCAGGTGTTGTCCTGAAAGTATTAACCAACTTCCATAACTCTAACAATTGATTGATAACAGTTGGTGGTACTTGATTTGATATCTTTAACATGTTCCATTTTCTTTGTTCTGTACTCGTACTTGTATTGATCTTTGCCCATAAAAAATGCTTTAATTAACTGCTAATCAATAATATTCATGTGTTTGGGATTTCTGTCTACCAACGCATAGGATGCATCTCATGCAAGTTTCAGTGATTAATACCAGGAAACTTTATCAGCCTGCTTTGCCATTATCTCCAAGATTGCAGGTTCACATGCATTTAGACCTGTTTTTTTCTCAGAATAATCTGAAGTATCTGGTTAATTTAATGTACATATTATCATTGTGAAATTATCACTCATTAAAAATGCCTGCTGCACTTTTTACACTTTCAGTTAACAATTGATTTTAATGAATGATAAGAAATATAGCAAGATGGCCAGAGAGAACATTAGTTTTGTAGTTCTTTAATGAAATACATAAGACAATAATGGTCGTGCTGAACAGCTTTTTGTTGCATCAGGATAACATACGGATGTTATTAAATGTTGCTGCTGAGCAGCCAGACCATGAGTTACTTCTCCAGAAGCACTTCACAGCACTGCTTTCTGCTGCATGGAGGGTGAACTCTCGTGTTGAACATCAACAGAACTTTCCATCATCTCGAAATGCTCTTTATAATCATGGAAGGGTTTTCAATTCTTCTGTCAATCAGTTAACTTCAAATTCCTTGGAGGAATCTGCAAAAAGAATGAAACACACTAATTTGGGACATAGTTGCAAGTTGCTTGCTGCTGCACTCCATGATGCCAGCAGTAGAAGGCCAGATGATAGAGTCTCCAATTCCAACTTGAGCGATGTTGCTCCCTTTATTGGTGAGCAGTTGGAAATAACTTTGGAATTCCAAAAAGAGGAAGATGATTCTTTCATTCAATTCCCACCCATAATAAGTTTGTCAATACCTGGCTCAGCACCATTGACATCAGTAAATAAGGATAGAGCAGAGGCTCAACATCTCAGAGCATCCACAAGTACAGCTGAAAATCGATTCAGGTATGATTTCTTGCAATCAAGAAGATGACATTGATCTGCTTGTTTGGTATTAACAGTCTTTTTTTAATTCCTATTTGATGACATTGAAAAAGATAACAGCTTTAGCAGCGTAGTATTGCTGACTGAGAGTTTAAGGTTTTACTCTTATAATGCCTTCAGTTTGTTAAGTTCCTTGTATGGGAGGAACTGGTTTGTCTGACTGAATTGTGCTTCCCTTGTTTTCTTCCCCAGTAGCATCTATAGTGCTTGATGAATCTCTTGTTGTAGTGCATTTTATCAATTTCTCAATGCATCTTCTGAAAAAAAAAATCCCAGAGATTATTATGAAGCTATTATTAAAATCGAGAAATTGATGTGGCGCAGATGCTATTGATCGTTCTATTCAGGTGCTAACAAACTGAATCCTGCGATTGCTGTGTAAAACATGTACAGTTAATTGATTGTTTAAGTTGCTGACAAAGTCCTTCTGTCCCAGGGATGCAGCAAGAGCTTGTGCTGAAGGTGGTCTGGGTTGGGTTTCATCTACCGCACCAGCAAATGATTTCAAGTTGCGGCTGGCTTCAAAGACACAGTCCTTGGGAAAGCACAAGCTCTCCATCTCTGAGTCAACCAAGCCTCCCAGGTCAAAGATGAAGAAAACTTTGGTAGAGCACAGTGAAGGACACCTATTTGCCGAGCCAGTACCCCAACCACTGTCTATACTGTCATCTAGGGATCCCAATTTAAGGTTTGACCTGCCACCAACAGTCATTCAGGATGACGAGGGACTGAATATTCTATTTCATGCATTGAAAAGGAGCTTTCAGCGGCAACGGGGACCTTGGATGCTGTTCCTCATGACTATGTTCTTGGCTGGACATCGGGTCTCGATGATTTTTCGTCGTTGCCGGAATTTACCGACATCGGATAGGGTCAAGCCACAGAACAACACATCATTTTTCCGGCTTTGGCTCCCACGACAAATGTGTACTGGTTGGAGTGCCTTACAATGGGGCAACAAATAACCGAGCTCTCGGGGCACATGGTGTCAGGGCTGGGCGACATGATTGAATCACCCGCCCATTTAAAGGACACACCGACCAAGGACAAGGTAAGGAGGATCTGTCTTTGCAGGAAGGATCCCCAGGGTATTGAAATTACAGATGTAGCATAATTTTTTGAATTCAATTCTTATTGGGGGGATGTGCCAGTTTTGCCGGGGCTCAGTTGATTTATCAGTTTGTCATACTTCCGCATAGAAAGGAGCTAGGTTAGGGCAAGCAAAATATACGAATGAAAAATGAAAAGGTTGAGCTTCTCACTCTAAACCACCTGCAATTTGTTCGATACCAGCCTCGTATCAATGGCATGGTTGATTTTCAAGCCAGGTAGGGGCTGTGGAATGGTTCTGAGAATCTATCTTGGACGGGTACTGACTGTATGCTCATTGCATTCCATGCATGTGAATTCATATTTTCATATAATCAAAAGATTATTGTCTTAGGGCTCATGTTGCTGATTGGGTATAAGCAGATGACAGGGGGAGGATATGCATACCATTGATTGTAAACATGTTTGGGACTTGAAAAATTAGAAGAGGAATGACAAAATTGAAATTTGACCAATATCATAGTATAGTCTGTTCAGGCTAATTAACACTACATATATGACAATGCTACCCCAACATATATAATTTAGACAGCCTTAAACTGTTAAAATTTGACAATTTATGATGATAACTTTGAGCCAACTGTTAGGATCTTTTCAAGTTGAATCAAAGTCTTAAAGTTTTTTTTTATAAAGACGAGAGAGAGGAGAGAAGAAAAAAACCAGAGATACAAGAAGGGATTTCAAAGACAACAGACTTCAAGAAACGAAAAACTAGGGTTATTCTGTGAACAAATAAAAATGTTCGCAGACAATATTGTTAATCTGTCGGAAATGATGGGCATGCAAGTGGATCATCTGCTGAAACAGAGCACTGTTGTTGTCTTTCTCAGCCTCTGCTGCCATTTCCTCTCAAGTCTCACTCACTGTTGTTGTTTTGTTCTCAGATGGAACTTCCTCCGCCTTGCTTTCCTTAGCTGATTCCTTCTCTATTTCATCCTGCAAAAATATAAAAATGGCTATCCACAAACATTGCAGAAGATAACATATATATCGGATGAGAAATTTATCGTAAGGTGTTTGATTACTACGTACCTCATCAAGCAAGAACCCGAGGGATTTCTTATCTCCACCATTCTTCTCAATATTTTCTTCTCCAACCTTTTCTACGCCCTCTTGCTCAGCCTCCACGGTTTCCTCCTCCCTGGAAGGCTCCGGTACTGGGGCTGAGCCACCACCATCATCCTTCTTCAAGTCCTTTGGTGCACTAGCACAGCCTCCCATATTTGATATTTCTCAAGACTAAAGCTCTCCCCCTCCTTTCTTTGCTTGATTGTTGAAAGAAGAGAGAGAATTATGCTTTAATTTTATTGATGAAAAGGGCTTTGTTTTGGTGATTATATATATATATATATATATATATATATATATAGAGAGAGAGAGAGAGAGAGAGATGCTGTCAATGGCTTGGAAAGATTTTAGGTGTATTCAGAAATAAGTATATCAACAGGCTGTGGGCTGATAAGTATATCACAGGCTGTGGCTGCTCATTCTTAATTATACATTGCACATAAAATTAATATTAGCTGTGTATACTTGAAAATAGATGACCCCATTGGCTAGTCTCTTCCTCTCCCAAGGTTTTGGCACCCTTCTTTTTTTTTTTTCTGTCCATTTTTGTAGGTATGATCTTGGATAATGGTTCTTATAGTAGTTGTCTGATTTAATCTAGGGTTGAACCCGGTTTAGAGCTCGAGTCACGAGATAATTTGATCAATTCATAAGTCACTAGATCAACCTACATCAATTCAATTTCAAAACGGTGTTATTTTGATAAGAAATTAAAAAAAAACAAATCATTGAAGAGGGTTTTGCTAGGGTTTAGTGTGGTTATCAATGTCCAAAATAATTCGAAAGTAAAATCTAACTTTAATCAAGCTCTACATGGATGGATTATGGATCAAAATGACAGGGAAAATCAGCTCCTTATAACTGAAGTACTACGGCTAGTGACTAAATTAGTGTAAAAATACTATATGTATATATATATGTGTCATATGTATATGTTCTATTAAAAAATGTTGATTGTTGATTGTCAATATAAACAAGTGTTAGCACATGATTAAAAAGCGGGGCTTGATTTCATTACCATTCACGCATAAGATTGGTTGTAGCATATAATCTAATATAGCTAACACATTTGAGAAATATTAAAGTTAGTGAAGCAACTAAATTTCTTTAAATAAATTTTCTCAGCTTTTTTCCCACGACCTATCACTGGTCATGACGAGACTCACTCATCTATTTCTAGATCCAAAATTTTCAAGACATTTTTAATTCTTTAATTTAATGAATAAAAACATATAAAAAAAACATTTTTATCTTTCACATATATAATTCAAGTCAAATGATGCAACCTGCGAATGCATGCCGCGCCTCCTTGCAGGATATCTTTTACTGCCGGACTGGTGGGATTCATATGAACTTCATATTGTGCTACTTTGAGGCTCCATTTCTAGTGTTCTTGACACTGCATACTATCATCTATAGCAATAGATTTCAAGCACAAACAACAAACAATAAAGCATGAGAAAATTACAAGACAGAAAAATGAACCAATTCATCATAATTCACAGAAACTTCAAACTCTGAAATCTCTCAGCATACAGGTCTAATGATTTACATGACATTTTCCAGACTTAGTGCTTGTAGCAGATGCACATGAGGTAATAATTACATGCCATTTTACAATGTAAACTGATGCAAAACAGCCATATTAATCATCCATGTGCACAAAATTAAGAGCTGCAAAAGTAAAATGAACTGACTTCTTACTGCAAAATGTGAACAGGCAAATGGTGGATTTGGAAATCAAGGGGGCAAGAAAAACCTAGTAATTCAAATAGGTGCACAGGCTAGGTGACAACCCTTTTTGAGCACAAAAGAAATAATTAGAGTTGCTTTCCCAGATATTTTTTTTTATTGAAATTAAAATATCATATGATCCTCACTACAGCCAGCCCACCAGTACAGTTTTTTAATCTCCTGTTTACACCCTCAAACTAAAACATCACCCTTTGATAATCCCTTGAGTTAACCCTTTTTTAACCTCATAGGAAACACTCTTTTAAAGTAGTTGGACAGTACAAGTGATGTCAGATATGAAAGAGGCAGGTTAAACTTTGAGATATTATCACGTACCTATCTAATACTTGATTTTCCAAAGTAAAGAGGAGTGGGAGCTATCAACTGCATATTTTAGATGAGGCGATGTACTCCCACCTGCTCTATGTTTTGATAACTTTCGAACTCAATCGAGAGAGCAACTCCTTGTACCGTGATTGTTTTCTCTTCAGCACTTGGATATAGGCATTCAACCCGAGCCATTTGACTTCTCTGACCTCCAATTGAAGAATTGGGTGGAAACAAGATCCAAGGTGCATAGAACGCATCCTTCTCTTTGATGAGATCATACATATACCTAGTTATCAATGAACCAAGAGAGAGCAAGAGGTAATAGATATGAAAAGAATAATAATAAAAAAAAACCTAAACTAGTCTAGATCCTACATTCAGAAACTGATAGAGGGAATAAACAAAAGAGACATTTTATTAGATCCAAACCTGAAGGACCCTTCAATCATGTTTGAATAGAATGTTGCACTCAGATGGCAGTGGAACGACATGCTAGAGACATAACAATGGAACTTCATTGCACATAGCAAAAATGCTTGGTAGATGTTTAATCTGACAACAGGTGCTGAGTTTATATGAGAATCAAAGAATATGGGATGACACTTAGGTCTCATGAAGTTCCATAGCTTCCTCTCTAGATGCTGACGAGGTTTACCTTGCCAGCAGACAGTAAGAGTAGAGTTTAAATGGTTATTCAGATACCTGTTTAATAGATTAAACAAGTTATTGCTTAAACACAAATATTTAATGCTATAGAATGTATAGTAACAAATCTGAGTGATGAATGCTATATGAAACATGCTGATGCAGAACCAAAAGGAAAGGTTCCATGAACAAGAGGAACCAACACCTTAAAAAAGAAAACGGGGGATCCAGATCAGAACCCAAGAGGATATCCATCTCTCTTTGGTAACTCTAGTGCAAAACTTCATCAAAAAAACAGTTTTAACTCATAAGACAGTCTTAGGTGCTCTATATGGGTGCCAAACCTTAAAAGTCATAAATAAATAGAGTCTAAATATCCTATAAAACTAATTAACATCTTGTTCTCCTAGATAATTCAGTTCATACCAAAAGATCTTTTGTTTTTTGAACAGGAAAAAAAAAGGATCTCTTTGGGTAATATTATAATTTCTACCTCCAAAAATGAGAACATCCTTCAATAGTCAAATAATGTACAGATCTTCAACAAATTCTCCATGACATTAAGATTATATGGATCAATTTACAAGTCCAGAAATAAATCTCAAAGGCTCAAAGTCTTTGGACCTCCAGCCTATAGCTATGAGCATCCATTAAAGTTAAAATTACCAGTCAAACAACACAACAAAAAAGTCTAAGAAAGCAATGGGATAGGACCTATCCAGCAGAAATTCTAAGAACTAACCTCGTATAATCTGCCTGGACTTCTAAAGTGCACGAGTTTAAAAGCAAGCCACTCCATCGAAGAAAGGAGATACCATCCTCACCAACATAGAGCTTGTTTGACTGAAGCCCTGATACTTGTTCAGTATCCAAATTAAGACAAAACTTTTCCTCATTCATGAAGCAGTTATAGTCCCTAAATCCACTCCTTAACTGAGAGAAAAGGCCAGCAGCCTGCTTTTTAGATGTTGATATAAAAAGAAAATCATCAATGAACCTAAGAAGCATGTAATGAGGCGATGAGACTACTTTATCCCTACTGCTACTTCCTATTGCAGATGCATCCTGATAGCAATGTCTTGATAAATCTTCAAGAAAAGGAAAGATCACATTCCTTTCAAGGTGCCCATAGTATAATGAGCAAAGCAGGGAAGACAAAATGCTTCCTTGTGGTATACCTTTTCTTTGCAAGTAAAACTTATCATCAAACTGAAGAACATTGCGCTTCACATGCTCAGTGAGATTGAACAGGAGTTGTTCCCTTTTCAGATACCTACCACGCCCCTGCAACATAATAAAAGACAATTTTCAAGCAAGAGTTAGCTTTTGACAAGATTACATATCTGCATCAGTGAAATCTTTATACCTCTGCAATCAAGCCAACCGTGTATGCTTGAAAGAGTGATTGGTTTATTAATCTGTTGGTATAAATGAGATCCCACCGCCAAGGCTATTTGCAGAGTGGGCTCAAGAAAGTGAATCAATGAGAAAAGTGCATTGGTGGTTAATGGAATTACTGTTCTCAAGGGCTCAAATTAAGTAATGTAAGTGATATCTTAAGAAACTTTGGAAATTGTAGACGCTATTCAACACAAATGATCATTTCTATTGGCAACATTTGTGCAGCATTTCTGGCTGCCGCTGTTAATGATCAATAAGTTTAGAAATTATAGTTATTTAGCCTTTGATAATGTCTATTTTTATATTGAGGAGTCATTCAACTATGGATTTCCTTTCGATCTAACTCTTTGTATCCTTTATTATCACACACTTTGTCTTCCTTTTATTTTATTCCCATTTTTAATTCCTCTTAATTATTAACTACAATTTCTCTCTCAATAATTATTGTTCTTTAGTTTTTTTAGGAGGGGTATCCCGCACTCCCCAACAGGAAACATCCTTTTATCTAAAAAATCCTTACCACACCGACGTCAAAGCTGAGATTTACAGTAGTAATGATCATGCATAAAGATGTAGATAGGCCACTAACTAAATATTACAGTGGGTGAGACTCAGACTCTTAATCTTATAGTTGAATGTTTCACGAGGAGCTCACTTACTACTACAGCTATCCAATATTGATATTATTTTAAATATGAAAACAAAAGGCTCAACCTATCTTTATATGATGAGACAATTCTTCAACATACCCTTATATTTCTAATAACATCTATTTACTCCCTGAGTTTTCTCCAATATATCATTCCATCCATTTTTCTATCTAAATAAACAGAAAAGCCATGTGACTTGTACATGGATGGAAGGACAAATTGACAAAACACTACTTTATTCATGTATTAAACAGGCAAAAATTAGAGATATAACGACAGATAAGAGAAATATCCTATTATGTGAGGATATATTTAACTATTTACCCTATTGAGAATAATAAAACAAACTGAAATTAGATTAAAATGTTAGGTTAAAGTATTAATTTGACATTAAAGTTGAAACCAGGTGGTGGTACGGGATGATTTTATTTCAAAACTTTTTTTTATTATTGTTGTTGTTGTTAACAAGTAATATTTTACCTCATTCACAGCAGCTGTAGACTCTTTTTCATGTTGTTGGTCCAAAAGATAACTTTCAGACATACTGTTTTGCAGCCAAAAAAATATATGGAGAAACGGGAAAATAAGATGAACTCAACAAGGTTGTTGCATCTAAGGAGAAAAACATTCAATCTGAAGCCAGAGATGTTGAAAAAGATGATAAATCTATGGAATTTTTGGCTGGTGCATAAGAAATTCATGAGGCCTAAAGAATTTGTGGTGAATAATGAATTAAATTTTGAAGCTGCAAATCAACCACACGATGTGTGTTTTGAAAAGCTGTTGATTTTACCATTCCAAGTTTCATTCAAAGTTAAGAAGGCAAAAGGTTTCGTCTGCCCTCTTATTTCTTAAAGAAGTTAAATAAAGCATGTTCCTAGATATTCAAAATACAGAAAGATTCTTACTTCAACGCTATAAAACTCAAGGAAGAATTTTTATAATGAGAGGCTAATGATGCAGTCAATGATACATAAGTTTAGAAAATTTCAGTTATTCTTTCTGTAAACATAGTGCATTATGGATTTTGTTTGCTGGGGAATATTATTTGTGCATGTTTTCTTTTTCCTGCCTAGTTTAGCACAGCAGGCATGTTTGATGCTTTTTAAAAGAGCGTGTACTTTATGTAATCATAGGACTTTGAATAATGAAATTTGAGTATTTAGGTGTAGTTTGGAGGGTTTTGGCCTTGTGTGTTCTTTCTTCCTCTTCTCCTCTCTTTCTTTTATTATATTTCTTTCTTCCTATAGAAACATCATTACCATTCACTCCTATGGTAAATATCCTCCCAAAACATATCCTTGATCCATTTCAATTCCACATACATCAAATCCTAACCAAATCCCAATCTAAAATACCCAACCCACCACAAATTCAACTTGCTCAGTGTTTAACAAGATTCAATTGAGTTTGCTATTAATAACTATGACTTCTATTACATTTTCCATGCGTGATGTCCTTTGCAAGATTCAAATGGTCTATTAAACCTAAATCCAAATCTATTTGCATCTGGTTAGATGGATCTGATTCCTCCATTTACTTCTTCACAAGGTTTTAAAGATGATCCTAAATAATTAAGTTGATGAAAAATAAAAAATGTAATAAAACACGTTTGATTTAATTAAATTGCAATGTAACAACAGAAAAGGGACTCAAATATAGTACCTGATTAACAAGGACAGTATGCAATGAACCAAAGCGAAGAGAAGAACTGAATCTTGTAAGACCAGTGGTGATGTTTTGATCTCTTGGCATAAGGTGCTCGCGCACCCACAAAGATTTTTTAGTGCTGATAACTTGACAAAATCGCTTTAGAAGATATTGATCGTCATATATGACATCTTCCATGACACAAAGCAGTTTGTCCTGATCAATGGAATCAAATGCTTTGGATACATCAGAAACAACAATGAACACATCAGGCATGATATTCGATCTTTTATTCAAACAAATTTTAAACTGGCATAACTTTCGGTAGATATCATTATAGTCAAACACTGATGACCCTAACTTGTCTGGTTCATTCAACTGTATACCTTTCAGAACAGCATGTGTATCACGAAGAACACAATTTACAGACTTAAAATGTTCACGTTTGACCACCTTGGTAACGGATTGTGTTTTTTTCTGCATTCGAAATGACTGGAGTTCAGAAGTGGATGTTTTAGCAGGCATTGTTGATGATGCTTTAAGATTTGCTATCATCCTTATTCCATTTTTCTTTGGAAGAAGCCTGAGCTTTGAGAAACCAAACAACCTACAGCCTGTAATACTTTCAGCACTAGCTTCATCCAAGCACTGATAGTTCTGGTCTTTCAAGCAAGAAATGGCTCTATTTCTTAATTTCTCCCAAATTGACTTCCTGTAATAATAGATTTCATGTTTCCCATGCTCACTTTCAGTTACATAGAAGTTGGCTTGTACCAATGGCACAACCAGAGATGAAAAGAACCAGTATATCCATTTTTGTACAAGTAGGTGTTTCAAATCATTTGCTGCACCATTCCATTTATATAAATCCTTATGCAAGCCTGCAGTATGCCCTGGCATATTATTCAGCATATGAGTGTCCAAGCAGCATGAAAAGTGTTTATCTGACAGAAACGGAAACCCAGAAGTCTTCAGCTTATGCATACATTGCTTCAGTGAGAATTTTTCGAACTTTCTGAGCCAAATAAATTTTGCTATATTTCTCCTTAATATTCTTCGGTTGACATGATTTCCTAGCAACTCGGAAGGGACTACATTTCTACAAACAGCCCATATAAATGACACAACCTGACTTTTTGAGCAATAAGATTTTAGTGTCACTATCTGAGGATCAGTTGTTTCCAGAGTTTTATCACAGAGTTCATTAGCAACAGCACGGGATTTCCCTGAGAATTCTCTCTCCAAATTATACCCCTAAAAGAGAATTTTCCACAAAATGAATAAATTTTCTCACAAGCACAAGGAAATTAAACTAGCCACACACCTCTCAGACTTCATGGAAATCCCAGGATGAAAACTTACCTCGACCACTGAGTTTGAATTTTCTATGGCATGCTGATTCGATGATGAAATAAAGCAATGCCTATGCATTAACCTTGCATACTTGCAGCATTGAGTTTGTCTTACAAGAAGCTTTAAACAATTTAGCAAGGGAATGGTACCTAGGAAAGGAAAATAACAATAAATTAGTACATTGTAACATAGAGGTAATTTGGTGTCCATTCAGCATGTAACATATTCCTATAATTTCCTAAAGTACCCATAGTTTTACATAACCTACATATTTGTGCTTTAAAGGACCAAGTAGCTTCCAATAAATACTATCTATTTTTTATCAGAAGAAAGGAATTTGTGGGTGCATGCAGTGTTTTCAGATTTTTTTTGTTTTGTTTGGCTAGACAGAAATTTCAGAACTGTTATTCTTTCTTGGAAAATATCCCTTTCTAATCATTAGTTTAATAGAAGGATCACTTATCTTCCTCAGGGTATCCTCTATTTGAAGCTTTCTGAAGTATACTTTAGCTGGTATTAAATGAGATTGGAAAGCACATTCATATCTGAAACATTTTCTTGGCTTCCTATAATTAACATTCACAGAAAAGAAAGAAAAACTATCAGTGTTGAATTAATATAATCCTACGAAAATTCTGACTCTGAGGAACCCTTGTCTATGGATTGGCTTGGGGTGGATCCCATGCCTAATGACAAGGCTTTTGAAACTGGATGAGATGGAAAGTTTCTGCCACAAAAGTTTTGATTTAGTTATTGACAGCATGCCAGATTGCATTTCACTATATAATATCCCATTAGAGGCTCTATTAGCAATCGGTATCAGTATCATGCATTTCCCTACACTCATCTATTCTGTATTGCACCATCCTTAGCAGCCATATCAACTCCATTAAGCTATTTGGTAGTTCATGCCTTCACAGAACTACTACCTCCATCCCCTTGACAAACCCCCCCTCCCCAATAAAAATAGAAATGAAATGAAACAAAAAGAAATATAGCGAACCGGTCTTACAGAGAATCACAAAATGGCTTGCAAACCCCCTTTCCCTACCACACCCTTTTTGAGCCTATCACTTTCAAGGAATTTATCGGCATGTTTGCTCCAATTATGCCTAAAACAATCTAAGCCAACTATCTAATTCTTCAATGTTGGATCAGCTGGAAAATATCACACACATTGAAGTTATGTGTAGGCATAGCTTCCAGAATGTTCTACACTTCAATTACCTGTTTTGAATAGATTATGGAAAATAGACTCTAGCAATGACTAAAGAGCAGAAAAGCCACTCAACCCCATTGTTACAAGACTAACAAGTCAAGTAATATCTGTTGGGCTTAGTTTATTTCTCCATAGTAGCCCAAAGAGGTGAATAATTGCAGAGTTAAAAACATAAGAGGTGGTGCAAATGTTACAAGGAAATTACTAAACATGATTAAGAAAACAAAATAGTTGAGTGAATTCTTTACAGCAAGAAAATATCGCAAATAAATCTTGACTCACAGGCATGTGGAACCCAGGAGACAAAAGTCTTTGCTGTAGGAAAGTGGCATTGAAGTAGCAATTACATCTTCATCAGATAGGCCAAAAATACTCTGAATAAGAGACTTCGAACCAATCAAATTAGGCTTCAAGCACATCAGTACATCTAAATATCATTAAGGTTATACAATAATCAAGAAAATAGGAGCAGATGCAACAAATTAACAAAGTTAACTTGTACCATGCTCGAGGAGGGAATAATCAACTTTGAAACAAAAGCACATTACTGTCCCACATAACAGCATCATTAGGGTAAATTAATAGCAAAGAGCAATATAATAAGCAATTTGTTAATGACTTGAAGAATTTTAAATGATAACTATTATAATTCTGAACAAAAGGAGACCATGAGCAAAGAGCACATGTTTTGAAACATACGAAAGGATACGGTTTTTGGGGAGCATTGATGAAGGATGTTTTGAATTATAAAATATTGACCGCCTATCAATCTGTACACCTTTCATGTTAGGAGCTTGGAACACAAGATGACAACAGCATTGTGGCAGCATCTGCAGTTACATAGAAAAGAAAGAAACATATCAAAGAGAAAATATAACTAACTTTAGGAAGCCATCTGTAAGAACCACGGAAAAGCAGTTATAGCCAAACATGATCTTCA
The DNA here is from genome assembly GCA_029228465.1 of Salix viminalis. Classification (NCBI taxonomy): domain Eukaryota; kingdom Viridiplantae; phylum Streptophyta; class Magnoliopsida; order Malpighiales; family Salicaceae; genus Salix; species Salix viminalis. The sequence continues at coordinate 13,094,188 of CM055428.1, read as the reverse complement.
AAAGAAATTACCTTCTTAGGACTTGAACTGTTCCTGAATTCAAGCGGACGCCTGTCAGGTGAGCTACCTTCATTCATAATGTAATAAGGCTTACCATCAGTTTCTTTAGCATCCAAAGATCTCTGCTTTTTGCAGCGGCGGCGCTGCCACCCAAATGGCTTCCTGGATCTCAATGTACATTGATACAACCCTGGAAGTTTTTCATTCGAATGCCCATCACGGTTAACAGCAGCAACTCCAGTTTTTTCAGATAAACCCCTGTCCTGATCAAAATCAACAACAGGATATGTCCTCCTATCATAACTTAAGGAAGCATCAGCAGTAAGTTGGTGTCTTTTAAGCATTAAGCTAGCGGCATCAGCAGCCTTATCATCCCAATCCCTCTTCCTCTTAAGCCCTAAGTACAAAACCAACAATCAATAATCACTTCAAAAACTAAAGTTCCCCCAAAACAGATTGTACAGGTTATGAGGATAGGATCAGGATGTGTGCTGTCAAGTTACCAACAAGTTTAGGGGAATGCCCCTTCCTCCGAGACGACTGAAAGACAAAACCAGTGATAGGTGAACCTGCCACCTGCTGGTGTTGCTGACGAGGCAATGGCACAAACATTGACGAATACTTCAAAAGGTAATCCATAAATTCATCTCCAACCCTTTCCAACAAAAGGGCCCACGCTGAACTCGTCAAAACCTCCGCAATGGGGCTTGAACGAAGACACTGTTAAACCAAACAAGGGCTTATGGTTTTTTTTAATAATAAACAAGAAGAAAGACTAATAAAAAAAGACTAATCCCAGTACTTGCCTTATCATAACCGCTGCATAAAACATTATTCGACAAAGGCTGTTCTGCGATGATGAACTCAATGATGCGGCTCACGATAAGAGGTTGAGGCCATCTGTTTTCGAGATTGAAATGAGCCACAGGAGGTGCATTGTCGCTGAGGACGATGTAGCAGTCTTTAAGGAGTCTCCGGTAAGTGGCGGGATCATCTGCCTTAAAGAGCACAAATGATGATGGAGGATTATTGATTAGAGATGTCACTGTGTTGCTTAGAGTTCGAGCTCGATATCTGAACACTCTCCATAGAACCTCTGGGACTCTTCCTTTCTTTTTCTTTTTGGACATTCTTTTCCTCTTCAAAGTGCAGTGTGTTTGGGAATTTTCTTAGAGGAAAGGGACGAAGTGTATTTTCGTTACTGCGATGGAGAATATTTTAAAATTTTTATTTCTAAAAAAAAATATATTAAAATAATTTTTTATATTTTTTTTTATTTTAAATATTAACATATAGTTAAATAGCCGTGTTGTTTATATGATAGGCAATTCCCCAAGTTTTGTTTATTATTTTATTCACTGAATCAAACCATACTAAAAAAAAACACACGTTAATTTGACTGAATAGAATAATAAAAAATATATATATGATGCATGACATAAAAAAAATTATTTTCAAAAATATAGTTTATCTACATAAAAAATAAAAAATAAAGAGTATTAATTTAAATCTAAAAATAATAATTGAAAAAAAAAGCAAAAAAGAGTCAAACGTTGTATCTCTGACCAATTTAAGTTGGGACACATGTCCGGGCTCTTTTTTTTTTTTAATAATTAGGGTGTCCAGCCCAGCTTGCATGTATCTCAACTAATTCTCGGGTAGGGGGTCGTCCCAGCTTAACCAAGGTCTCGAGTTCGAGCCTTGGGTATGCAGCTGCTTTAAAACTCGCTTGGAAGAACTTTGTCAGCCTTTAAGGGTCCCTACACAGCCCGAATCCGGATTAGTCGGGTAAAGTGGTCGGAACGGGCGTGGGTCGACCGGTAGGGGTCGTCCCCAGCTTAACCAAGGTCTCGAAGTTCGAGCCTTGGGTATGCATACTGCTTTAAAACTCGCTTGGAAGAGCTTTGCCGCCTTTAAGGGTCCTACCCGGCTCGAATCCAGATTAGTCGGCAGTGGCCGGATTACCGGATGGTTTATACCAAAAAAAAAATTAATTCTCGGGTTCATTGAACATTCTGCAAGCTCAATAAATAAGTAAAACACTGCAGGATAACAGACATGCATTGATAGGGCTCGAACTGGGACAACATGTCATACACCCTCTTCTTTTTTCATTGTATTTGGTGTGGACAACATATCGTATGCCCCACTTTTTTGAAAAAGAAAAAAAAATCATCTCACGACGTGTTGCTATTGGAAATCAAAAATCAATTGAGCCTTTATGAGGATGAAATTGATAGGGAAATCGAGGACCAAATTGATTTGTGCACAATGGATGAACAGTGGAAAACCTATGTGTTTTAGTTTTTAACTTAATTGGTATGGGTTTTTTTTTAAAATAACAAAATATGAATTAAAAAATTTAATATTTAACATTTATATTTAATAAAGTTAATCAATAATTATATATACCTGAAAGAATTCATTAATAATAACCAAATATTAAATTTTGAGAAATTAAAAGTAGAAACATATACAGTTTAATTTATTTATTGTTTAATTATACATTAATATCTTTTAGAAAAAAAAATAAGAATTTATTCGGAAAAAAAAATTCTTGCTAGCATAGGTCCTTTATTTTTATTTTTTTAATTTGACTTAGCTTTGTGTCCTAATTCATTTATGGGTTATTCCCCAAATCAATCCATTTTCCTTTCAAAATAAAAAATAATGATAGCAAATTGAATTATGTTATGGAGAAATTACACTAGGAATTTTAGATGAAGTCGGAGCCTGATTGCACCTCGTTGTGATAAAAATTGAAGAAACAATGCAAATTAAAGGTTAGAGTACACGATTATTAGACAAAGCTGAATAAAAATCAATGCTTTTGGCACAATTAGATTTTTAATAAGCCAATTTGACTTAATCATTGTCAAATTAAAAGTTTAATTATGTTTAATAATTAATTTGGATTTTAAAGGATTTAATTAAATGCAAAGATGTAATTGATAAGTTTAAGAGCCCAATTTGGATTTAATTAAGGGGGTGTTTGGGAGTGCTTTTCAAAAGCACTTTTGAAAAAAATTGAAAATTTTTTATTTTTATTTTTAAATTTAAATTAATAAAATTTAATAGTTTTTAAATCATTTTAATGTGCTGATGTTCAAAAATAATTTTTAAAAACTAAAAAAACATAATATTAATATATTTTTGAACAAAAAAATACTTTTAAAAATAATCATAACTATATTCTCAAAAAGACACTAAGAAACTGGAAATTTAGATAGCTAAATTTAACTTTTCATAGAACATTTATTGATCTAATAAATGTAATTATACTTGCCAAGCCGTACACTTGCAAGTGGCCCACACTCTTGCATTAGGTGAGGAAGCTCATCATGGTTATTTAAAATACAAAAATAAAAATGGATGGTGCATTTTCCTTTCAACGAAGTGACACATCATCTTCTTTTGGTAACTTTTCTATGACAGGAAAGTCATCTTTCTTGGTAATTTTTGATAACTTTTCTGTTATAAGAAAGTCAATCCCATAATTTTTATATTTTTGGAGAGGAAAAAAAAAGCATCTCAATTAAATTCAAATGTCCTACATAAACTTATTTTAAGGCTTATTTTTTTTCTATTTTTTCTTCGAAACACCAAAATATCTACTTGATTTTCAATTTTCCTTTTACAGTTAGTATCCAATCTTTTTTTTTTTTTTCTTTTTTTTTTCTTTTTTTAGAGTGTGGTTGATGTTGCTTTTGAAAATATTTTTCGTTCAGAAATACATCAAAAAAAATTTTATTTTATTTTCAAAAAATTATTTTTGATATTAGTACATGAAAATAATCTTTAACACATCCAAAAAAATTAATACAAAGTAAAAAATATTTAAAAAAAAACACTTTTAAAATACAATGTCAAATAAGTTATAAAGCTAAAAACAATCTCCAATCAGTTTCTATAAGTGAGGGATCTATTATTTGAAAGCCAATTTCCCCTTTGTCGTAGCTGGATTGGGATGGTTAGACATCTTTGTCTCTCCTTCCCTTTCTCTCTAATGTCACTCCCTCTCTCTCTAAAAAAAAATAAGAATTTAGGTTTTGTTATTTTTATATAATTATTTTGCTCCTTGTAGTTATATAAATTATTCAATCATGCCTTTTAAAAAAATATATTAGCCCCTCCTATTTTTTTATATAATAAGATTTTTTCAACATTTCTTGATCTAATACACACACACACACACATACACACCTAGTTTTTTATTCTATATATTTTGAAATCATTTATACAAAGAGAAAAAAATATATAATTAAACCCTTTAGTTTTTTTATTGCCTAAATAAATGAACCAAGTGATATTGCCTAAATTAAAATCATTCTATAAATGGTTCACTTACACTTTTAACTCAAAATAATTTTTTTATTAGCAAGTAGATTTAAAATAATAATTAATACGTACATAAAACTTTGATATGTCTTTGGATTTATTAGAGCTAGTACTTTAATGAATAATATTAAATATATTTCAATAATTAGTATATAGATTAATTTAATTTAGGGTCTAAACCATTTTTGAAAGACATTGAGAGATGTGATATGCCATCTACCAAAATGATTAGCTATCAATTCTAGCAATGATTTGGACAACAAGTGCTGAAATGATGGTTGTTCTTACTTCTTACTATCATTGTGCACACCAAAGTGCCAAAATAATTGTGTCCCTAGTGATCTCATGATCGTTTTGTAAGCAATGAGAACCGACTTTGTTTTAGTATTTTTTTATTTTATTAATAGAAAAATAAATATTGTGATTATATTAAAGTACAAGGGTAAAAATATAATTATCAAACTCAATTCAGACAAGCGAGTTGATTTGAAAAACCCGTATTTAAGAGCTTGATCAAGGTTTGAATAAAAAGTTAAATTAGAAAAGATATCGATTGAGTAAAACTCGGTTGATCCAATCTATTTTATAATCACTCATTTGATCTAGTCAAATCTATATTAATAATAAAAAAAATAAATTAAGAGTGAACCGATAGCATTTGAATAAAGAGGATGGTTGAAAACAAGGTTGTCAATACTGTTCCGGTCACCGTTTCGGTTTTTCTATTGGTACGGAACATTTTGGTTTCAGAGCATTTCGGCCTACTGTTTCGGGGTTGTATTGTTCATATATAATTAATTAATTATATATATATATATATATATATATATATATATAAGTGAAAAAATTAAAATATTAATTTAACAAGCATAATTAAAATTCAAGATAAATTAACTTTAAATTATACAATATAAACACAAAGTCAAACAAACATAATCTCAAAATTAGAAACACAATCACAAGTTAATCAAAATAAGGAGGATTTTAAGGCCGGAACGACATACCCGGGACTGTACCGAGACGTTTCAGCCGAAATTTGGTCGGTATTTCCGGAACGGGTCAGAATTAAAACCAAGACGAAAACGACACCGTTTTGTCTCGGTTTTTTTAATGGCACGGAACGTTCCGGCCGGAACGGAACGGTATTGACAACCCTGGTTGAAAGTGCAATAATGATTGTTTTTTAAAATATTTCTCAGTATAAAATATATCAAAATAATATTTTTTTAAATATTAGTATTAAAATAATTATTAAAAAAAAGTTTTTTAAGATAAAAACAAACAAGCCAAAAGCAAAAACAGGGGACCTCGTACTGTGCTGAAGCCTACGTTGATCCAAATAATTCAAGAACGCACCACCCTTTTTTTCCGAGCCATCAATTTCTTGGCCCGGTCTGACAAGCACGAACAAAAGTGGAAAATGAATCTGTCAAAGGATTATGCAAATTTATACCCAAAAACACAAAATCAACATCCAGAGCAGCTGGAACACAGTTAACAGATCTCAACAGGACAAGATAGATCACTCAAGGACTCGCTACGTTCTTAAGAAGCTCACATGAACTCTTCAACCACGAAGATTCCCTGTAAATTATCATCATGCAATTACAATGTATGCCAGCCATCACCTCGGCAGTCGCTTTCCAACATTTATCCATCACAGGGCTGCAAGAAAACAATGTGTGTGCCTTCAATTTATGATATATACATACACACACACACACACCCACCTATATTATCTCTCCTCCTCTGCTATAAAACAACACTGCTAGTTCTTCTCTTTAGCAAGCTAGCAAGATTTCTAATGGCAATGGCCTCGGTATCTCCTCAAAACAGAGTACCTGAGGCCCCTGTTTTTCTTTTGTTTGGTTTATCTGTGGTGTTTCTGTCGACCCATGTTGCGGCGCAGTCGTCACCAGTGTATGCATGTGATGCTGCGAGCAATCCATCTGTGGCAGCATTAGGGTTTTGCAACGCGTCTCTAGGGATCAACGACAGGGTTGTGGACCTGGTGAAAAGACTCACATTGCAGGAAAAGATACTGTTCTTGGTGAACAGTGCCGGGAATGTGAGCAGGCTCGGGATTCCTAAGTATGAGTGGTGGTCGGAGGCTTTACATGGAGTCTCCGACGTGGGTCCGGGCACACGTTTCACTAACGTTATACCTGGAGCCACCAGCTTCCCTCAGGTCATCCTCACTGCTGCTTCCTTCAACACCTCTCTCTTTGAAGCCATTGGAAAGGTATATTGTTTACACTGTTGATGTTATTGATTTTCTTAACATTTCTTAGGGGCATGGTTTTCTTTCATCATTGGTCAATCCAAGTAACCGGATCTTTAATCTGTCATCACTCCTCTTATGTTCAAATGTTCATGTATAATATACTACATTCTTCTTTGAGAGAGAGATTTGGTGAAGATTCATTTCGTTACAAACGAGAGTTTTGTGCTTGAAACGACTTAATACAAGCTTATCAGCTACGAGCAAGCTCATTGACAGTGTTTGTTTCTAGTGAAGAAAATCTTGGTTTTCCATCCAAATGCAGAAAGGATCAAGATCACCATATCTTTGCAAAATATATACTCAGCCAGCAGTGTATGAATGCCCATTATATATATATATATATATATATATATATATATATATGAGGGGGGGATTTAATGCTTACTTTCTGGAGTTGCTTTATGGCAAGGGTTTCGGTGAAGCTACAGCTAGCATAAACATAAATCAATGGAATTAGGTACGACAATAGAAGAAAATCAGAGACATTTTGCATTTGATGATGAGTGGTATGAGTAGGTGGGATCGTAAGCGTGTCCCTTGAAACAACTCGCAGATCCAAGGACTTCTTTATTCCACAATATGGTGCTTTTTTTCTTATGGATTCCAGCTTGCAAATTGTATGATTATTGAGTACCAGTGAAGTTATCGGCAACCCTCTGCAAATTAATTGAGCTGCCACCAATATTCTTTTTATTCAACCTTAATCATCTTGAAGTTAATCAGCTAGTCGACCCTTTACTTTTTGATTCACCAACTGTGATTTTTTTTTCCGGATTAGAATTATGATTAGCTTTCACGTACCAAGACTGGTATCTGGAGTTGAAAGAGGGGTTTACTCCATCAAAAAACTGGAAACAAGAAAAATAAAACAAGGGGAAAAGTTCTCATTTTCAATGTTTAATTAGCTTGTGTTCTTGCACGGCTGTGAATATATATACAGATATGCTGAACAGATGTATTTGCAGGTTGTTTCAACGGAAGCAAGAGCAATGTACAACGTAGGACTGGCAGGATTGACGTTCTGGTCACCAAATATAAACATATTTCGAGATCCCAGGTGGGGAAGAGGCCAGGAAACTCCAGGAGAGGACCCGTTGCTCTCAAGCAAGTATGGATCATGCTATGTTAGAGGACTACAGCAAAGAGATGATGGCGATCCAGATAAACTTAAGGTTGCTGCTTGCTGTAAACACTACACCGCCTATGATTTGGATAACTGGAAAGGGACTGATCGTTACCATTTCAATGCTGTGGTAATGTTCATTTTATCCCAGCAAGGTTTTCCTTTTTAATGGAGTCGTTTTCTTTCTTGATTGTAGTTTTTATTTATTTATTTATTTATTTCACGGCGAGTTAGGTGACAAAGCAAGACATGGATGATACGTTTCAACCACCATTTAAAAGCTGTGTGATTGATGGGAATGTTGCTAGTGTTATGTGCTCTTACAACCAGGTCAACGGTAAACCAACCTGTGCTGACCCGGACCTCCTCTCCGGTGTCATCAGAGGGGAGTGGAACTTGAATGGGTGTGTCTGAAATCTCAAAGATGTTCTGTAATATCGAATTCATCGTGTTTTATCATATGTTCTTACCTGGAAACTTAATGGGGCTGCTGCAGATACATTGTCACTGACTGTGATTCAATAGATGTGTTCTACAAATCCCAAAATTATACCAAAACACCGGAGGAAGCTGCGGCTGCTGCTATATTGGCAGGTAAATCCCAGTTCTTTCTTAGGTTTCTAGGTAGATTGATTCTACTTTTCTCAACGAGGGCCAAATGGGATTTTGGACACATCTTACTGGATATTTCTCATTTATGGTTCGAAGCTTTTTAATTGATACCAGGGTTTAATTATCTTAGTTTACTGTGATTCTCACTGATAAATGTTTTCACTGTGACAGGGGTGGACCTCAACTGTGGATCTTTCTTGGGCCAGCACACTGAAGCAGCAGTAAAAGGAGGACTTGTGAGTGAGCATGCCATTGATATAGCAATCTCGAACAATTTTGCCACTTTGATGCGATTAGGGTTCTTCGATGGCGATCCCAGCAAGAAACTGTACGGTGATCTAGGTCCAAAAGATGTCTGCACAGCAGAGAATCAGGAGCTGGCCCGTGAAGCTGCCAGGCAAGGGATTGTGCTGCTCAAGAACACTGCAGGATCACTGCCTCTATCTCCCACGGCCATTAAAAACCTGGCAGTAATCGGACCAAACGCCAACGTCACGAAAACGATGATCGGAAACTATGAAGGTAAGATCTGTTTTTTTTTTTCCATTCATGTTACTTGGAGATGCTCAAAAATTTGGTGAACGACACACTTCGACGTGATCAGGTATCCCCTGCAAGTATACGACCCCTTTACAAGGACTAGCAGCTTCTGTCGCGACAACTTATCTGCCTGGCTGCTCAACCGTAGCGTGTGGCGCTGCTCAGGTAGACGACGCCAAGAACCTGGCATCCACGGCTGATGCCACGGTGCTTGTAATGGGCGCCGATCAGTCTATAGAAGCGGAGAGTCGCGACAGGGTGGACATTCTTCTTCCAGGACAGCAGGAACTTCTGGTAACAGCAGTTGCAGATGCTTCGTGCGGACCTGTGATTCTTGTTATAATGTCTGGAGGTGGCATGGATGTGTCGTTCGCAAAAACTAACGACAAAATCACAAGTATCCTATGGGTTGGCTACCCCGGCGAAGCTGGCGGAGCTGCCATTGCTGATATTATTTTTGGTTATTACAATCCAAGTACGCTCCGACCATCCCATAATCCTGTCTGCTTACTTTGCTGTTCACATCTTTTCTTCTGGTTCTAAATTGGAATAGAAGATTTAGTTCTTGAAAATCTCATGGTCGATTAAGATTATCAGTTTGATTCGAACTACAATTTTCTCTCTCAGGTGGGAGACTACCGATGACATGGTATCCACAATCATATTCTGACAGAGTACCGATGACAGATATGAACATGAGGCCAGACCCCTCCAATGGCTACCCTGGTCGAACCTACAGGTTCTACACAGGAGAAACTGTTTACACATTTGGAGATGGACTCAGCTATTCCGAGTTCACCCACGAGCTAACTCAAGCACCTCGGCTGGTATCCGTTCCTTTAGAGGAAAGCCATGCCTGTTACTCCTCGGAATGCCAGTCCGTTGTTGCCGATGAACAGACCTGTCGGAACTTAACATTTGACATGCGTCTGAGAGTTAAGAACACGGGAAGAACAGGTGGAAGCCATACAGTTTTCTTGTTCTCCACCCCCCCGGCAGTTCACAACGCGCCGCAGAAGCATCTGGTGGGGTTTGAGAAGGTGTTTTTGAACGCACAGACAGGGAGACATGTGAGATTTAAGGTGGATATCTGTAAGGATTTGAGTGTGGTTGATGAGCTGGGAGGTAAGAAAGTTGCGTTGGGAGAACACGTTCTTCATGTTGGAAGCTTGAAACACTTGTTGTCTGTAAGGATTTGAAAGGCTTTCGAGTTCTTGCAGTGATTTTATTTCTAGTAATGGAATTATTGACTGTTTGTCACTGTTTTTTTTGATAAAAAATAAATATTTTTATTTTTATTTTAAATTAATTATTTGAAGTTTTTAGATCATTTTTATGTGTTATGTAAAAGATGATTTTTTAAAATAAAAAAAAATATTATTTTGATGTATTTTTAAACGAAAATTATTTTTAAAAACAACATCAACCACACTCTCAAACATGGAATAAATGGTTGAGAGGTTACGACAAATTTGCTTAATTATTTAACGATGACCTGAAATGCATAGTTGATGTTGTTTTGTAAAATAATTATTCAATTATGTCATATTTAAAAGAAAACATTAGAGATTTTTATGGTAATATGAACAAATAATTAATAATTATATATTAAGCTAATATGCATAAGTTTTTTTTTTTAAAAAAATAAGATGCTTGTTAATATTAAATGAGAATAAAATATTTATTTTTTTTATTTTAAATATTTATATAATTTTTCAATTTTATTATTCTTGTATTTTTTATACATGTACATAAAGATTATCTATTCATAATTTATTTTTTTATTAAGACTTGCTTTACAATCATAATATGTTAAAAAAACTAATTGCCGTTCATTTTCATTCATTAAACCATTCTACTAATATAAAGACATATTGCTGTCAGAAAAAAAAAAGTGTGAATAAGAAAAGATAATTTTGAGTAAAAAATATTTTTCTCTCTCCAAAAATTTAATCATTATCTTTGATTATTTATATTAATTGTTATATAATTAAATATAAAAATAGATCTTGAAAGGTGCTCCGACAAGCATTATTGCTAGTTTTTCTAAATTATTGTATTTAGTAATACCGTAAAAGTTATTTTTGTAATAATAATCTTCAATAAAAAAACCCCATTAAATTTTTTATTTATTTTTAACATTAAAATATCAAAATCATAAAAAAAAAATATATCTAAAAATATCAAATTAATACTTTTTAATGAAAAAAACATTTTAAAAATCAAGTTAAACCATAAAAAAATATGCACTAAATTTGAAATCCAAAACAAAGAAGTCAACTATCATTTTTTGGTTTTGTAAAAAAAAGAAAAGAAGAAGAGAGAGAGAGAGTAAAGGGTAAGGGAGGTGTTCGATAGATAATGGGGAAGTGGAAGTGAAGGGGTGGAGGATTACCATATAATTGTTATCTATAAACATGACGATGATTTGAAATTTATATAACAAATTTTAATATTTAATTATGATGTGTAGTTGTTATAAAAATTTAAAATAAATAGAATTTTATTTATTTATTTAAATTAAAATATATTTTTTCAGGAATCAGGTTTTATCCTATAAAAAAAGTTATTATCAAATTAACAGGGAATGGACCGAAGACTCTTCCATCTGACCCAAAGGTTTGAAATTAGGACTTGGAAAAATGGACTTAAATTGGAATAATAAGAAAGTAGTGATCAGGTATTTTTTAGGGCATGTTTGTTGTTAGTTTGTTTTGAAAATACGTCTGAATTTTTATTTTTTAATTTATTTTTAGTATTTTCAAATTATTTAATATACTAATATTAAATATATTATTTTAATACTATAAAGATTCTCTCTTTTTTAGTCAAATTCAATGCCCTTTTCTATGTTGAAGTTTCTAGTCTTATATTCTTTTTTGTTTTTTATTAAAAGGAGAAGAAGATGAGTGGACAGGAATTTTCCCCCGAGACATAAACTATTTTAATATATTAAAATGGTATTTTTATTTATATTAACACATCAAAATCATCCATAAATATCTAAAAAAAAATATTAATTTGATAATTTTTAAAACAGAGATAATTTAAAAATAATTTAAAAAACAAATAGTAACGCAAAAACAAACACTCACCTGAGTTAACAAATGTATTGACAAAAAATGAAGTTCATAAATATTAAGAGATGCATTTGGTTAAAAAAAATTAAAAGTTGATTTATTTAAATATTAAACGTTAATGTTAGTTATACTCAAATAAAAATAATTTAAAAGAACTTACATGTTAAATTTAAAAATAATAACAAAAAAAGGCCACAATTTGTTTCTATGGAAAGACAAAGAAGCTGTTTGGGAGGGCGGTTGTACTGTCGTTTTCTCAAAAAAAAATTCATTTTAAATAATTTTTTTTTGGTGTTTTTAAATCATTTTAATGTGCTGATGTCAAAAATAATTTTTAAAAAATAAAAAAAAATATCATTTTGATATATTTCTAAATAAAAAATACTTTAAAAAACAACCGCAACCGCCGTTCCAAACAAGCCCATCCTTAAAAAAACTTGAATGGTCAGAGGGGCGAAACTTGACAATGATGGACATTTGTTGCTTATTTGACCCGGCTAGCTGAACAGTTGCTCAAGGAAAATATCATATTAGTCCCTAAACTATATTTACTTCTTAGCCAAGTCCCTCAAATACTGATTATATCAAATAAGTCCCTACCCATCTACATTTCCTTAACCAAGCCTTTCTATTACATATATGATGTTAAATGGTGCACATGCTATTCAAGTTGTCTAACGAATTCTATTCCTCCTAATATGAAAATATTTGATTTTTTTCTATTTATCATCAATTTAAGGATTATATTATTTTAATGTATTTTTATAGTTGTTCATACACATTCTAAAAGAAATGGATAGTCTCGAAGTGTTTTTTTTCCTCGAAAATACATCAAAACGATTTAAAATATTTAAATACATTTAAAACAAAATATTTTCTTGAAAGGTTTGTAATTCAATTATAAACAACGCAATAATTGAGGGATTAACATGAGGTTTTCCCTTCTTGATTTCTAGTTAGCTAAGTTGCAAATAGCCATATACTAAACTCTATTTGTTCATTTTTCTTCTTTTGTATTATCATCAAGCTACTACCATCACATATATATATAAATTAAATCTAGATCCCGATATTATCCAGTCTTATAAAATTAAAAATAAATAAATTAAGTAATTTAAAACTAACTTGGTAAATTAATTGGAGACCCAAGCTGGTGTTAAAATAAAAATAAAAAAAATCAAGACTAAAACTAAGGAACTGTTTGGAAGTGTAGTTGATATTGTTTTTCAAAGTGTTTTTTATTCAAAAAATATCATAATAATGTTTTATTTATTTTTAAAAAATTATTTTTGATATCAATATATTAAAATGATCTAAAAATATTGATTTTTTAATTTAAAATAAAAAAAAATATTTTTAAAATACAGCGCAGCGCAAGAAAACATATAAGAATACTAATAACTTGTAATAAGATTAAATGCAAAAGTCATTAAATAAAGGGGAAAAAAGAAAAGAAAAAGAAAAGAAAAGGGGAAGGACAGGAAATTTCGTGCGGACATGTAGAGGCATTCCAAATAAGTAAGTGACACATGTTGTCTTTGACCAAGACTAACCCGCTCGCCCTCCCAACCGTAGATCATGTATATAATAATATATTTACTCTCAGCAGCAGGTTCTTCTTCTCTAGTTGTCAATCATCTCTCCATTTTCTTCCTCTTGTATTTTGCTTACCCACTCCACACGACCCAACGAACACACTGAAAATCAACTCCCCATCTTGCTAAAAAGTAAAAATCTCCCATCTTGGACCTCAAAAGTAGAGATTGTAGGGATTTGCGTTCGGGTCAACGGGTTGGATTCTTGAGCTTTTACAAAGTCAAGGTAGTTTAACGAAATGAAATAATTTGGGGTTCAACAAAGAAAGAGAAAGGGATGTGGGGGATCTGGAGCTCGGCTTTCTTTTTGCTGTTTCATTTGGTGTTAAGGGTATCCGGTAATGCAGAAGGTATGCCTTTCTTTTCATCTCTTTTTGTTTGTTGTAGAGCGTGTGTATTGGAAAAATATGAACATGGTTTTGTGTTGGAAAGACAGGCGATGCCTTGAACGCATTAAGGACGAATTTACTTGATCCGGGTGATGTTCTTCAGAGTTGGGATCCTACTCTTGTCAATCCCTGCACCTGGTTTCATGTTACATGCAATAGTGAAAATAGCGTCACGCGTGTGTAAGTTTGTTTATGGAGTTAAGATAGTGTTAAATTTAGTTGCTGTAAATGTAACAACATGCTGATTTTACTTTCAGTGATCTTGGAAATGCAAATCTAACAGGCCAATTGGTTACACAGCTTGGTAATCTACCGAATTTGCAATACTTGTAAGTCTTCTTTGTCTGATTGGTTCGACTGTGCATATGTAGAGTGTGTAGAAGCATGGATCACCTCATTGATGGTGGATAAGTAGTGTATATAGAAGTACGGTTGGTTATGTGGTGCTTATCAAAATTGAAAAGAGAGAGAGTCAGCAAAAAATCCGTATTGATTTTCCATTACCATTCTCTTTTTCCACCTGAAAACAAGCTATCTAAATCTATTTGAATATCTTGATTCTAGACATGATCCTACTGATTGGTGCGAATACCAAGGCTTTAAAGGGGCATCATGTCATCGTAGGCTCTCTGGGCACAGTTTTGTAAATCTATGATTTGGAAACCTTCTAACATTAGTTACATACATGTGGGGATTTTTTCTAACACAAATTCCTAGCAGCAATTGATAGACGAGTCACGTCACCTGGAATTGAAATTTCATATTTTTTAAAACAGGCTTTTGTTGAAACCCTGTCCCCCCTCCCCCCCTTTTTTTTTTGTCATTGAATTAAAATTATTAATGAAGCTCTTTTGACAGGGAACTTTACAGCAATAACATAAGTGGAACAATTCCAGATGAGCTTGGGAATCTGACAAACTTGGTGAGCTTGGATCTTTACTTGAACAAGTTAAGCGGTCCGATTCCAAAGACGCTGGACCGGCTTCAGAAACTCCGTTTCTTGTATGTACCCATGCCTTCCATCCAATATTTCTGTGAAGCTTGGAACTAGTTTGCTATGTGTTTTGTATTCTCATGGAAGTTCGCTGTGTGTGTTTGGCCGTAGGCCTTACATAGTTGTCCTTTCTGTGGCAATATGAAATGAAGATAAATATTTTTCCATCTTTTATCATATAAGTTTCCTTCACTTGCATGATTTCACTGAAGAAGAGGCAAGGATTGAAGTAATGCATATGCTCACAGTAATTGTCCATACAGTTTTTTTATGATAATGGTAATAACAAATGGATACACATGCTTATTTTTTGGATGTGCACTTTACATGCTTGTTCTTTTTGTGCCAATATGGGATGAAGATTATTTTGTTTTGCTACTTTTACCATCATGAGTTTCCTGTCACTTGCAAAACTTCACTAAAGAAGAGACAGGGGGGGAAAAGTAATGGATATCCCGCACAGTACATTTTCTTATGATGAATCTGATTAGACATTTTGTCGATAAGCAAGACATGCCCTGGCAATTTGTACTTCAGGTGATAGCAAGTGCCATGTAGAAATCTAGCCTTCCACATCTAGTACTGCATAAAGTTTATTCTGTATTTGTACTAGCTATTTTGTTTAAATATTGTTATTGCATTGTCAATGTCATGGAGATTCAGAACATGACTTTTATGTTCTGTCAAATAGGCGTCTCAACAACAACACCTTGCGTGGAACAATTCCTATGAATTTAACTACGATTACCTCCTTGCAAGTCCTGTGAGTATAATTTTGTTGATGAAAATATTTTCATTATCATGAATAGCTGTATCCTTAATTTCCCCAGGTACCAAATATTGCTCAAATGAAAACATATTCCCATTTGTGCAGGGATCTTTCTAACAACAAACTAACAGGAGATATTCCTGTCAATGGCTCATTCTCTTTATTCACTCCTATAAGGTTTGTTGCAAGTAATTCTATTTTTTAGTGTCATTATGGTGGTTATGATGACACAGTACCTGCGTTACTAACCTCTGCATTTGTTTGCAGTTTTGCCAATAATAACCTTAATCCTCTTCCAGTTTCTCCACCTTCTCAAATTCCTACGACAGGGAGTCCTTCTAATGGTCAGTTACAATGTCAACTTATTATTTACTTATTTAACCAAAATAGAGAATGGGTTGAGATGGGTTAAGATAAGTGCCTCAGTCCAGAGCTGGATTTCAAATCTTAGTAGGTCTCTTTCATTTGAAAATGTTTGTTGTTCTGGGTATTCCCGAAGCATGGTAAAGTCTTGAAATATCATTTGCAATAGGGAATAATGCTATTGGACCTATTGCTGGAGGGGTTGCTGCTGGTGCTGCTCTGCTGTTTGCTGCCCCTGCAATTGTACTTGCTTATTGGCGTCGTAGAAAACCACAGGACCATTTCTTTGACGTACCTGGTCAGTTTTTTTTTGAAAGAGAGGTCTTAATTAATCACAACTGAAATTTCACATGTTTAGAATGCGTTTTCACTTCCTTTACAATTATGTGCAGCTGAAGAGGACCCAGAAGTTCATCTTGGACAGCTTAAAAGGTTTTCTCTGCGCGAGCTACAAGTTGCAACTGACAATTTTAGTCACAAAAACATTTTGGGCAGAGGTGGATTTGGAAAGGTTTATAAAGGACGTTTAGCTGATGGTTCTCTAGCAGCTGTTAAAAGACTGAAAGAGGAGCGCACCCAGGGTGGGGAACTGCAGTTTCAGACAGAAGTTGAGATGATCAGCATGGCTGTGCATCGAAACTTGCTTCGTCTACGTGGATTTTGCATGACTCCAACTGAGCGGTTGCTTGTTTATCCTTATATGGTTAATGGAAGTGTAGCATCATGTTTAAGAGGTATTGCTACCAGAAACTTTGTTTGCTATATTTGTCTCTTTTTGTTATGTAATTTATAAGTGATTCCTTTTCCACAATGCCAATCCTCTTAGATTCTTTGCCCTTAAGGTAGCTTTAGATTTTTTGTATAATTTTGTGATATCATGTCCAAATTCTTGTTGACCAAGGATTTCAATCTTTAATCTTAACAATAGTTTATTTTCAAATCCAATTTGAACAGAAACCTCATTTCTCCAATTGCAATTCCTAATTTTGCATTTTGGTCTCCCTGTTTAATGCCTCTTCAGTCTCCTCTATAGTCTGCAGGGATTTTCTGTTTTCCTCAGCATACATTCCATGGTAAAAAAAAAATGCTAGAGAGACCATCCCAAAAAAGTTTGAAGATTTGGAACCCATTTTAAAAGAAAATATTATGCAAACCCTCTTTTGTACCCAGAACTTAATTACTATTTAACAGTTATAAACTTAGAAAAAAACAGAGAATATAAAGAATGGAATTGATTATTTTGTCATCTTGTATGCTTTATTTGTGGTTATTCTTTGTTTCTATGGATAAGATTCTTTGTGCCAAAACAAAAAAGAAAAATAAACACCAATTCTATGTGTTATAAATAACGTTTAGTATTGTGAAAACATAGAAGTTGGCAAAAAATTTAGAAGTTTGTATTCCGGCTCTATTTGGAGCAAATTATTAAACTTTCTAATAACTCAAAGGCTGGTTGTACTAATTATCATTTGTTCTATTTCAAACTGATGCATTATTGCAGAGCGTCCAGAATCACAAGACCCTCTTAATTGGCCAAAAAGACAGGGAATTGCATTAGGGTCTGCCCGAGGGCTGGCTTATTTGCATGATCATTGTGATCCGAAGATTATTCACCGTGATGTGAAAGCTGCAAATATATTGTTAGATGAGGAATTTGAAGCAGTTGTTGGAGATTTTGGGTTGGCAAAACTCATGGATTACAAAGATACTCATGTTACTACTGCAGTACGTGGTACCATAGGGCATATAGCACCCGAGTATCTATCAACAGGAAAGTCTTCAGAGAAGACTGATGTTTTTGGGTATGGAGTCATGCTTCTTGAACTTATTACTGGACAAAGGGCTTTTGATCTTGCTCGTCTTGCAAATGATGACGATGTGATGTTGCTTGATTGGGTATGTGGTCACTGCATTCCCTCCTGTCTTCTTACATTAAAAGTTTGATGACATCAATAGGTAGCGAATGTTCTAGGATTGTTCATCACTTGTTGGGATTTCTATATTTTTGCTTCATGTGATTAAGGAAAATGTGATGCAGGCGAAAGAGGATCAAATTTGTCTTTTAATAATTTTAGAACACGGCTGGAAAATTGTTTAGGTCTAGGTCAGGAAGGCTCGTTCCACACATGGGGCTAGCCTATCTTATTACATAATTATTATTGAGAAACTATAATCACTATGACTGTTGGCTGAGTCCTAAAGTTATTTCTATTCTAAACAAGAATAGTTTTTTGGGTGTCTAATCCCTTGTTGGATTAGGAAAGGAGCTTGTTAAGTATATTAAGTATCATGCTTGTAATGATCTATCTTCAAAATCAGTTTAGGAATGAAATTCACTTTTGATTGTGTGATGCAATCCTCTTAAGTGTGACTCCAAGAATTGTACCCTACACCATCTACAATTTCCAGCAAACAAACACCATTAAACTAGATTTAAAACATTCACCAATACCCGAACAACCTGCTCTCCTAACCTAACCAACTCTACAAGAATTACTCACCAAAGCTTCAGCATACATACTATTGAAAGAGCCTCTACAAACAGTATCAGAACAGCCCCCCAAGCTGTACAACGTCAAAATGAAGAAATCGAATTAAAGTGAATCAGTACATAGATATGCACAAATAGGATGTGTTTGCTTTGTTCTTTAGTACATCGAATGGTTTCCAGCTCATAAATGAACCTTTCACATTTGGCATAATTGACTCTGATTGCAACTAGCTTGATTTTTATGAAGTTGAAAGTTTGTCAGTGCAATGTCTGTTTGTAATCCCTTCAAAGGAGAGAGGTAGGTGTTGGGCTCCAAGTATTAGCTTGGGGCAAGGGAAGCAGTGCCTGAGGGGGCAATAGAATGCTAATCTCAAAATATAAAGGGAGAAATTGGATTTAATAACAGTTGGAATTAGAAGTCCAATTTTTTCTGTCGTGTTGGGATAAAAATTTTAAAACGTCCCACGAATGTTCCAGAAAAACTAGAAATAGCATCATTGGAGGTTCCATTAATAATTTTTTTCTTAGAAAAAATAATTGAGATCGAAGGGAAAAGGTTGTTTACAAGGTAACACTTGGCTTGGTGAAAAAAAGCTAAGTCTTACACTTCTATATTAGTCAGTGTTACTCTAGCAGTCTTGTTTACTGTCATTACCGAGTAGTTGGAGCTTCTCTCTTTCCAGCTCTATATAAGAATGGGCTTAGGTGATTGTTTTTAGCTGCCTTGGAACAGAAATGTGCACAGATTAGGAAGCACCCTTTTGGCCTTCGTTTTGGACATACTTTCGTAGGATGATATCTGATGCCAAAAAGAGGTGCATTTTGCTTTTGATAGCTTAGCTGTGCATGTTTGTGTGGGTATTCTATTTGTCCATGTTTGTCCGAGTACGTTCATATGAGTTGATCGTTTTCGGGGCTTGAAAAGCTGAAAGAGGTGCTAAAATATCTACTTGCTACTGTTGGTATTCACACTCTGGCAAAGCCTTTATACGGTTACCAGTCATTTTACATTTCCATGTTTGTTGTTTAGCTTGCTCAGTCATCGAAGGAAATTAGCTTCCTTTGTGTCTAATTTCATTTCTGAACTTCAGGTGAAGGGACTTCTAAAAGATAAGAAGTTGGAGATGCTGGTCGATGCCGATCTGCAGAGAAATTACATCGATGACGAGGTTGAGCAACTGATCCAAGTTGCTCTTCTGTGTACACAGAGCTCCCCAATGGAACGACCCAAGATGTCAGAGGTGGTCAGAATGCTGGAAGGGGATGGATTGGCGGAGAGGTGGGAGGAATGGCAGAAAGAAGAGATTTTCCGCCAAGACTTCAGCCTCACTCACCACCCAAACACGAATTGGATCGTAGACTCGACGTCCCACGTCCCTCCCGATGAACTGTCCGGCCCCAGATGATCCTCCCATTTTCAAAAGCTATTGTGTTTGTAAGTGATATCAACAACCAATGTGCATAATTCCTCCCCCCCATTTACCTTTCCTTTCTTTCCAATGTCTAGTTTCATATCATACATATATTGAAGTTTCTAGCTGATGTAATTTCTATAGGGAGATATGAAAGTTAGGTGCCATCAAACACGGCAGGAAGGGGCCATGGAAGCACCCATATCACTTTTTAAGTGTTATAGCGATTAGTCAAGATTGTTACAGGAATAAATAGAATCATATTTTTCTTCTCCACTCAGGGTAACAACACAGGCAATTCCCATCTAAAAATGGACATGCCTGTGTGTCTGGTGAATAGATTTACTTCACAGCAGCAATCTCTTGTACCTGGACAGCAAAAAATAGCTTTTCCTGTAGCTGTTTGGATAACTGAGTTTACGAAACTGTATTTTTTTTTATTAATCAAGATTTCAAAAGAGATTTGGTTGGATTTATGTAAAATTATGGTGTGAATTAATTAATTAAATAAATATTTGTAAATTTATGGTTGGAGCAAAACAAAGAGCGGATGGTTAAAGTTTGGTGGTTTGAAACAGTTTTCTAAATATTTTTCTGATAATTTATAGAAATTGCTTTAAATGGTGGGCGTAAATCTTCATTTCCTACATCTAAAGATTTAATAATTATGATGTAATTTCGTTGGATTAATTTAGTTTCTATTAAACTTGAAGTTTTACGTCACTATAAAAAAAAATTAAAAGTGTTTTTGTATAAAATTGAAAGAAAAAAAAACATACATGCATGCATGCAATTAAATAAATCAAAAACTAAATGCGTTAATAAATGAAAAACAAAATCATAAACGATAGATAAAAATAAAACAATAAAATCAAGAGACGTATATTTCATCATGTGATATCCACCTAATATATTTCTAAATTTTATTATTAAAATAAGATTTTTATTTAATTAAATGGTAATATAAATATACACACATATTAAATTAATTGGGTAAAATAAAAGGAGAAAAATAATATCATGTAAGGCTAAACATGATAGAAATATTATCTAAAAATTATAGATGAATAAGAACAATATCTTCAAAAATTAAATACAAAGAAAATATATATATATATATATATAATTTAAAAGAGGCGCTCTACAAATCATGGCTTCAGTTTTTTTTTTCCAACCTATTTTTAAACCAAAACATCCTAGTAATTGTGATAAACCTATTCATAAACTCAAAAAATCCCTAAGAAAATAATTTCAAAACTCAAAAGCAATCTAAAATTAAAAAATTTTCTCGAACTCAGATTTGTTCTATCATGAACTTTAAAGATAAAAAAAACATCTAATACAAACTCCTATCATAAAGTAATTTAATGAAAGCTAGTAAACATGTATTATAAAATCTTTTCTTGTAAAATTGATCATTTATTTAATTTCATAAGTATTAGCTTAATATGTGCAATAAATGTTGTCATATGATTGATTTTTAGTTTGTCTGCTTTGGTGTTAAGAGCTGAAAATATGATAGCAAGGGGGAATCATTCATTTTCATGAGTTGTGGGCTTGAAAACTTTTCAATTAAAAATGAATCTAAGTCATTCCAATTTAACTTGATAAATTCATGACTAAATAAGTTATGAGATCGGGATAATCTTATATAAAATAAATCAAAAGAATATTTTTTTTAAAAAAAATATTAATTATTTAAAAAAGACATAAAATAAAGAAAGTCAATCTATCAAAGTCATGACTTAGATTACAAGATCATGATAAACTCTCATAAAAAGAAATTATAACCTTAATTTCCAATCCAGTGTTGAAGGATAAAATTTTAAAAAATAAATCAATTTGAAAAGGTCGCAAAACTTATCACCCAAGTCAACCCACTTAACTTATTAAACTCAGAATCTAAGTTATAAAATTAAATTACATTTATAGAAAGCAATCAGAAAAAACAAACTAAATTCATGGAATCAGAATATAATCCAACAGAAAAGAAATTGAAAAAAAATTACCACATACAATTCTCAAAACATTCTAATATTGAGCAATAAAGTTTTTTTTTAAAAAAAAACTTTTTTAATGAATATTCTTTTATAGGTGTAGCTTCAGTGATTTAACATATCTTTTAGTGTTTTTGTTAATTAAAAAAAAAGGCTATTAGAATAACATTTTAAAATAAACACCTATAATTATTTTTTTCTAAAAATTTGTGAAAAAACTATTCGGACATGTAATTATAGGACTAAGGGAGGTAACTATTTTCTGCCAACGTCGTGTCACTTACCCATGAAGTCATCGTCTTCTTGCCCACCTAGGGAATCAAAATGACCTTAAACTTGCATCGACCTCGCATATGAAGTTGATCAACTCCTTTTTAAAATGATTTCTATAATGCTTTTCACTTAAAAAAACAAAATTAAATTGATTTTTTTAGTGGTTTTGATATAATTATAATGTTGATATATCATATATATATATATATGTGAAAATCACTTGCATCATCTTACCAAAGACACTGAAAACAGAAGGTACATATGCCTTCAATAGACACATCTAGCATGGACAAACCAGGAAGCACAAGACACTCTTCAGAAACATAAACCTGGCAGGACTGCAAAGCAGAATTCTCCACAACTGCCTCAATGGGCGTGACAGCAATAATTTTAGGGCAAGGGCATTCCAGAAGCTGCAAGCCCCTCAAATGGCTACAGAGCTTACAGCTTTGTGTTCCCATGAACTTACAGTGCCTCATTCAGCAATGTTCTGAAAATGATTCGAGGGCTTATTTTAATTGTCAACTAGAAAAATAGAGTTCCTTGTACGGTATCCTACCACAATAAACACTACTGCTTAACACCAATTATACACAGTAAATTAAACAGGCATCACACATTTGTACAAATTTACTCCCTGGATATATTTGGATGCTGAAATTCACCAGATTCAAACTCCATCGATTGCAGTCTTCAGATTTCCACCAAACAATGACATAAGGCCGCCACCGTGCACCCTTCCCTCGGGAACCAGATAGTTGAGATTTTTTATCCCGCCACTGCTGGCACCGTAGCCATTTGTACCGTCCTCTAGCTTGTCAGCATTCATGAAACTTGTAAAGATGACGAGGCCTTCATAGACTGAGGAACCAGTACTTGGGGTGGTATGAGATGTAGTCTTTTTGCTGGCTTTTCTAGGGAATCACTGCAGTCCGAGACAGCACTAACTCCAGAATACGAATGATTGTTGTCAATGCTGCTCCCCGCTGTTGAAGCAGCAGATACAAGGCCATGGAAGAGTCCCGGTCTGATCAAACCAGTCCTGTTTGCCTCCCTCTCTTGGACCATGCTGCTGTGTGCAGCACATAGACCACTCTTACCCCTGGCAAACTTCTCGCATTTCCCCTCACCCCAGGTGCATCGTTTACCCCCACCATGGGCTTTGCAGAAGTCAGTGCTTCCTTGGGCACTCTTCCCACAGTTTTGAACCCTGCACCGCTTCCCTCCACCATGCCTGACACAGCAATCAGTACGGCCACGCGCACTCTTTGTACAGCCTGGCACAACACACCTCTTTCCACCACCATGGGCGACACAAAAGTTTGTGCCTCCATGAACACTTTTTGGGCAAATTCCACCACCATCAAACAGGCAGCGCTTCCCCCCACCGTGTCCCTTGCATAACGGCGTGCTCCCCTCAGCTCCTTTGGTGCATCCTGCAAATATGCATCGTTTCCCCCCACCATGAGCTTTGCAGTACCCGGTACTTCCCTGAGCACCCTTTGAACACCCTTGGTATTCACAACGGCGTCCACCCCCATGAGAAATACACAACCCAGCCTGCCCTTCAGCACTGCGAGTGCAGCCTCCAACCTTGCACCTCTTCCCCCCGCCATGTCTAATACAAAGCCCTGATTTGCCTCTTGCAGCCTTAGTGCATCCGCCTGGAAACCCACATCTCCTGCCGCCGCCATGTGCTATGCAAAAATCTGTCTTCCCCTCGGCACTTTTAGTGCAACCCAAGTGTTGGCACCTCCTTCCTCCACCATGGACCTTACAATAGGCTGTTCGGCTTTCAGCACCTTTGTCGCAACCTGGCTTCTGGCATCGCTGTCCACCCCCATGACCAATACAAAGGCCTGAAGCACCACGGGCTCCCTTTGAGCAACCCAAGAACTTGCATTTCTTTGAATTGCTTGTTCTGTGGTCAGAAGAAGTGGTTGAAATCGCTTGCTCAGAAATAATGCCCATGGAGAAATCTGTGTTGGCAGACAGTTCGTGGCTCAGCTGAAATTGATGATTAGATCTGGTTCCAAAGTTGAGAAGTTCATTCTGTGATGGAGCTTTTCTGACATCCATTCTAGGAGCCAAAAGAAGTGATGCCATATAGCCACCAGACTTCTTTGCTGAGGTAGAACCCTCATCGACAACAGGAATCAGGGATCTAACATCATCACCATCATAAATTTGGTTCAGCACAGGTGTATTAGTATCAGTCTCTGAAATTGAATAGTCGAGACCACTCAAGGCTTCCTTATTCCCTCCAGAAAGGCCGAGTTTTAGGATTGAATCACTCTCAGAGAGCAACCCCTTGGGAAATGTAGCAGCAGAATCCAGCCCCTTTTTTTTGTTAACCCCCAAGCGGTAACAATCATCAAAATATGCACTTGGTGTTGGACCAAGTCCAAGCACCAACTTGCAGCTGTCATCAGAACCATTCGAAAAATCAACCTTTAGATTATTTTGAGCGCCCTCAGAAATGGTCGAACTGCTTCCTCCATATCCAAGGCAGTTCAAGCTCAAAGCAGTATCACTAAAACAGTCATTTTTTGGAAGCTCGTTATCATTTGAAAATCGCAGACCATTTTTGTTAAGATTCATTGTCTAGAAGCTGTAAACTGAAGCACTGGGGAAAGGCTAAACTGGCAGAAAAGATTGTGGCAGATGATACTAATAGGTATAGGTTATAGAGAAGTGGAAAGTTCCCAATATTCTACCTCCACTAACAAAACCCGACGTATCTGACCTGTCCATCTTTCTAAAATCAGAACCCACAGCAGAGTCTGAAATAACGAAATCACTTAGGATCTAGAAATATCTGACAACATTTCTAGGATAAAACCCCTTAACACAAACAGTCAGAATTGATGTGCACAGATCTTTGGAGCCTCTTATGCTCCTTCCTTCACAATTCTTAAGCTTCATCAATCTGATAGAAAACAAAGGAAATGAGAATCTTTGAATGACTGTAATACATGGTCAGACAAAAAATGGTTTTCTGCAAAACAACATCAGATATAATTCAAACTAACTTATGACTTCACAATTCATTGGAAAGAATATAGTAATATCAACTATGTATTACTGGACAAGATGTGATATTTTCAACACAGTAGACAGCATAAAGTAGGACAAAGCAATATCTAGCAGGATAATAATAGACGATTAATATAATAGCTCTTCCAGAACACTTTAATGCATTTTTCAAACTCAAAGTAATATTTTGAGAGGAATGTTCCCAAACCCTGATCAGAGAGGGCCCTCCCTGCCAAAATGACAGAGCACAATTTTTCACTAATTTTTCCCATCCCACCCCTCCTATCACAATTACCTCGACTCTATCCAGCATTATTTACACCAAAATTGTGTGCGAGTGTGTGTGCAGTAATACAAAAAAGGTTAAAAACTCCAGACCTCATATCATTTCAATACTGTAAATCTGAATCTTATATTGAAATGATATGGGGTCTGGAGTTTTTAATCTTTTTTGTATTACTATATATATATACACAGCTAAAACCTAATCTACCGACCTCCTTATCCAGCAACTGTAAAACCAAGAAACAGGACTCTTCCATCAAAAGACAAATTAAAAGAAAAGAAAAACCCACTAACAATTCAACTTAAATAGCAGATCTGAACTGAAAACATCAACTCACCATAAACTTGAGCATATAAAATTCAAACTAATCAGAAACTATTATTATCAACACAAAAAAAAATATCCTCAGGGCAAACTAATCTATTTTCACTCGCTCATTCTTTCATTCTTGCCCAAGAAACCACTCACACATATCTATTAACTGTCACGCTGAAATAACATAAACACCAATACCATACCATCACAAAACATTGCTGAAAGAAATACAAAGGAAAAGGG
Source organism: Salix viminalis (assembly GCA_029228465.1). NCBI lineage: Eukaryota > Viridiplantae > Streptophyta > Magnoliopsida > Malpighiales > Salicaceae > Salix > Salix viminalis. The sequence continues at coordinate 13,068,048 of CM055428.1, read as the reverse complement.
TAAAAGAAAAAGGGGGAAAAGGCGATACCGTGGTGACCAAATTTAGAGAATATGTGGACAAAGGGAGCGGAGCGGATCTGAGAAGTGGCTATAGACATCGCTGAAACGTGCGTGAGGGAGAGAGAGAGAGGAAAATGGTAATAAATGGACAAGAGCTATGATTATTACAACTATTGTAATCTCTGTTGTAGTTATGTTGTAGGTTAAGACAGAGAGAGAGAGTTTCTTCTGTTGTGTTCGATATCAAGCTCTCTCCACCCAATGAGAAAAAAGCTTATATTGATTTGGGCGGCTCAGAGGACTTTTAGCCACTTCTCTCTTTTTTCTTCTATACCACTATATTTTTGGGAAATTATTGTTTAGTCCTTGTATTTCTTATAATTGTATGTGAGTTGTTTTGGTTTTGAAATTCATATGTTAGTCCTTTGACCTTTTCTTTTTTTGTTAATATCAAAATTGTTATCTTAACCTATTCGTTTTTAGCGGGTAAGATTGGAAAGAATAGTTTAATTCTATAGGAAATTGGTAAAATGATGCGGAGAGAGAAAAACAAAATCTAAAAGAAGGATCTTAACGTAGTATTCTCTTTAAATTTAAAAACATTATTTTAACGTATTTCTTAATAAAAAATATTATTTTAACATATTTCTTAATAAATTTTATTTATTTATTTATTTTAAATTAAATTTTTGGTTTTTTATATTATTTTTCATGTGCTGATATCAAAAATAATTTTAAAAAAAATATTATTGTAACATATTTTTTTAATAAAAAACAACCACAATAATACTCTTAAACAAGCTCTAAGTATATTAATTACACACTTTCATTATTTTTTTTATTATCATGCTTACCCTTTTTTCAAATTTACTCAAAAGAAAAATCATTTAAATGTATAAACATAAATATAGTTAACGATATAAATGAAATAACATTTTAAAAAAGAAAGCATTAATGAATTCTTTTTATTCCAAAAAAGGAGCACAATTAGGGCATTCATTTTAAGGATGGAGGGAGTAACAAATAAAATAAAAGTATTTTTAATACACGATTCGGTATGCCAAGAGACTCGATAGTTATTGGTTACAAAGTATAGGGACCAAAAAAATATTTTGCTCGCAGTGCTATGCGTCCATGGATGGATGGATGGATGGATGGATGGTGAAAGGTCCAAACACGCCTTATTTGGCCAATTATTTGAAAGGGACGTGCAATGAGAAGATTAATAAAATATAGTAAATATATAATATAATATAATATAATATAATATAAAACAAAACATTGATAATTACGTCCATTTGGCATTTTTCTACAGCGATTGGCTTCTCATATAAACTAGCGGCCAAGGTGGAGTTGTCCTTTCCGGGGGTGTTTGGTATTACTACACTATACTTTTTAAAATATACAATACATTAAAATATTTTTTATGTTTAATATTAACAAATGAAAACCATATATTAAAAAAACAACATCAATATAGTATCTTAGATTTATAGAAAAATAAAATAAATCTCAAAATGAAGTTTATAGAGGCTGATTTATTTGAGCAACAAAGTAAATTACAGGTTTCATGTTTAACATAATTGTGATTATTCTTTAGATTACATTATTGATTCAACTGTTTGATCGAGATAAAATTTATCAAGATTTGCTAGACATGTTTTGATAGATTGAATTAAAATTTCAAGACAATCGAAGTTATATAAGATATCACAATACATGTCATAAGATGCAATATAAATGTTGTTATGTGATGTCTCTTGACATGCGGATTTCATATTTGAAGAAAATTTTATCTTAATAATAAAAAGATAAATATAAACTAATTTTGGGAATTTTTTTCTAGTTCTTCAAGAATGTTTAATGGGCAACAATATAATTTCCCGGCATGACAAATATTAATTTAATGTTCCAAAATCATTTTCTTGCAGGGTCTTGAGTTGATTTTTTCTAACACGTAGTTTTATGCTAGCAATTATAATTTTGCATTCATCGATTCGATCGGACTAGAAATTTTACCACTTGTTTTCAAAAGTCCTATTTTATATCGTGTTAAAATTTCAGATAAACCCAACATTATAAAAGGCTTTGTGATAAGGTTTAGTAGCTATTTTAAGGGAAATGTATTAGTTTCCTACTTGATTATAGATTCTTTTTCATATTTTATTTATAACTCTTTTATTATTATTTAGGATTTTTTCACTTATTATAAATAGGATTATTTATATTGTGCTTAAGTATTTAGCTTTCAATAATGAATTTATAATATAAACTTGTGTGTTTATGTGATATAACATGTTTTTTTTTATTAGAATAAAGAACAAATTTGACTTATTAAAGAGCAATTCTCTTCGTCGTGTCATCCTATGATTCTAACCCGTAAAATTTGTTATTCATTGGGTAAGGGTTTCATATTGCAATAGCATTAATACTTAGATTAATTGATCAGGTGCTCATAAGATTCACATTATTTTAAAAAAAATCTTAATTTTTTTTATTTATAAGCATAAATAAAAATTGTATAAAACACCCTCTTATCAAGTGTTCAATTCTAAGTTTTGAAACTAATGTGTTTTTGTTTTTTAAAAGTTATTTTTTTTAAGAAATTATATAGAGTGAAATATATAAATTAATAAACATTTATTCTCTTACATCATTGCATGCATGCATGCATGTACAACAATCAATGACTGATTTTGTCATCAACATTTTAAAAAAAAATGATGATCAACTAGAGTGTACGGTTTTGTTTTACGTATACAAATATAACCTCAATCAATGATTTAAAATCTTTATTTATTTTTCTTATAGAATAAGAATTAAATATTTATAATTAAGAAATAAAAAAAACTAGCAACCAAACAAACTCCTATTATTGCCTCACAATTATTTTTATAAATACTTAACTATTATCTCTCCTTTTTTTTCATCACGTTCACCACTGCCTTATTGCAAACATAAATATTATTAGAATATCATTTAATAAAATTGCATCTGTTGTCAACGTTAATAGCATCATTAACTATTTATTTTTTTTATATTTTTTAAAACGAAACATTATATATATATATATATATATATATATATATATATATCTTAATTTACAGCTTTTAATACTATCCTTACACCCACCGGCCCCCCCCCCACCACACACATATAAATTTATATTATTAATGCTTGGCATCTTGGTACTAGAGAGTTTGAACTTGCAATTGCCTTCTCGACAATACATGGGATCAGTTTGGTACAATAGTATTTTTTTTTAATTTTGGATGACAATTCACCGGTTTGATGTATTTTCTTTTTATAAATTGGTGGGTTGCCAAGGATTATTTTTGCTACACAAGTTTGGTGTATTTAAAAGCAATACTTGTTATTTTTTTTATTTTTTCATGCGAGGAAACCCCACCTCTAGGAAAGCGTACTTTGTAGGCTGGTGAGCGAGTAAATTTTTAATTGTTCCAAGCTTTTACAAGAAGTGTATATCTTCACTCGAACTCGAGATCTATTGTGCATATCACAAGTCATCTGTCATCACGTCACACTTCCCGGGGACAAAACTAGTTATTATAACTAGATGATATGTTCATGTTATGCTACGAGGTAGGTTAATTTTTAAAAAAAATATATATATTTAAACTTTGTAATTTGTTTTATAGAAGCAAAAAAAAATTGTGTAGATATTGGTCCAATGTAAACTAGTTACACAAGTTTAAAGACAACCTAAACAACTTGAAAAAAAATAGTTTGATAAAAAAAATCAAAATATTATCTTTTTAAAAAATATTGAGTCGCCAACATATTGAATTGGTCCAGGTCAACCCATATTAAAATATAAAATCTATGAGCTAAGTCATGAGATTATAATAACCTTAAACAAAAAAAAATCAAACATGTATTTAAACTCAATTCTCAATGTTGAAGAATAAAATTGAAAAACAAATCTAAATCAATTTGGTTTTGATTTACCTATTAATCTCTTGACTCGAGTCATAAGATCGAGATAATCTTATAGAGTGAAAACTGAAATAAATTTTATTCTAATCAGCTCTAATAGTGAATAATAAAATTAAAAAAAAACTATACAAAAAGACCTAAAAAACCTTAATAAGATTGATTTGTTTTTATAAATCTTTTATTTTTTTCTTAACTATAGTCACTATATGCATTGTTTAAAAATATTATTGTCACACCGGTGTTTTTCATCTTGAAATTATTAATTATTTATTTTAAATTTATTTCATTTTATAGGATAATTTTGTTTTGAATAATACTACAATATTTATTAACTTAATTGGTATATATGCCCTTTTTATTATACCTAAAAAAATTTTAAATATAATAATTTGAAACCGAGTGGCTAACGATCTTCAAGCAATGCAAGGGTTGCAAACTCATTAGCAAAAATATAAATTATTCAAGAGAGCAATGAGTTATATAACAATTAAAATTCTTTTCTTTTCTTTAAAAAATATAAAACCTTATTTTTTTTTCACACCAACACAATACAATCATGAATTAAATTGCTTGGAAAGCAAAGGAGCGTAGGAAAAAGGAGAATTCCAAGACCTTATTTTTTTAAATATAAAGTTTGCCCTAATTGGCTATTCCATTCTCCAAATGGTAGACATGACATTTTCTATTCTCTTGATTTATAGGACTTAGAACATCTTTAGGGCTTGATGTAGAGCTAAAAAGCTAGCAATAAAGTAATGTATCATTTTGATGAATTCCAAACCATTTGTTTGAATTTCAACAACAACCTGAATTCATATCGTGTAACATTTACAGCTTAAAACAAAGAACTTTCCCTCGACTTAAGAAGACAACTTTTGAGTGAAAAAACAGATTTTGCAAATCTAAAACAAAGAAAAAACCTGAAAATGTTACAAATAGTCACTGACAACATCAGCCGAATTTGCCAATTTCCACTTTCTTCTTGATTGCTCTTTGACCATGATATATGAAGGAATCCATTATTCCTGCAATTGTGAAAATACCTACAAAGGTAACACTCTATTAATCATTTCAAATATATAAAAGAAAGAAAAAAAAAGACGCTTATGCAGGAAGAATATAAGATCCAATAATACCATATTATCATTCTTATAAAAGTTTAAATAATATATTACACAGGAAGGCAGATAGAGTAAACTAATTCTCAATTAGGCCGCACAGAGTTAATGAAATAATTTACTGTCAGGTTTTCAATGTCAAACTTCACTGCTGCCATATTGCAGGCTAAACCAGTGTTACAAGTCTGATGTATGTAAGGCTCACAGTACACTTTCTGCTGTAGTTTTGAACAGCTACTTTGCGACAGGCTTAGTTGAACTGGTATTTCAGGTTTTAGCGTGTTTTAGGAGTACTTGTTGAGGTTGTTTTGAATGACACCCATGCAAAAATATACTTCTCATATTTAGTATTTTGCAAGTATATTTTCCATAGATTTGCATAATTTTACTTTTGGAGATGCTTGCAATTTCATTGCTTGTGAGCTTCCACGTTATGTTTTGCATCTTGTTGATCCAAATCATGACGTACAAGTGTAATGGATCGGGAACTGAAGCTAGGACAAAACCATGTCTGATTTCATGTTCGCTAAAATATTTCCAAACCTAAAACTAAATCTGTGATAACAAATATTGTTGTGATAAGAGTTCTCCAGTTCCTAATTTGTAAACATTTTGAGTGTTTCAACTGTAAAAGAAACCCTGTAAACACTATAAATCCAGTTACCAGAGTTTGCTTACACTGCAAATTGAGCTAAAGCAGAGATAAGAATGCTTAGAAGCACTGGTAAACAAAATCGATTGGCTTGAAATAAGATCGGAAAGGAGGACAAACAGAGCAGAAACATAACAGAATGGACAAAAAATATGCATGTTTCGGTCTTTCTATTGGTACGGAACGTTTAGGTTTCGGAGCATTTCGACGTGCTGTTTCAGGGTTGTACTGTTCATATATAATTATATATATATATATGAAAAAAATTAAAATATTAATTTAACAAGCATAATTAAAATTCAAGATAAATTAACTTTAAATTATACAATATAAACACAAAGTCAAACAAACATAATCTCAAAATTAGAAACATAATCACAAGTTAATCAAAATAAGGAGGATTTTAAGGCCGGAACAGCACACCCGGAATGGTACCGAGATGTTCTGGCCGGTATTTCCGGAAAGGGCCGGAATTGAAACCGAGACGAAAACGACATCATTTTGTCTCGGTTTTTTTAATGGCACAGAATGTTCCGGCCGTAACAGAACGGTATTGACAACCCTCATAAAACAAAACATATATCACTGAAAGTTTTTTTTTTTCCACGTATGAACTTGATAAGTACGGTGACATTGATGTTCAACAAATTCAATATAATTTAGCAAATTTATTCATTAAAGTATTATCAACTACAATATTTAAACAATTGAGACGCAAATATTAGAACCCTACAATTTAAAAACTTAAAAAGATACATTCGGGACAATTAATACGCGCTACTTTTTATTTCTTAACCAAGATTTTTCCAAGTAGGTTTTTCTAGTAAGGTTTTTAATGTGGTAATTTTTAATTTTATATTTATATTTTTATATATTATAAATATCCTCTGTATTTATTATATAAAAAATTCTAGTGTTCTTACAAAATTGATACTCGGTACTCCAGCCTTGCCCGATCGTCGATCTAATTTGCTTCATAAATCCGTCTCTCTCACAGAGCAACACATAAAACTTTGCGAAGAATGGAGGGCAAGCGAAAGCGCCCGTTCCTAGAAGAAATTGATGACGATGACAAATCCAACAAGTAATTCTACTGTTTTTCATTTCTTTTCCTTCTTCAGAATTTCAGCTTATGATTTTTTTATTTTTGAAATTTGCAGGCAGAAGAAGGTTAGATTTCCTAAAGGGAAGAAGGTGAAGAGTGGGGATGAAAGAGTTGAAAGAGGCAAAGCTGAAGACGAAGGTCCAAGTGACGTGAAGGATCCTCGTCTCGCAGCCAAGGAGCGTGCGATGCTTCGCAATCTAAACACCGCTGAAGGTCTTAGTGGAGATCCTAATGATGCCTCAGCTGCTGAAGTCGCTTATGAGGTAGCGTTAGGGTTAGGGGTTGGGGTTACGACTTGATTCGTTCAATTTTTTAATTAAATTATGATGAGGGATTTTGCTTTTGCAGGAAAATGAGAATTTCGTGGAAGATGGGATTCAGATAGAACCGTTTAATCTCGAGAAAGAGAGAGAAGAAGGTTATTTTGACGCTGAGGGAAATTTTGTGGAATATATAAATGAAAATGAAATCAAGGTGAAGCAACTTTGTCTAACTGGCATACTGCATTCTTGTTTAAGAATAAAAAAGCCGTGTTTATAATCTTTTCATTGCAGGACGCGTGGCTGGATAGTGTTCAAGTTGATGAAAGATATGTTGGAAAAACCTCTGTGGCAAGTATTAATGAAGATGATGACAAAGATGATGGCCGTGACCTATCTTCTGAAGAAATTGGAATGATGAAGAGCCGGATTGCCAACTTGCTTGAGCCGGGAGAAACGGTAAAAAAAGCTTGACTGAAGCTTAATTCATGGATTGTCTTAGATTTTTTAAGTAGTTTGTTGTTTTATTTGTTAGACTTACTTTACCTGATGGAGTTCCTGTCTTGTTAAGTCTCTTTCTTTGTTTTTTTTTTCCTTTTCCCAACTAAAAAGCTACTCTAACAAGGAAGTTCTTATAGTGCATACACCAATTGCTCTTGAGTTAAGAGAACATACATTTTTAAGTTGCTATGCTATTAGCTTAGCATTTCTTGGTACTGTGCTTTTATGTTCTTTAGTGTAGTTTAATCACATTCATCATAATGCACTGAGGAAGATGCTGTATTAGAATTGATCAACCTGATTTGTAATACGCCATGGATTAGTGTCATACTGTGCAAGGACATGGTATCATCAAAAGCTTAGGTATATTGAACCTGAAGTCAATGCTTAGAGTTGCATATGATTAATTGTTTATTTGAGGGTAATGCAAGATGGTTATCTAGGTTTACAATAAGAAATTCATGCAGGCTAACTCTGGATTTGTACCATAAAGGTTTTTTGCTTGTGCTGAGGCAGAGGTTTGGAGAATTAGGGATTTTTTTGGGGTTTGCGTTTAGAGAAGAAGAGTTGATAAAAGGGCTTGTTTTAGAAGAAAATGGAGCTGATAGCTGCGAGTAGTAACCCGAGATCACTGTTGCTAGAAGATTTTGTAAGAAGGAATATAATAATCTCTAGAGAAAAGAAAGGGATGCTCTTTTTGCAGGAATCAAGCTAAACCATAGTTGCTCAGAATTCCCATTATTAAAGCCGGATGATTACACAGAATAGGTTTTGTTCTATACCATTATCAAATCCTGAATTACTGCACTAAATAGGTTCTGTTTTATGCAGACACCAAAATCCTATTGATTCCAAGCAAAATAAGAAATAGGTATCCAAATAGGTATAGAATCATACGTGATTAGAATTACTAGATAAACTGGTATATTGAGAATCTAAAGTTGAATTAAATAAAAATAATAAATTTCTTAGTGCTACTGGATTTCTGAATGATGCACTCAAGGAGAGAAAAATTTAGAATTGATTCTCCATTTGTTTCATGCAAAATAAATTTTCTTTGGAAATATTGTAGATGAAAAATAAGTACTTGGTGTTTGTTGTGTATGGATAACTGATTGTTAAGGAAGAAGATAATTAATTAGCGTAAGGGTCCTTTTGTATACAGGTTTTGCAAGCTTTGAGAAGGTTGAAAGGAAGATCAAACAAGAGCAAGGAGAAGATGTCCACTGAGACACAACTTCTGTTTGACCAGCTAACTGAAGATGCCAACAAACTGTTGGATCATGGCGAGTACAGTTAAGTATTTCTTTTTTTTGCTGTTTCTTAAGATTTCATTGAAGGGATATGTCTGTGTATATATGATGTCCATTCGGACATCGTTTTTGTTTGCCGAGCCCCCCAGCTCTCCATTGTTTTGGCCACACTCACTGATTTAATCATCCACTGTGCAGATGTATATCATGACAAGCGAGAGGTTTTCAAGCGAGAGGCAGGTTGGGAAAATATATGATAGTTTTCCTTGTCCTTATTTATGTTACCATTGATACTCCATTCCGGCTCTACGTTTGGATAGAAGAATCAGGATATTGCTATGCAGTTTGTCATAGTATGCAACTATTTGTCGTAGCTGGGTAGCTGGATTGTCATAGGATATTTTTCAGAGGGTCAACTGAGTTAATATACCACAACAATGTGTTGTCCATACATGTCATGAGTTGTGATTTCAGGATGATGAGTTTTATAAAAGCTTCTACCTGCAAAAAGTTTCATCACCTCTTCATGCACTTTTGCTAAATCGTGGAAATTCTTTTCCAGTGTTTTCATCACCTCTTCATGCGCTTTTGCTGAACTGTGGAAGTTCTTTCTCAGTGTTTATTAAATATTTTTTTTCTGATGTTCTTTAGAAGGATATGAAAGATTAGCTTTAGCTAGGGGGAAGGTGGCATCCATCAGTGAAGGCCTGGAAGGTTCTGGTTATGGCATGGAGAAGGGCCTGTCCTCCAGTATGACTAGTCCTGGCACAGCCTCATCAGCTCTCTCTGATGTGAATGTGGGTCCTCCAATCCCAAGTGTATCTACTGCAGAGATCTCAAGCCATGATGGTGATGCATTTGACATGTTTGGGGATGATGAGGATAATGGCACTGCTATTGCAGGTCAATCATCATCAAATGGTCTTAATGCCATTTCTGGAGGTAAGCTTTTATGATTAGCTACGAGGGTTGTGGAAATTTTGGGATAAAATAATAATAGCTTAGTCAATTTTGCGGATGAAGTAGCTATGCATCCTGTGCTTGGTCTTATGATTCTTATTGCTTGTTATGCAGCTGAATCTTTGCAAAACGATTATGTCTATGATGAGACATCTGGGTACTCTCTTTGTCTCTTTCCTTTCAAGTAAATTGCAATAGAATTTCTTATAGTTATTGTGTTTTATGTATCATTGATCTGTTAGCTACATGTTTTCCTGTTCTACCTTGCTAATCTTTCATTGTTTTGGTAGTTTTTAGGATGTGGTATTGGTGTAAAATCTATTCCCCAGCTTTTGAAGCCATAATGTTTTTTTCTGTTCCAACTATTGAGGTTAAAGAAAAGGATTTTTTCAATCTACTTCATCAACCCCCCCCCCCAAATATTCAAGTTTTACAACCAAGTTGTTTGTTAATTTTTTTCAAGTTTTATAAAGCAATAATGTTGTTTCTGCTCCAAATATTAATGTGTTAATTGTTTCGAGTTTTCGGCTATTTTGTTAACTGTCAAAGTAAATCCCAATTCGATAGACTAGTTATAGTTGTGTCCAAATACTTCTTACAGCTGTTTCCTCTATGATTATATACTGTCTATTTTTAAAGATGATCATCATTAGGCCTTTTTCTCTTTGATGACATTCCCATACTTTGTGTTTTGATGTGCATTAGAGCATTATGGGATAACAAATTTTTTTTTCATGGACTTTTAAAACCCTCAAAGAACATCTTCAATAATCCATATTTAATTGACTTGTCATTTCTTTAATCTTTATTTCTTCTTATTCTTGTTGCTTTTGGCTTGTGATTTATTCAAGTTAATCGTGTTACAGATATTTGTTATTTGGGCTAACAATGTTTTTTGCACCAATCTTACACCATTGGGATTAAATTGTGAACATTATCCAGTCTTTAATTCTCTAAACAGTTGTTTCTTTTACTTTTTGATTTTCCCAGGGACATGGGTTAGCAGAAAATATGAACACAGTATTGTTATATACACCTAGGGTTTGCATAGAAGTTAAACTAACATTGAGTTTTCTTTGCCAGGTACTACTATAGCAGCAGTTTGGGATATTATTATGACCCATCTACAGGGACTGTACTGCCAGGCAACATCAGGGCAATGGTAACTCGCAATTTCTTTCAGTGACATTATTAATTTCACTTGATTCTGGTTTCCTTTGTGGAATAGCTTTTAAAGTAACTCGCATGTGTTGGAAGAAATTTCCGACTTTATTGATTTAGGTGTTGCTCTTTGCTTGCTTTGTATTGATATCCACACAAAGGAAAGGTGAGAGTATTGTGGAGGGACATCGGATGGGTCCATCCCACTCTTTGCTTGCCTTGTATTTATATCCACACATTGGAAAAATGAGAGTATTGTGGTGTGACACCAGATGGGTCCATCCCAAACTTGATATGTGCCTAGAAAAGCAGATCATGTTACCACCATACCAGGTGTCAGTATGTCTCTAGCACATTAGACACGAACTTCAGGCTGGATTGGTTAAACTTATTGCCATCAGTTCCTGCACTTCCATTTATGGAGTAACTTAGATCATTGCATCAATTCCTGATGAGAACCATATTTAATTAAGGCTTTAGATGTGTAGAGCTCATTAATTGTCAATCTGGGGAGTTTTAAAGCTGTGTGCACTTTAGAAGTCTTTTATTTGGCAGGAGATTTATACCAGGCAATCTGGTTGTTTTAGAGATTTATACAAATGATTTGCTACGTAACTAGGAAGGATTTTCACCATTGCTATTTATGTTTATCTTATCTTATTACTGCGTAGCATCAACAGCTCCCTGATGAATGATAATGTCCATGGGGAATAAGAATCCAAAGGGTCTCCTCTTCTCTGCTAAGCATGGTAGAGGAGAATGCACTCTGATTTGTCTCCTAGTTTTGAACCAGAAGAAAAGGAAAGATGAAAACTGACTCCCCCCTGGAGTTTTGGGAGAAAGCAATTCCTAATAGTTGGTAAAAAAAAACAAAGCAGCTGAAAAAGGCTAACCATGGTAAGGAAGATGGGGGAACAAGCACACTTGGACAGCGCAATACACCAGAGCTCCATGCTTTCTTTCCCTTGGATCATAAATTAAGTAGAACCTTAAGTTAATAGTTGATCAAATTCAAATGAATGGAATCTATTTAAGTTGGTAGCAGTCGTTGAATGTGATAGAGTACATGGCCCTTAGACTAATTGTTTTTCCTTTGTTTCTTATGTTAGGTACTCGTTTAACGAGGAAACAGGCGCATACAAAGAAATTCAGGAGGTTGCATCCAATGCAAACTAGAGCAACTGGTTTTGTTACTTGTTTGAGGAGCCTGTACAGGTTTGAAAGACGAATAGTTGCGACTTCAAAAAATTGGATATCCAACAGAGACCTGACATAACCTATGTTCTTAATGCTAGTGATCTGACCCCTGGACTGATTTATGATATGTTTAGTCTTATGATTTTGTTCTTAGAAGCCTGTTATCCACGAAGTCTTGATGCTCGGTTGCAGCAAGGATTGGATGTAGCAAACTTATACAAGCTCCTCTTTAACTTACTAGAAATTTCTGGAGATTTGCATTCCATCAATTGGATGGCTTCTCTTTGGGCTTGATTTTCATTAATTATCGAGGTATCCTCTCTGTTGTTTGGAAGCTGCTGTTTTTTTTCTGGTGCCTTGTTTCAGTCTTCACGCTGGGCAGCTTTGCCACGTGGCAACAACCAAAGAGCAGCCTAGGAGTTTGTCAAGTAGATCAACTTTTCTTGGGACATAACGGGTGGTTGAGCTTTCTGGATGTTAGACAGTGGAGAGTGAAGGACGGAAGATTTTCGAGGGTGAGTTGTTTCTTGTGGTCCCTTTCTAGAGATTAGGTTTTTTTTTAATTATTACAGAATATAGAATTAGAAAATGTTATTCTTTGAAAAACTAATTTTGTGTTTTTAAATTGTTATGAAAAAAATCATTTTTTTGTGTTTGTAAATATTTTAACAGGTTGATATCAAAAATAATTTTAAATAAATATTATTTTGATATATACCTAAATAAAAAATAAAATCAAAAGTAATTGCCGCTATATACACCCTGCAAAGTTACACATTATTATTATTATTATTATTATTATTATTCAACAAAGTTGATGTATGATATGAACATGTCAGAGATGGACAACGTTGAGTGGAACCCTTCTCGGTGACGGAACAATCGCTTTGGTGTTTATTTTTGTTTAAGCATGGCATGACCTGCTTGTTTGGAATTATAGTTGAAGTTAATTTTAAAAGTAATTTTTTTTAAGATCACGTGGCTCACAGGTTGGATTGTCAGATCTAGTTAATTCAATTTTAAATAAGTTATTTATAGTGTTATCACTTAGATTTTGTGAATTAACTAGGTCAAAGCTGTAATTTGGTGGTCATTCTTCTTCTTTTTTTGTTTTTGGTTAGATTTTATTTTTTGTTTTAATCTAACCCTTTGATCAAATAATTTCTCAAATCCTAATTTATTTATTTTCTATTTTTACTTTGATTTTTAGCCTTATTTTGCGATTGATGGTTTTAGATCCTTAAGTTATATTGATTTTCCTCTCAATTTATTAAATAACACTTCCGTGTATAGTACTATTATTCTAATAACTCGTGACATAGGTTTTAAAAGTAATTTATCACTTGATTTCAAGCCAAACTCGAGGATCAACTCATAGAAAATCCCAAGTCACTAGTCAAGAACTACAACCCAGGTCCCAGATTATTTATCTTTTTTTTAAAAAAAAAACCTTTCACAATATATAAATATTTTTATAAGAAAATAAATCCAGACCCGCAGTATCTAGTGCATTCATCCAAGAAATCGAGTTCACTAGTCAAATATATATATTTTGATGTAAAGTTGAGATCAAGGATAGAAATCATAGAATCAACAAAGAGAAGTGCTAAGGCTCGGACTAGTTACATGGAAGTAAAAAAAGAATGGAAACACTGTTAGGTCAGACAATTTGTTGCCTCTTGCCATTAATTTCCATTTTAAATGCATGGAAATAAACATCAAACACCCCCATTTATTATTTTTCTATAAAAAAAATATCCAAATTCAGAACTATTTTCCCACCCGATGTGGTGCTGAAACACAAGTTTTCTCACCGCAAAATGCAGTTTAATTTTCAGACAGGATATTGCTACACTGAGCAAGTAGAGTAAGAAATTATTGCTCATAAAACATTAACAGTTGATAAATTTTTCAGAAAACTGAATTCAACAAGCTGAAGCCTGATGGTATCTTCATTTTTACCAATCCAAAGCCTCAAATTTCACTTTTGCATGCCATTGACAAGAGATCATTTCTAAAATGGAACATAGCAATGACAAGTCACACAAAAAGTTGAGAAAAAAAACAGTTCCTACTGCAGACTGCTTAATTCTAAGAGAATTACAAGTTACTCATTTTTGAGTTGGTTAATCAGGACCAAGGAAAACACAACAGATGAAAATGACTTTTTTACCAAGTTATTGACTACTGCGTGATTAGTCTTGTAGTGCATATTTTTTAAAAGTATTTTTATTTATTTTTATAAAAAAAACAATTACAGAAAGCATAAATTTGGTGAGTTTTCAAGACGAACACACTTTTAGAAAGCATCCAAAAGCATAAGCTACTGATTGCACTCACAAACAAGTTCTTAGCTATTCAATTCTCTAAGAAGCACACTCTGGTTCTTGGCGAGGAACTTTCCTCAAGAGGTTAAGCTTACATGGCAATCTACACAAGGGAACACAAGCAGCTAAACCCATCGAAACAGCAAGATGAATACTCTAAACAGATCACCGATGCAGTTAGTGATGTAATAATACCACCAACCAACTTGAATTCTAGTTCAAAGAAAATATAATAAGCACACTCAAAAGTGTTTATAAGATACAAACTAAATAATGCACAAGGACCAGGTCGCAGATGTACAATCCAATACATAAGAAACCCTAACAAAAAAGAAGGTAAAAAGAAAACGATAAGATAACGGCAAAAGACAGCAGTTATCTTTCTCTAAAGGGCGTAAAATTTGACTGGAGCGTGATAAACAAAAGCAAATTGAAAAGCAACTTTTTCCAAACAAAGTATTGCAGTAAAGTGGATGACATGGCAAAGCATACAAGGAATGGAACTGACAGCAAGCCATCAACACAGCAAGGTAGCAGCCACCACCAGTATCAAAAGTGCTAGTACCATTACCGAACCAACCCCATCATGGAGGGCAGCAACTGACCGCTACAGGTGATTATTCACTAACACTTGCATAAGTTACGGACCGACCAATATCATACAACAGAACAGGCATCAGCCATCACTTCAACAGCTACAGTCACGGACTTGTATGCTTACTTCACTACATTGAGCAACATAAGTTAAAAAGTTTATATTGGTGGTGTTAAACATGGCAGTCTTGTGCCCCAAACAAATAATAGGCAGAATCATGTTAACCTGGCCTGTAAAAAACTGCAGCTGCAAAATTCAGAACTGCATATTATATCTCATACTATGTATCAGTATGAGATCAATTAACAGGTCCACTTCATTTGCAGCATCAGCTACAGGCAAAACACGTTCATCTTGTGTCCACCTTCTATACCATCACAGCAACTACCACCCCATCTCAGGACCAATAGTTTCAAGATAAACAAAGACCAGAAGATAATCAGGTCAAACATCAGACACCAGAATGACACGATTTGTTTTGAAAATTAGGGGTGGATTTTTTTTATCTTACCAATCATCAGAAATTTAGAGAAATCACAACCTCGATCATCCATCTAT
The DNA here is from genome assembly GCA_029228465.1 of Salix viminalis. NCBI lineage: Eukaryota > Viridiplantae > Streptophyta > Magnoliopsida > Malpighiales > Salicaceae > Salix > Salix viminalis. Next base: position 13,052,404 of record CM055428.1, on the reverse strand, counting down.
GTTTTACAAACAGCATCAACAGCTACAATATCCACAATATCAACATCCTGGCCATCTGCCCCACGTCAATCTTTTCCGGAACAAAACTATAAAATTCAATGAATGCACGTGTTAAATCAGCCTTCACATGCAATAAATCACACCCAGAGAAAACATGATCCCAAATCCAAGAGAACAAAAGAAAATCAAGCACAATAATGTGGCTTACAACTCAAGTCTTTCATGGAGAGTAAAGTATCAGCCTACAAACTATAAAGTCCATACAAGGCAAACCCACCAAGTTAATAAGAGATGCATTGGGTTCAACATAGAAATATATAAGTACCAAACTAGTTCTTAAAATCTGACCAGAACATATTCAACGATTAAAAGAGCGTTCAGCGGTAGCAACGTGACCACCAGAATGGCACTAGTCACAGTGTCACTAAAGATCCACGCAGCCCTCAAAGCTCATTCCTGCACCAAGAAAAAGCAGAACCAGCAAGTTAAGAAATCCTAATATGCACTCGAAAAATGGGAGCATGAGGAGAACAACTCACGCCAACATCTGAATTTCGTGGGGATGGGCTACGAGACGCAGCAGGCCGACCTCGTGGAGAAGCACTTCGGGGGATTGGAGACACACCATCACGGCTGCGTCTATCAGGGCTTCCACTTTTCACAGGGGAATTCTTACGCGGGGAAGTCTTACGTGGGGAATAACTCCTTCGAGGTTCCAGGCTTCGCCGAGGGGAGGGCCGAGGGGAGAGACTGAGATAATACCAGGACCATAAAAAAGATGTAGTAACAGAAAGAAGACATTGCAATCAGCTTAAAATTGACAACAATACACTGATAAGCAAAGATGTAAACCTATCCCTGGATCGGCTGCTACTTGGTCGCTCATCATCATAACGGCCTCTACCACGTCCTCTTGAGTAATCAGGACTGGCACTGCGACTCCTGCTCCGTCTACGATAATCTCTGTCCTTTGCACGGTACCTGTCACGGTCAGACCTCTCCCTGCTTCTGCTCCTACTTTTCTTCCTGGAGTCCCTGTCTCTAGAGTCATCTCGGTACCTGAAGATGTTAAAAAAACGGTTTCACACCACAAACATATACCACCAACAAAAACCCTCTCCATCACAAAATTGTGCACCTTGAGATGAAACCAGAACAGCAAAATCTAATTTGACATTAAAGTTGCAGAAACATGTTTCACTGAAGTAAATTTCGATGGGTAAAAAATCATGAAGTGCTAATGTAACATGAATAAAGAGTAGATTACAGGGAAAAGAAAGGCATAGAAGGATAATTTTGTGGAGAGCAAGCTAATGACAGCAGAACCTATCAATTGCAAAAGGTTCTTGGGATCTAAATGCATTAAGATAGATGTTAGGGGACAGTCTAGTTACCTCAGAAATCAGAGGTCATAACAGCTACCATAACAGAACAATCTTGGGAAGCTATATTTATAGAACTAATCTATAACTCACTAGAAAAAGATAAGAAAGTTGGAGAGAGAGAAAGTACCTTTTCCGAGGGCTGCGACTTCTGGACCTGTGCCTTGATTTTGAAGGCGCTTCAACAATCCTTCCCTTGTGACTGAAACAAAAATAAAGAAGCAATTCAGAACCCAAGGAACCATAAACATAGCAGCTGCAATTAAAAAACCAATGCACAGTTTTCATAACAAACAATTCATGACCCGGAACTTACATCCTCTCAGCCTTGGGCCCATATTTTGCAAACTGAACTGTTATTTCGCGACCATCAACAACCCTCCCTGAAAGAAAAACAAGCAAAACCCTTGAATAATCCAATATGCTTAAACAGATAAAAATGTCGATAAAGAGCAAAGGGGGAAGTATACCATCTAGCCTTTCCACTGCCTTCTGCGCTTCATCAGCGTATTTGTAGCGCACAAATGCAAAGCCCCTCGATTCCCCAGTTCTAAATAACCAAGAACAACAACATTTAGTAGAGAAAAAAAGAAAAAAGGAGGGGGTTATGAAGAAGGTGACAGTAATAACAACCTTCGATCTCTAGGGATGAAGATGTCGACAACCTTGCCGTACTTGTCGAATAGCGGAAAAAGATCGTCAGCAGTAGTACCTGAAAACATAAACCAAATCATCCATCCATCCATCCATACATAAGAAGACAGAGACGACAATGAGAGGCAGCGAGGTAGTGGGGCTTACGGAAGGTGATGTTGAGGACGAGAAGAGAGTATGTGTCGGCGATGTCTGGAGGTCCAGACCTGCCGAAGTGAGACATCTTTTGCGGAGAGAGAGCGAAAGAAAGTTAGGGTTTGCGGTCCAGAAAGAGGGAGAGAACTTTCTTGAAGAAAATCTTGCTGGGGTTAGTCATATAGTATATTCATCGCCTTATTTAGTCCTTATACTTTTGTAATTGTCTTGATATGGTACCTTTACTATTTTTCGTTGAATTATGTAGTCACCATACTCATAAAACTCTTTTAATATGGCCCTTCTTCCTATTCTCTTTGACATGCTGGTGGCTCCATGGTAGCTCGGGTGAATACTCACGAAAAAAAAATTTCAAAAACTTTCTTCTATTATTGGAATTGAATTATCAAAATATTTTTTTTATTTTTTGAATAAAAAATTTTCAGTGTTATACTTCTAAAAATTCATGCTAAACCAAATTTGATTTTGGTATAATTCTAAAAAATCTCATGCAATTTAATTTTGATTTCACTTTCTTTTTTTCCATAGATTATATTTAATACTCAAAAATAATAAAATTATCAAAACACCTTCGTGTATAATACTACAAAAAATCTTGATTCACTTGACGCCCTCACTTTCTCTTTCTCACACGATCTCTCATCACTCGACACTCCTTTTTTTTTTCCTTTCTCTATCTAGAAAATAAAGAATGAACTCTTAAACAAAGTCAAATATACATGAATAGAATCATGTTCAAATTCATGATAGGAACATGGTAAGGAAGCTTCATTTCTTGTTTTTTTTCTTGAGTTTTGCTAGATGGATATTTTTTTTATTAGAAAAAAAATAGAGACATAATGAGTAACATGGTTATTAGGTTGATTTTGATTGATGTCGATGTTATATATTTGTTATCTTTGTTATTTTGGATGTTCTTTTTATACTTTTTAAGCATCATAATTATAAAAGTTGAAGTTTTGGATTGATCTCTTAATTGATTTTTTTTTAATTTTTGGTTTGTTATTTGCAAGTTTGAGGTCACAATTTGACAAGAATTTTTTTTGCTTGTTTGTTAGGAAGACTAATTTCTAGAGTTTGGATTTTTGGGTCAATTCTTTTATTGCATATCCCCACAATGTCCAAAAAGGTCTCATTTGTATTTGGACTTGCCACCCTAGTTGTTTAGGGTTGCTAGAAAAACATAAATATACTGGTCTTATCAGAGATTCAAAAGTAGAAGAGTGATTGCATAAAAGGGAAGGTATTAACACCCTAATGCATTTTACTTTAAAATAAGATGCATTGTGTATATTTGATGTGGTTAAAAAAAAATTAATTAGTATTTATTCATGTAAATTAATCTTGCTTTTGAAATTTTATTATGAGCTCTTGTACCCAAATAAAATATCATAAAAAATCCATGTAAATGCCCTAAAAAGAATCATATATCCTATAAGGCTAATGAGTTATTCACAATTCATGCGTCATGAAGATAAATGTTTTAATTAAAAATCAATCATAACTCATAATAATTCTGAGAATTTCTTGGTTATTTATAAATTTATAAATATTAAACTACTTGTAGGTCTAATATTTATTATCATGATCTTACACCATTAATTCTCAGGAATTAAGTTCACAAATTATTTAAACTATTGATCAAATCCTCTAAGATTTAATAAACCAATTATTAAATCTTAAAACTAATGCAAACATGCATTATTTTGGTTTTCATATGAAAATATTAAACAATGTTTACTTTTTGTATTTTTTGGGAGGTTTTGGTTGTATGTAATAAAACATTTATAAAAAATATATGAAATAAAAATAAAATGCAACACACACACATTCTCTTATTATTATTGTTATTGTTACACAATTGAAAATTAAACATATTTACAAAATAATAAAACAACAATAATTTAAATACACACTTTAACATATAAAATTACAAAAGGGACCCTAAAAACAATGTTGGGACACTAGCACGTCGTCTGGAGGAGTGAAAAAAAGAGTGGATCGGGAGCAATGTCTTGACCTCTTCTTCCTTCCTGTGTTAGTTACGAGTCACCGTACTCCTAGAAAAGAAAATAAACACACTAAACAACACAAACATATAAAAACCAATTGGTTCCTTTTTGCTCCCTTAGATCTATTTTTTTTTGTGTATTGGTTTTGATGCTTTCTTCTTTTTATGCTTTCAGGTGGCGTTTGGGTGTTGGTTTTACAACAATCATCCTCCATTATCACAATGGAAAGAATAAAGGAAAGAGAAAGAAGGTTGTTGATAGGGGTCAGATAATAAAGGCAATGGAGATGTCATCATGGCTTAACTAGTCATGGTGGCGTGTTGTTATAGTATGTGTTTGGCTAGAAGAAGGTTGAGGTGGAGTTGTGGTTTTTAATAATGAATGTTGTGGGGGCAACAATTGGAAGAAGATAATATGTCGTTGGCTGAGAAGAGGAAAAAGGCAACAAATTAAAGATTATAGTTGCCCAAAAAAGGGGGTTAGATGGTTGGTCACGGGAAAATGAGAGGAACAAAAGATAGCTATGGTAAAGGGAGGTATGTTGGTCATTAGTATGTAAAGAGGATGCAAATGGGAAAATAAGCAGAGCAAGAAGAAAAAAATAGAGGGGGGGGATGTTAGCATAGAGAAGAGGAAGAGAAAAAATGGTTAATTAGGTTTAGGGTTTTGTGACTTTGTGTGGGAGAGAAAGAGAGGGATTTTGGTCCCCAAAATATCCTTCTTCTTTTTTTTCTCTCCTCACCCTCATTTTACAATGTGTGGACACATGTATATATAAACAAAAACATATCTTTTTAGTCATTTGTTTTTCTTTCTTTGTAACAGTGGTTCATGCGTTGATATATTTTTGTTTTTTGGTTCTTTTTGAAGCAAAAAAAAATATCAATGTTGAAGCAAAGCAAAAAATCAAAGATTTTAAAAATGATGCGATAAAAGCTTAACGCGTTGAAACAAACACTAACATTTAAAAACTTTTGAGACGACGCTAAAAAATACTGAAAATGACTTAACTACATCAAAAACATATTTTTTCTATTTTTTTTTCAAAAATACTTCAATAAGGGGGTCAAAAATTTAAGTAACACCATCTTTGACTAGTTTCACTAGAGTTTTGGGGGAGGAGATTACATGTTGTGATGGGCGATTTTTTTGCGACTTGTAAAAAAAAATTGATATTGATAAAAGTAGTGTTTAATTGTTTTGTTTCATAATTCTAATCAATATTTGATATAAACAACACCTTTAAGCTATATTATTTATAAACTTATATTGGGTTTTGGAGTAATTAATGTCAAAGATGGTTGGTTAACCAACTTTTAGTGATAAGTTTCCAACGAGTTTAGTTAAGGGGAAAAAGCAAATTATAGGAGGATGAGAGACTTTCAAGGTTATTGTGAAGATGAAAAGGTGTGGAAATGAAAGTGAAAAAATAGTGAAGGAAAAACAAAAGGATGATATTGATGAATTTTTTTCAGTGAGGATGTTTTTTAAGAAGATGTTAATTATTAAGTATGACGACTTTGGTTAAAGGTTCTTCGAGACTGAAGAAGCAGTGAAGAAAGAGCTAGAGTTATATTCTTAACAATGTGTGCCACTTGTAATTTTGACAATCAATAGTATTTTTGTTATTTTGAGTAACTATAGCTATTACTAGTTAATTACCCACATTATATTGTGGGTCGAAAGCAAACAATTTTTATAATTATTGAGATTAAAATAGAATATTTATACATGTAAAGTTTTGATATAATGAAAACAGATCAACATACCTTTATTATAACAATAGTAATATCGAAGTCTTAACATCTAAAATTATCATCATTATCACTGTCAAAATAATAAAAATTATTAAATTACCTCGAGAAAAAAACACAAAAAAATTAACAAAAAAGCAAGCAAGAACAAAAATTTAAATTATTATTATTATTATTATTATTATTATTATTATTATTATTATTATTCTTATTGTGTTAATAATGAAAAGAAACAAAATTAAATCAAAGACTAAAAAAAGCATAAAAACTTTAATAAAATAGCTCATAAAAAAATTAAATAGATGATAAAAAAAAATTATTAGCTGAAAAAAATTATTTGACTTGAAAATTAAAAAAAATTGTCTGCTCTACGTTGCGGGCTGAGCAAACATTTTTTATAGGATTTGCTGGATCAAAATTAAAATATAATATCTATATATGCAGAACTCTAATATAATAAAATAGATCAAGACACCCTATTATAACAATAACAACATCGAAGTCTTAAAATCTAAAATTAACATTCCTATTACTGTCAAAACAATAAAAATTATCAAATTATCCCGAGAGAAAAAAACAAAAAAACATTAACAAAAGAAGAAGCAAGAAAAACAATTAAATTATTATTACTATTATTATTATTATTGGGGTAATAATGAAAGAAAGAAAAATAAATGAAACACTAAAAAATCCTAAAGAACTTTAACAAAAGATCAAGCAAGAAAATAAAATAAAATAAAAATTATCATTATTATTACTGTCAAAATAATAAAAACTATCAAATTATCTCGAGAGAAAAAAACTAAAAAACATTAACAAAAGAGTAAGCAAGAAAAATAATTAAATTATTATTATTATTGTTATTATTGTTATTATTATTATTATTATTATTATTATTATTATTATTATTATTATTATTATTATTATTATTATTATTATGTTAATAATGAAGGAAACAAAAATAAATGAAAGACTAAAAAAAATCCTAAAAACTTTAACAAAAGATCAAACAAAAAAATAAAATAAAAATAAAAATTATCATTGTTATTATTGTCAAAACAATAAAAATTATCAAATTATTTCAAGAAAAAAAAAACTAAAAAAAACTAACAAAAGAGTAAGCAAGAAAAACAATTAAATTATTATTATTATTATTGTGTTAACAATGAAAGAAACAAAAATAAATCAAAGACTAAAAAAATCCTAACAAGTTTCACAAAAGATTAAACAAAAAAATAAAATAAAATAAAAATTATCAGGTGAAAAAAATTCAAGAGCAAATGAGAGAAAAAAAATAGAAATATCAATTTTCAAATGATTGTAGACACAAAATAAAATTTAAGAGTTATTTTTTTTTAAAATACCACCTCAACAAATAAGAAAATAATTAAAAACCAAAGCTAAGAGCACACTTATATATACATGGACAAAAATAGAGTCTATTATAGAAATATAAAAAAACAATATAGGGATTAAAATAAAAAATTAAAAGTATAATGATTGAAATGAAAATCAAATATATTATCAATTTTAATCAAAGGACAAAATTGACAAAATCACAACTTATGTACAGAATATATTAAGGTATTTAAACCCTAGTCTGGAAATTAAAAGAAGGAGGACATGAAGTGGAAACCTAAATATATAATTAATTTCAATCGAAAGACCCAATTGAACTAAATCAAAACTTATATAACAAAAATCAGGACTATACATAAAATTAAAAGTAAATGGACTGAAGTGAAAAATACATGAACTGAGGGGTCTCTTCTGCACTTTAGCATGCAAACGAGAGAAAATGGAAAATAAAACGTTTAACCGACCATCGTCACTCCTACGACCACTATCTGTCAACACTCGCCACATAGGGAGGAAGATCACGCGGCGACACATCGATGGAGATCTCGAAAGTGCATTTTCCACCGCTGAGTACGCCGAACGCGCCTCCAGAAGAGGGGGTGAGGCGGAAAACCGTCGTGTGCGCTCCCAAATTTCGGCAGAGAATAATAATAAAAATATAGTCAATTATCGGGAACACCCCTACATACAATTCTTCAATTTTATCTTATTGGAGTATACATTAGTATTTAGTCATTTTTTCAAAAAATGGGAAAACCCCGAGGTACCCCTCCCCTACCAAACATGTTTTTTTTGTCTTATTTGGGGGACAAAATAGTATTTAGTCATTTTTAAAAATTGTGAAAATACCCATGAAGCCCCTCCCGGAAATGAGCGTTTTTTTTGTCTTTTTTTCGAGGGCTAAAATCGTTAATTTACTGTGCAAATAATGATAAAAAAAATCAATGAACCGATAAACCAACTAAACCGAAAACCAAATCGACCCAAAAATACACTATTACAATCTACAATATTTTCACTCACAAGCTACAGTGAAACACTGAGCTCTTTTAGTATATTTTATAATAATGTCTCTAAATTGAACATAATGGCAAGCTTATAAATATTTGAGTTTTTAATATTTTTGTTGTTGTTGTGAGGTGGTAAGGATGTATGTTGTTATTGAACATATGAACCCTGAGATATAAAGTGTAATTTATAATAACATATTAGGAAATCAAGATCAAGCTATATGATTTTTTTGTGATCACCTAGTTTTGAAAGTGATTTTTGTTCAGAAATACATCAAAATAATATTTTTTTTATATTAATAAATGAAAATGATCTAAAAAATAATTTTTTTTAATTTAAAATAAAAAATAAAAATATTTTTTTTAATTGTTTTTCAAAAACATCTTTGAAAACAAGTGGGGAACACTTTCATAATTTGATTCAGGCTTAAGTTCTTGTAGAGTTAATTCAAAATAATTTCAAGAATATGAATTTTTAAATTAAAATAATGTCCTAAAAATTAAAATAATATCTCAGCACAAAAAATAAAAAAAACCAATAAAGATTGGCCCGAGTGAAAGGGAATGTGGTCGTTTCAGCAAGTGATTTCAAGCTCGAGTCCATATGAGCGCTATAAATTTTATCGAGAGAGGTCCCATCTTGGAGGAGAAAAAAACTTATCACCCGCCGGGCTAGCCAAATTAATCAGGGTCAATTTTGACCCGGACGAACAGATATTTAAGTCAATCAACCGAGTATGATTAGTCAAGATTGTCACCCCAAGTTGATTAAATTTTATTGGGAATTTGACTGATTGATCGTCGGGGCGATATAGAAAAGAGAGAAAAAACAAAAGTACAGTAGAAAGGTGGACCCGAAGGTGCACAGACCAAAGTATTCCTCTTTCGATCGATCGGATTCTGAACCCTAGCACAATCCGAATTGTAATGGCAGACGAGAGCGGCATTGGCGGATCCGAGACGAACAGTCGACTAGCGTCTATGGAATCGGTGGAGTCACGATGGGTGTTTCAAGACGACGACGAGGATGATTCACTGATGGACGACGACGACGATGAAGAAGAAGAAGAACACAGTCGATTGCGGCGCGGTGCTGGATTAGACTCTGAGGAGGAAGACGAGGAGGACACGGCCGAGCAGCGGCTGATCCGAACTGGTCCCCGCATCGACTCCTTCGATGTAGATGCCCTAGAGATCCCTAGCGCCCATCGCAACGACTACTACCACGAGGTGAAAGAATTTTTTATTTATTTATCTATTGGTTGAATTTGACAAGTGAAAAAAGAAAAAATGATTTGGAAATGGAAAATGTGTGGCAGGAATTGGGTGCGGGAAGGAGAATACTACTTGCATTTCAAACGCTGGGAGTTGTATTTGGTGATGTCGGGACAAGTCCTTTGTATACCTTCCATGTTATGTTTACCAAAGCACCAGTCAATGGGGGAGAAGATGTCATCGGTGCATTGTCTTTGGTTATGTATACTTTGATCTTGATTCCCCTCGTTAAGTATGTACTTGTTGTTCTCTGTGCCAATGATGACGGAGAAGGTATTGGTCAGTAGTTTTTGTTGCTTGCCTATCTAGTTAGCTACTTAGTATGGTTTGTAACCATTTTACTGTATGGTATATTTACTGTATTGCAGGTGGTACTTTTGCGTTGTACTCTTTGATTTGTCGCCATGCTAAGGTCAATCTTCTCCCTAATCAGCTTCCTTCTGATGCTCGTATATCTAGCTTCAGGCTCAAGGTGCCCTCAGCAGAACTTGAGAGATCCTTAAAAATAAAGGAGAGACTCGAGACATCACCCCATCTCAAAAAAATGCTTCTCATTCTAGTGCTTGCTGGCACCTCTATGTTGATTGCTGATGGGGTTGTTACCCCTGCTATGTCAGGTCTGTTGTTGGAGTTAATTATAATTAAATCATGGTTTATATGAGCAAAAAACTATTTTAGATTTTTTTAGGTGCTGCATTTTTTTTTGTAGACCATGTTTTCTGTATTTTTCATTGGTTCCTAGTAGTTAGTACCTTGTGATTTACTTGGGTATCTTTGTCTGTCTTAATGCAGTAATGTCTGCTGTTGGTGGCCTAAAGGTTGGAGTACCTTCAGTTAAGCAAGGTGATCTAACGTTCTGTCGACCAAACCTTTTTTTTTCATTAGAGCTAGGGTTTCTTCTTAACTTGTTATTTACAAACTATTCTTTTGATGAATGGACATTTGGATCAAATCATTTCCTTTCCTTATTTTTTTTGTTTCAGTAGTTGGGTTCTGGATTTGGACAGCGAGTTATTGTAACCTGGACTGCAGTCAAATTAATCAATTAATAAATTATTGTAACTTTGATAATCTAAAAACTTGTTTGTTGTGTAATTTATAGGAGATCTAAGATCGGGTGATCCTAGGTGGGGTTTATAATCAGATTGTCCATTGAATGATAGAAGCATGGGCTGTATATGTAGTGTTACTTATTGATTGTAGAGCTCAGCTTGAGCATGAATCAAGACACTGGTTCGGTTTGGGCATGGGTGAACTTTCCTAATAGATCATCAATTTAAATTTACACCATGGATAAATTTTGTCGGGCTACAGTTTATGCCCCCCTGTCACTGCCAAAAAAAAACAAGAAATTTCTTGCATGTTCCAGGGTGTGGAAATGATTGAAATACTTCCTTTTGAAACTTGTTTGACTGCAATCAAATTAGCAAACCTTGCATGCCTTATACTACAATGGCAAATTTAAATGTCCTTGCCTTTTGTAGTCTTTTTGTTGTGAAAAACTAGCTATAATATAGTTTTTTGTTTTTGTTTTGTGCAGAGCAAGTGGTGATGATTTCGGTTGCTTTTCTTGTAATTTTATTCAGTGTACAGAAGTTTGGGACCAGTAAAGTCGGACTTGTTGTGGGCCCTGCTTTATTCATATGGTTTTGTTCTCTTGCAGCTATTGGGATTTTTAACCTTGTTAAATATGATATCAGTGTCTTGAGGGCATTTAATCCTGTTCACATTTATTACTTCTTCAAGAGGAATTCATCGAAGGCCTGGCGTGCTCTTGGAGGTTGCTTGCTATGTGCAACAGGTAACACATTAATGTAGGATTTTCAGGTGCTTGAATGCAATGGTGCTTGCCTTTTTTGTTTAGTGTTACTGCTTGCTTATTGATTCCACATGTAAATTTGGTTGGGCTCTCTATTTAGTTCACCAAATCTTTTTTTTTTGTTTGTGAATGGATAATTTTCACACTAGCGGTTATGAAGTTTGTCTAAGCTGAAGAGTGTTGGATAATTGTTGTATGAAGCTCATGAAAGAATTTAGGCTAATGTAGCAGGAATTTTAAAGTTAATTGATAAGAGGTGGTTGTTAGAGGATAACTGGATTTGATTGACGTAAAAAGAGTGATCTTTTGGGAGTTAATGACAATACAGATGGCTTATTTTTCATCAACTGATTGAGGAGAGTGCTGGATAGCCATTTTATTTCTCTCATTGAATGGAGATTGCATTTGGAATAATCTTGAAAGCATGATGGAGTGGAGTTATGTTTCCAAAGAGTGGAGTCACTTAAACTACTGAGCAATAGAGGATAGATTCTCAAACCTCATTAAGCAGCATGCTATTACAAGTCATCGAATCCCTTAAAGGACAAAGCAAAGAAAGGAATTACTATAAAGTGACAGGCTTGTACATATACTGAGGAAGGAGATAGAGATTAACAGCAACCGTCTTACTGTCTTGGCTCCTTATGTTTGCTTGGATTGCTTGCTCCCTCTAAGATGCTAACCTTCTTTGAATTGGATGGCTCTTACCACAACTTCAGAAATATTTTTCTTGAAGTAAATCAGAAAAAGAAAAAGTAAGGTTAAATATCTATGAACTACAAAAATACTACCTCATTACAAGGTTTGGTGAACTTATGTTTCAACTAGAGGAATGGGACTTTGTGGAATAAATACTTCTTCCTATTGCCATTGCTTTTGTCCGGAGATGGCTTGTAACTTGTATATGAAAATAGAGATGGAGGTGATTTGTTTCAGAGGATACTTGGTTAGGTGAAACTCCCCTTTTTAAACCTCCCCCCATCTATAATGGAGGGGGAAGGGATAATATAAACTGGAAATTTCAGTTTCTTCAGGATTCTAACTGATAGAAAATTAGAGGTTCTCCTTTACTTCCTAGTCTTAATTCTTTTGTTTGACAGGAGATCTGATCACATATTATGGTCTTTGGAAAGTGGTGTTTTCACGTACAAATCTTTTCTTTGTCCCCATTTTCCTAACTCTTTATCCTCTTCTTTGTCTCACTGTTTATTGAAAGGTAACCTCAAAAGTAGGGGCTTTGTTGTTGATGATTTGTTGCAAATAGGAGGGCCTCACAAGGTCTTATCTCCCAATATTTATGTTGTGGCAACAAATTGATGAGCATCACAGCGACTTATTTGTAAACTGCCCACTTGTGAGGATATGTGGTGCAGATTGTTTATATATGGTGGGGATTCCTGGGCATCATGTGATAGTGTCAGATTTCATGTTAATCACTTTTGTTTCTGGAGGAGGAAAGATAGTGTGATGATATGGTTTTGTGGTGTTTGTTTTGTTCCATGCTGTACTAGGTTGGATTAGAATGCTAGAATTTTTTAAACCAGTAGATTTGAAGACAGTTTTTTTGGATAGGGTACTCTGCCTCTCTTCTTTATGTTGTCTGCTTCTGGCGCTTTTAGGGGCTTTCCTTGGCTGTTATTCAGCAGGATTGGGCTAGTCTGTTTGTTTTTTGTTTTGTATTCCATTTACTTTCTTTTTTGAGAGGATGGTTTATTCTCCATCAAGCTTTTGTAAATCCCTTTGATGTTAGTATGATTTTCTCTAATTTAAAAAAAAAAAGAAAAGAAAAGAAAAGGTTGAGATGGGGAAGTAATTTGCATAACATGAATGGCATAATGTCTAATGATTGCACGGGAGGTATGGACCATACCTCCAGTTCTAAATTTGACAAAAAGAACAGAAGTTTAATTCTTAACGAGTTGTCCTCTTTGATTGGAAAATTAGTAGCAAATGTAGCCTTCATGAGAAAAATAGGGCCATTACATGGTTATCTGGTGTTGGCAGGGATTGAGAGAACTTGACTTGAGGTGTTCATAGCTAGGACAGAATACATGTCAAATCCAGTTCTGTATACAAGTGTTTTTCTGTTTAGCAGAGCTCTCTTGAAGCAATTGCTCTCAATCATTGGCACAAATTATGTAGTGTAGTGTGGAATTTGTAAATAATTCACCAATCTAAAGAATGTCTCGAGACTTAATTATAAAATAAACTTTGAAGGTGATATTTGCAGCTGCACTGTTCTTTTATGATTGCTGCTGATGGCCTCTTCCTTCGCTTTTTTCTTAAGGATCCGAGGCAATGTTTGCGGATCTTTGCTACTTTCCTGTGAGATCAGTGCAGGTAAATAAGCAAGAAAATACCTGTTTAATGTATCAGATGTAGAACCTCAAATTTCTGTGATGTCAAGCGCCATGAAGCCTTTCTGTTTTCAGATTCTTTGTTCGGTTATGATCGCTATGATTCTGATTTATTTAATAGTGATCATTTGCAGCTTACCTTTGTATTTCTCGTTTTGCCTTGCCTTCTATTGGGTTATTTGGGTCAAGCTGCGTACCTAATGGAACATCACTCTGTAGATCTGGCCGAGCAAGCTTTCTTTACTTCAGTTCCAAGTAAGCTCAATTTTTATCTGCATCAATACAAATCTTATGTAATTTCTTATTATAGAATCTAACTGCAACTTGCAAAGCCTTGTGTTCTACTTAGCGCAATGTATTGGGAAAAAAAAATTATTTATTGTGGTATAAAGCTGACTTTTGTCCTCTTACATTTGGAAACTATTACTTTTGGATGTTTTGCAACAATTTTTGCTGTGTCTTGCAGGTGGTGTTTTCTGGCCTGTCTTCCTCGTTGCTAATTTAGCAGCATTAATTGCTAGCCGGACTATGACTACTGCTACATTTTCATGTATAAAACAATCAACAGCACTTGGTTGTTTCCCCCGCCTTAAAATTGTTCATACCTCTCGGAAATTCATGGGTCAGATTTACATTCCTGTCATAAACTGGTTTTTGCTTGTAGCTTGCCTGGTGCTCGTCTGCTCTATCTCAAGCATTACTGAAATAGGAAATGCATATGGTAATGCTTATTTCCTAGTTCGAGTTGAATTTTTTCCTAGCATTCTGATCTCAACTGTTCATCAATTATCGAGCTTGCTTTTTGTTTCCATTCTTTTTAATGATGTAATGAATGTGTTGAAGAAAAAAAGTGAATGATACCTAGGAGTACACAATAAAGCACCACCAATGAAAGAAATAGGAAGTATTTGTACCTTACAGTCTAGCAAGTTGAGATCATAGAGGACCAATCACCCAGCGTCCCAGTTTTAATTTCACCATCAACATGCCTATCACATCAAATGCTCTGGACTTAAAAAAGACTTGAGTGGAACCTTCTGGCATGCAATCATGCTACTGCATGTCCTTGACAATTCCCACCAGGTATCTACCAAGTTCTGTCCTAGATATAACCCAGTGAATACCAAATAAAGACAAGATTGTCAACTTTACTTCTTCAGCAGACAAGAAAAAGAAAAGAATCAATTGGATGGAATTAACAACCATGAAGGTGTCATTATGCTGCCACCAACACTAAATGGAAAAGCTGTTTCAAACTTTTAGTTTCCACTTCAATGGATATAACATAATTGGTGAATTGTACAACTTTTCAAAAAATATTTTATCTTGAAGCACCTACTTTTGGCAAGCCTTTTGACATATTCACCCTTGTTATTCTTATGAATTCCGCATGCATGACCCATTGAGCAAAGTTTCTCACAACTGTGATCGCCCATCCTGAATTGTGATAGAAGTAACAAGCCAGCTTTCAATGAGCAGTCCTGTTTATCTTATTAGCTGTTTCTCTCCCCTATTTTACTGTTTGTCATCATTTGAATCTAGTTTTTGTGGCCTGCTAATCAATTTGCTGAATACAATACCAATTGCTATCTTTGTCTGGGAACCGAAGAATACTTTTTTGTCCACTGATCCTAGAGTATCTTCTTTCAGAACTAAGCGAAAAAATGAGCAAGCAACGTTAAACCCGGATTCTCACAATCTTCAAAAATTGACACTAGAGTCCCCCGATCAATAAATGAAACAATTCTTTTGCCTCGGATAAGTTTCTGCCTATTAGTTTGGTTAAAAGAGAAATTAAAACTTCAGGGAGAGGAATGCAAGCTTCATAAGGAAATGAATCACATCTTAATATCACTCCTGTAGTTGATTATTTACTGAAGTTTCTGTGGTTGGATTTTTCTTGTGCACGGCATGTAGCTGCTACAATGTTGTGACTGTTGATCGCTGGTCAATGTTTTGGTTATAGTTTATATCTTCTGAATCGTACTGTGAATATCTAGGAAATGAATTGACTATTGAGCTGCTTCTTTATATCTCATCCTAGTTGAAAAGCTGTTACACTACTGCTGTTCTTGAATAGCTGATTCCATTTGTAAACTGGTACATCGAGCATTGTGCAGAAAGTGAACCCATGTTTTGCTTCAATTATTTTGGTGTTTATGCAATGTGTTGGTTTAATAACCTGCTGTCTTGAAAGAGTCTAGTCACTTCAAAAGTTATGCATCAAACTATGAGCTTTTTATTTGTACTAATTAATGTGAATGTTTAATTGTTCCAATGGTAATTTGTTATTATAGGAATTGCTGAGCTGGGGGTGATGATGACAACAACAATTTTAGTAACAATTGTTATGCTTCTCATATGGAAGATAAACATCATTATTGTCCTGAGTTTTTTGGTTATTTTCCTAGGAATAGAATTGGTCTTCTTCTCATCAGTTCTAGGGGGCGTCGGAGATGGAAGTTGGATCGTATTGGTCTTTGCTGTAGTTATGTTTTTTGTAATGTTAGTCTGGAACTACGGCAGCAAGCTCAAGTATGAAACTGAAGTTAAGCAAAAACTGTCGATGGATTTGGTGCGTGAATTGGGACCCAATCTTGGAACAATTAGAGCCCCAGGCATTGGTTTGATGTATAATGAACTGGCTAAAGGAATACCAGCTATTTTTGGCCATTTTCTTACTACCCTCCCAGCTATTCATTCAATGATTATATTTGTGTGTATAAAGTATGTTCCAGTTCCAGTAGTGCCTCAGGGCGAAAGGTTCCTTTTCCGACGAGTCTGCCCAAGAAGCTACCACATATTTCGTTGTATTGCAAGGTAATGAGCTCTATTCTTGTCAGTGAGAAGATGTTGTTTGATGCATGGAAACATGTGATTTTCAGCTAGATGACCGGCAGCTTTCATGATGATAATTTTATTGGCACTTGTCATTTTTTTCTTCATTATTTAGTTTGGGATTTTCATGGGCATTAATCTTCTTGTATCAATCATTCTTCTGTTTTTCTTCTTACCTTCTCACCCCTTTAATTTAATTGCCGAAACAGGTATGGCTATAAGGATGTTCGTAAAGAGAATCACCAGGCATTTGAACAGCTGTTAATCGAGAGCCTTGAGAAGTTCATTCGTCGGGAAGCCCAGGAACGTTTGTTAGAGAGTGATGGGGATGATGATACGGATTATGAGGATGGTTGCTCCAGCACAAGAGTTTTAATAGCTCCCAATGGAAGTGTCTACTCGCTTGGCGTGCCTCTGCTAGGCGAGTACAAGGACACATAGCAAGCCCATTTCCGAAGCAAGCACATCTGAGGTGGCAAAGACAGGGCATCCCGCAGACTCAACATCTGATGCAGAACAGAGTCTTGAAAGGGAACTGTCTTTTCTTCACAAGGCTAAAGAATCCGGTGTCGTGTATCTTCTCGGCCACGGAGACATCAGGGCAAGGAAAGACTCGTGGTTCATCAAGAAGCTGGTCATAAACTACTTCTACGCTTTTCTGAGAAAAAACTGTAGAAGAGGGATAGCAAATTTGAGCGTGCCCGCACTCGCATCTCATGCAGGTTGGCATGACCTACATGGTTTGACTGACCAGTGCAGTGCAAGCCAAGCCTTTGGTAATGATTCTGATTCCACCCCACTGCTGTTGATTGGAAGCTGGACACACTCTGGTTCACACATGGCCAGGGCAGTTTCTCCATGGGAGGAGATACATCCATGATCTTCCTCACGATGCCCCGCTGCTCCAACCCGCGGAGGAGATCTGTACTTGGGAAATTTTGTAGCGTTCGTGGTCTGTGCTGTGCTCGTTGTAATTGATTTTTTCCCACTATACTGAGAGATGAATACGTAATTGATTCGTGTAATCACCAATAATAAAAGTGGTTGTGAAGGTGCCGAGATTCCACTTCAAAGTGTCCCTAAAAGGATCGATTGTTTTTATGATTCTCATACGGTGCCGCTTTGGTACGGATAAAATCTCCACCCACGGTGGCTCTTCAACAGTTTGGATTTCACATGCTTGCCTCTTGTTTGGATTTAAAAAAACAAGGTAAATTGGTTTCGTTTTTATTTCAGTTTAAATTTCGGTTTATTTAGAATTTTTCAGCTAAATAAATAATGACTGATGTTTTCATGAAAAATATCGGCGGCTTCTGTGATGGGGTGAAGTAGAAGAGATAAGACTTGGACACAGCGACGAGGGTGAGTCCAATTTCCAAATTAAAAAACATTGAGTTTCAATTAATCTAGCAGGTTTGATTAAATAACTAGGGTTTAATTATTTACCACTTTTGTTAGGGTTTAATCCAATAAATTAAATTCAAACGCAAATAGTAAGGAATAAAATCTTTTTTAATTATGGGTATTAGGGTTTTTTTCTTAAATTATTCAAGGTTTGATAATATGTTCTATTTATTATTATTATTATTATTATTATTATTTAGGAATATGACTTGGTCATAGCCAAGGATAAAATTGTTTACTATAAACTTAAAGCTCTCGAAGACCAACAAATTTATTATAAGAAAAAAAATTTTTAAATACAAAAAATATCATAATCATGGAGATGCACCCAAAATATTTATTTGTAATGCATCTCGTTTTTACTTGTTAAAAACTATTACAAACTTTTATATAAAAATTAAAACTTTCATAATATATAATAGAAAATAAAATAAAATAGAGAAGCTAGAATAAAAAGAATTTAAGATATATTTTATTTAAATAGAAAAAAAAACAGAAACCTTAGACTGAATTAAAAAAATAATAATAACTAATAATTTTTTTTTCTAAAAAAAAAGCTTAATTTGTTTCAAAAGAACAAATAATAACTAAAAAAACATTTTGTGTGAATACGTAAATTTATTGCCAACTATTGGAATATTTAGTTGATGACTATCTTTACATACCTCCACAAGATTAAAGATCTTTATTTTTATATTAATGATATAGAAGATATTTGATTTATATATATTTTTATTTTAAAGCATTTTATTTTCATAATATTTTAGAATTTTATAAATGTTTCTAATTTTTGAAAGATTATATTTGCTTGATTTTATAATATATAATTTAAAATTAGTTTATCTTAAATTTGAATTATGTTTATTAAATTAATATATATATATATAATTATATATAAATAGTAATCCTGAAATGACACACCAAAACACTTCAAAACCAAATCATTTCGTTTCATTTGAAAAAACAAAACACAATCCAAAACAAAACTGAACAAACTGACAACCTTAATTTGAATATAGAAAATGCATGTTACAAGATGCAGCTACAGCCTTAATTTGAATACAGAAAATGCATGTTACAAGATGCAGCTAACAACCTTAACGGGATGCTTGTCTCTTTTCATGTATTATTTTGTCCTCCATACGGGAAAGAAGGATGCTATTGGTCAATAGTGTAATAATAATAATGATAATAAAAGTAAAGAAAAATACAAATAAGAAAAGGAAAGAATGATTTGGCTGTCTAAATATGTTATATTTATAATACTTTCAATTGCCATAGCAGTTGGAGTAACCGCAGACGGTTGAGCCAATACTGGAAACCGAAAGAAGCAGCTTTTAAACCCAGGAAAAGTATTGTCGTCGCCGAAACATGATTCTTCAAGCTTCACATTAATGGACATTTCCGCCACCAAGGTAGCTTTTCCTCACATCTTTTCATCACTTTGTTCACCAAAAACAATGCCGTGATCTCTTTCAATTCCCTTTTTTCTTCTAGCATTACAATCTACCAACTCAAAACGCCAGTGCTCATGGAAGTGATGAAGAATTACCGCGGTTTGAGTCCCCGCTGCGCTTCTACCATGCCTTCCTCCATCGAGAATCTGAACTAGGTGGTTTGATTTTCTCCTTCTGGTCCAAAAAAAAGCAGAATCCATATAAATCTGGGGGTCTGGGGATGCTCCATGGACCTTTTTCTGTTTCGAGGAGAATTTCAATCTCAGAAGCAATGAATTTGTCATCACTCCAATAGAGCTGAAACCCATGAGGGCCCCAGCAATTGACGGTGTCAGTATGGTCCCGGTTGTTGGCAGTAAAATTCCAGCTGCAATCGGAATCCCTACCTGCATGTAGCATCAGAAAAAAGACGTTGAAGAAGAGCAACGTGAAAACTGCTTGATATTTATTTAATTGCATCTGAGTAGAATTCTGGGATCAGGATAAGAAAGAAATACCTACTTACATGGTTGGGGGTGAAAGTTTAATTCTGAAACGATGTCATTAAAAAACAGTGGGGGAAAAACAGAAAAACAAAAACTGAATGGAAAGGAAAAAAAAAAGAAGAAAAAACTCTGACAATGATCGAATAGCACATCACAGAGACAAGCAACTTGAAAATCTCTAACTTGGACCTAGTGTGGCGGTGATAGCCACAACAATCAGCAACAGGCGTAAACATGCAACTGAAATCAGCACAATTCTAAAACATGATAAACTTTAGAATTACTGTTTTCTCTTTCAAGATGAATGTTTCCAGGATCTGCCATACGGCCCCTTGCCCCCCAGAACTGCTATTATTATATCTTTTTAGTACTGAAATATATGGCCACTGCTTGAATAATGAACAAAACTTACGATGTTATATGCAAAAGCCCACCATAGATTTTGCTTCACAGTTTTCATTGTTAGTCTGCTCAGCTCCAGAGCATCAAGCACCTGCAAAAAAATGATACAAGTCAATAACACAGCAGCACCAATTGGCTTATGATATATACTGAGGTCAGACCAGCCAAGTCAAAATCTTTTCCAGCATCAGCTTAGAAAATCAAATTCTACTATTGGTTAGTGAATGCAGTGCATGGAGACAATATACCATGGAAAAGAAAAGATGAAATTCAATATAGATCACAGGACCACTGTTTACCAAGTGAAATTGAACAAAATAGAAGCTGAATCTTGGGAATATGAGCTATATATGAAAGGAAGAACCAAAACCATTTTATCATATCCTTTTCCACCTACACTGTCAAATTCTTCCAGGATATCATGGTCTTGGACTTCAACAAAATTTGAAAATTAGAATTTTTATAATTAAGGGAAGATCAACCTTAAATTTCAATAATCAATGTAATTGAAGATCTCAGCTCTTTTACATTTATTTTGTAAACATTATTGAAAAATGGTATCAGGTAGAAAAATTCTTTATAGTTACATGAATTTATGGTTTTTATTTGCTAGGGTAGTACAGGTAAATAATGAATATTTTTGTTTTGCTAATATATTGAAATTTATGTTAATTTGAGCTTTGAATGTTTTCAACCACTCATTACATAAGAATCTTGTTATTTTGATCAAACAACTAGTAAGTATTATCATGATGTTAATTTAGTAAAATTATTAAAAATACATGAATTATTATCAATCTGCTAAATATTGCTAAATGATCGGCAACATGTACAGTAGCCACAACAGGTATTTTTACACCGTCATGACTTAAAACCATGGCTGGCCTGTCCTGTCCCTCTCATCAGATCAGTTAAGGAGAAAAACCAAGAAATTATATTTCATTAGAGAAAATAACTTTAATTATAATTCCAGCAGAGTAACTTGCAATTAACAGTGAGCATCAGCAGGATACTCAGACATTACAAAAGAAAAGATGAGCTTCGCTTGCAACCACATATTTTCTTTGTTTGTGCATAAAATAGGATTTAAGAATTCGCATGTCACAACTTTGTGACTGCAGTTGTGCTCGTGAACCAAAAATTCAAAGGCTATCTGAAGCAGAGATGGTAGAGGAGTAGAGCTACCAAAAACTGTGTTGTAACGTGAGTCTCAATTGCAAGCATAGATTCTTTCTATAGGAATTAAAGAGAAATGAAGAGTTCACATGTCAGCTCTCGGTGACTACAACAGTGCTTGAGAATGAAAGGTGTAGGCTATAGGAAAATAGAGATGGTAGAGCCATGAAAAACTGTACGCTGGGTAAAATTTTAAATGGTAACAAAGGTCTTATAGCTCTGGCATCAGAAAAAAGAATACTTTGTTTGAGGCTGTATGATGGAGAATAACTGGAAAATTAGATGTTATATCTGATTTATAGGCTATCTTAAGTATACAATTACTTATTTTAGGCTGCTATAATCTTTAAGAGTATTAGGGATTTTATTATGTTTATTAAATTATTATATTTGTTATTTTATTTAGGATTTTAATATACAAGGATACCTATCATCATGTTTAAGGATAGCTTAATTATTATTCAAAATTGAAACTTCTTTCCTAAAGTTGTTCTCTCTCTCTCTCTCTCTCTCTCTCTCTTCTCCTATCTTACTCTACCCCTTGCTTACTTCTTCTCCTCACCAATTCCTCTGTACAAAGGATATGGTGTTTATCTATGTATTTACTATTATTACAGAACTTTCTCTAACTTCCTATAATAATTATATTGCATATCTTCCATTTATTCTCCATCACTATCTAATTAAACCTCACATTTTGATTATCAGAAGGAACTCTTGGTTTATCTTCTACCATTTATATGCATTAGAATAACTTAAAATTGTCCAGAGTTTCAAAATTGACATGGTAAAGGAGAATCATAATTAAGAGGGTGTTAGAAAGTGTGACAACGATTGATTTTCAAAGTGTTTTTCATTCAAAAATACATCAGAATAATATCTTTTATTTTTATTTTTTAAAATTGATTTTTGACATCAGTACATTAAAACGATCTGAAAACATAAAAAAACTATAATTTTGGCAGCTACAAGAATGGATGGGGCATCATGAGAGAAGGCAAAGCAAAAGCACTTGGGTTTCGCATCGCTACGTGTCTATGCTTAAAAATAAAGCTTCCACCCTTCTCTCCTTTTGGTAAAAGCATAAGAGACAACATTTACTTCACAACCAAGGTTTAAGATTATTTACTTTCAAATTACCTGTGACAACCTGTTGCCCATCAACACAATGGAGGATACATCACTGGCAGCTCCAACGCCTTCTCCCATGGCAACTCCAACATGTGACTCAGCCAAGGCAGCTGCATCATTTATTCCATCACCAACCATGGCTACTATATTCTGATCCTTCTGAAGTTCACTGATGAACTTCTTTTTTTCATCCGGCTTAACTCCAGAAAGCACCTGCCATCCACAACATGTTTTCAAAATCAGCAAGTAGCGATGCATGATATATTATCTATACTATCAATTTTTTTAACATCTTATAAAATCAAATAGACAACCATATGATCAGTTCTTCAAGTCTGGTATGATGGTTTTTAGTTTATCCTCTTACAGGAACCTCCAGTCTTTGGTTTTGTACTTGTTAGAGAATAATATAAATTATATTTTAGATGTCTCGCCTAACAACTTAAACTTTTAGGAGAATTGGTTCTTTGACATGGTATCAAAGCCTTGTTGACTTAGCGTTCACGAGTTTGAATCTCACCACCCCCATTCTATTTGATAAAAATCAAGCACAAGGTAGTGTGAATCTGTGCAAGTTTCAAGCTCAAAGGGCTTTTACTTGAGGGTGTGTGTTAGAGAATAATATAAATCATATTCTAGAGTCTCACCTAACAGCTTAAGCTTTTAGGAGAATTGGTTCCTTGACAGTACTCAATGCTCGTAACTAAAACAATCGTAGTTTGACATTTGAATGCTTGCATCTCCACCCCATGAGTCAAGTGTCCTAACTTCCTAATGTGCTTGCTTAAAAATGAACCATGTATAACACATGAAACATTAAGAATCTCATGCTTCCATCTTGCTTAGTGGAGGTGTTGATTTCCGTAAAAGGATTTTTGAGCAACATATGTGATTGTTAGCATTCATGTGGGTACAAATCTCCTGCTCAAAGCATGCATGCTTATATGAATTTTAAATTGGTATATATCTCTCTAAAGCAAAGGCATTCTCAAGGTAAATTATGACCGACATCACATTGTCATGTCTCCTTGAAGCAAAAGCACAATTAGAGGCACAAGTGTTTCATGTCCCAGTCATTACAATTTCATAATGGAAATTACAAAAAACTAATAAAAAAGATTCAAATATGAAAAACTAGTATAAAATTATTAGATGATGTGGACCTAATCTTCCAAAGCAGAAGCCTTTTTTTTCTTGTTTTAGTAGGCTAATGAATACCCAACTAAGTTCTAACACCTTTCGATTTATATCAAAGAAGTGAAAGTGGCAAATTCTATTCAGTAGTTGTTCAAGACAATCTGGCTTCCAAACTCTCACCCCTTAAACTAGATATTTTAGCACATGCGAGAAAATTAAAGTTCCCCACCTTCTCTTTTGGAATGCCAACAAGCGAAGCAACATACTCAGCAGTTTTCTTTCTGTCACCAGACAACATGTACACATTTATTCCCTGAGAGGACAAAGACTCAACAACGTGGCGAGCATCGTCTCTAATCTGGTCTTCAAAGTATATGAGTCCAGCAAGTGTATTATCTACTCCAACATAGACAACAGACTGATTCTTAATATCCTCCACTTCTTGAAATGGATTCTCACAAACTCCATGCCTGCAGAAGCAAAATGTCTCATAATTAAAATTGTAGTTTGTAAAAAATATCAGAAATGTATGTCTCTCTATTGGAAGTGCATGTATGCTAGCTTTAATTAAATACTCTGATGGCTATTCACGCCTCATTTGCTGGTGAACTTTAGAAAAACCTTTTCACACATAATAGAGGGTGTATCCTTTGAGAAAAATGTTACATAAATTATCATGTAGCAAGGGATAAGGACATAACATGGCATTATGCATGTTTGCTAGCTCATTGAAGTAGTCTAGGTCAAGTTCAGAAATTGGGTCGTCATTTGAATAAACCATATTTGTGTTGCTGGTATTTAAATTGAATCATGGCAGAGGTGCTACCACAGTTGCATAAATAAGACTGTCCAGAATACCACAAACAACCTTTTCCTATCACAATGGTTTTTGCCATTCTTGAACTTTTTCGAAGTACAACTAAACAGATGCAATGCGGATAGCATATGGAATTGACAATGATATGACAATTTTCAACGTGAGATAAAAATCAAGATTGCTAATCAACAAGCAATTATTCATTGGGTAAGGCGCTATTTAGAACAACATCACAGCATCTTAGAGTTAACTTACAGGCTATGGTACTTTATACAAAGCAAGGAATGAGTGTAATACCTTCGAATCCAATCTAGTGTTCCAACAGAAACCACCTTATTCTCAATGGTAGCTACAGCACCAGACCCAGGTTCCTCAATGAATGTTCCATCAGTCACCTGCTACAAACAGATTTTCCATGAGAAATTTTGAAATACCTGTGATGCAAAATACATCATATTCCACCACAATATCAATCTTGTACCCATATGCGTTGGTTGCACAGGGATATTTATTGGATATGCAAGGATAGACCAAAACTATCAAGACATCATTTTAGGGATGCAGAGAAGATTAACCTTTTAACTCCTTTTTTTTTCCTTCTCAACAACCATGGATACGACTTGTTTTAATTTCTGCAATTGACTGTCAATATTCTTCTTTCCTTATTTAGTTTTTATATCCCTTGATTATCTCTCTAAAATATTCATTATCAATGTATATAATCTTGCTTTAATTACTGCTGTGTCACTTCCTATATTAGGTCTAGGATTAAGGGATTTTATTATGTTTACCATATTAGACCCTGGGATTAAGGGATTTGATCTTCCTTGATGTGTATATATATTGTGATACTTTTAGTGAAAAGGCAGCAAAGATTTCCAGAAATCCTTTCATTATTCTGTCATGGTATCAGAGCCAAAACTCTGAAAATCTTTGCATCTTGTCTATGGTTCCTTGTCTAGGTCCAAGATCTTAGCAGTTTGTTCTTTGTTTCGTGCTCTTCTATTCTGTTTTTTCTTAGACTTGATATCCTAATTGTTGTTTCTGAATTGAATCATGTCATTGGAACAATCTGAATATTTTCTTGTTAGATTTAATGGCAAGAACTATTCTACCTGGGCATTCCAGTTTCAGATCTTCACCAAAGGAAAGGAATTGTGTGGTCATATTGATGGGACACATCCTGCACCTAACAGTGAGAAAGAGAAGGAGAAATATGTGAAATGGGAGGTGAAGGATGCTAAAATTATGTCCTGGATCCTTGGAAGTATGGAATCCTCCATACTTCTCAATCTTAGGCCTTACCTTATAAGACCTCTAAAGAAATGGGGGTTTACCTGAAGAATATCTACAACCAAAGCAATACAGCAAGAAGGTTTCAACTGGAGTTTGAGCTGGGACAACTTAGTCAAGGAAGTATGTCAATCCAAGAGTTTTTATTCTTTGGAAATATGTGGGTTGAATACACTGATATTGTGTATGCAAGTGTACCTCCTGAAGAACTCATTGCTGTCCAAAGTGTGCATCAGACTAGCAGTGATCAGTTTTTAATGAAGTTAAAAGGGGAGTTTGAAGCAGTCAGGTCTAATCTGATGAATAGAGAACCAATTCCTTTGTTGGATGTTTGTGTTAGAGAGCTTCTCAGGGAAGAACAACAAATTGTTACACAGGCTGTCTTGGAGCAGAAAGCTCAAAATTCTGCCATAATTCCTGTTGCTTATGCTGCTCAAGGGAGGTCTCAAGGAGGCAGAACTATTACTAATGTCCAGTGCTATAGTTGCAAAGGATTTGGGCACATTGCCACTAATTGTACTAAAAGATTCTGCTCTTATTGCAAGAAAACATGGCATATCATCAAAGATTGTTCCATCCGGCCTCTAAGGAAATCTGAAACTGCTTATAATGTCTCGGTTGGTCCCTCAGATGCTCCTAATCCTGGTCAGTCTTCTATTACTCCTAAAATGGTCCAGCTAATGATAGTCTCTGCCCTTTCTGCTTTAGGCATTTCAGGTAACAAACAATCTATTTCTAACCATTGGTATTTTGATTCTGCTGCTTCCAATAACATGACCAACACTGCCTTACCTTTAAAAAATGTCCAAAAATATAAAGGAGATCTTCAAATTCATACTGCTGATGGTAATTCCTTGCCCATCACAGCTGTTGGTGATTTTTCAGCCTCTTTGAATACTGTTTTTGTGTCCTAAGTTGTCCACACCACCAAGTGTTTGATTTTATTAAAAAATGAGAAAGTAAGATTCTAACTCTTGACTGTTTAGTCATTAAAGATTTGATACTATATCAAAGAACCATCTCAATACAAAAATTTAAGCTATTAGATGACACTAAGAATGGTTTTATATCACTCTATAACATTAAAGACATTTATATATCCTTTCCAAGGCAAATGCTCCTTGGGCACCGCTATCTATAGCACTCATTAGTCAATCGCCATTATGGATGTCACTTTTTATGAAACCAAAGTATTTCATTCAAAGTCATTTCTTCAGGGGAAGATTATAATAACATATGATGCTCATGGGAAATTGCAAGATGGTATTTACCATCAAACAAAAGGCTAATAGGACAATTAAAAGGTTAAGCTGTTAGAAATTGCCATTATGCCCCTCCATGATACACCCATGTTCTTGTTTATTCAAACCCATGATCATGGAGATAGATCATGGGGTTTGATCATGAGGATCAATTGATTGATCATGGGGATCAATTGCCTAATTATCTCTTTGATGGAAGGAGATAATTAACAAATAAATTAATGAGAGGGGTCCCTGATCTACCTATAAATAATAGCCTGTATACTCCATCTACGACTAATGGTAGACATAGATCAGAAGGTTCCTCTCGTAAAACTTTTATTATTTTGAAGTTGTATTGTTGTTGTTGCTGCTGCAATTGGGAATTCATTTTCGATACTTGAGCTACAATGGCTGGAGGTATTTATAATCTAAATTTCCGCTGCTATATGAATTTAACATTTGATTATATAAAGTATGTATAACATAAGCAAGGTTGATTGTTATGGGATTCATTCAGACTTATGGAACAAAATATCAAGAGACATTGTTCCTGTGGCTAAAATGAACTTTGTTAGAAATCTTCTACTTTGCAGAAAACATAAGATGAGAATTAGAACAAGTTAGATGTCAAGAATACTTTTTTCCATGGAAACTTGTGAGAGGAAGTATATATGAAGTTCCTATTGGCTTTTGATGCTGTTGGATTTGTGGAATCTGAAAGTTTTGAACATTTAGATGAAGATCTGCCATAAACAGACTACTGGATTGTATAACAATTGCTTTTCTGGACTTGTGCGATAGGTCTAAGACCAGGCCTAAATGTGATCTTGACAGAAGATCCAACCATTGAACAAGGTTTACATTTTTAAAAGAGATCCCCAAGGCCCTTTTCCCAAGAAGTTAAAGAAGATGAAGCTCTTAAAAAAGATCCCATGAAACATAAAACTAATTTTACCAGCAACTAACCATCTTTAGTGTCACGGGATTTGATTGTATCAGTTACGAGAATTGATTGTGTATTAATTTAGGAATTGATTTTCATTTATTAGAGCCGTAAATACTTACCTTGTAAAGGATACATGGAGATCTATATAAAGGCAGATAAACCCAACAAATGGGGCATTCAAACCAATTTTGTCATTTAGAACAAGATGGTCTCTTATCTTTGAATTTGTGATAAAGAGCCTGATGTGAAACAAAGAGAACATAAAAGAACAATTTGAATGGTAGGAGGTAGAAGTTGATAAGAGTGTTGGTAAAGAAGTTCAACAGGTTGAATTCTTACACGTAAATTCAAAGCAATAGGCTCATGATTTCATTGTTTGTAAAAGCATTATGTTCAAGAAGTCACTTTCATAATCCCATTAAAATTGTTGGATGGATTTGTGACTTAGCAATTCACCATCTCATTAAAATTATTGGATGGATTTGAGACTTGGCAATTCAAATGACATGAAGACCCTGATAGGCAATTTCAAGTTGAGACAAACAATTTCGAGTTGAGGAATGAAGAATGGAAATTGCACTTCTTGTTATGCAATCCTAAGAAATTGTGGTATAATAAGGGGAAAAAACAGAAACTAAGTGGAAGATTTTCAAAATATATGTCATGGGAGAGATAGACATTACATTATCTTTAATTGTCACTTATTTGGAAAATCTAGTCAAGATTTTTAGTGTTGATAGGACTTTTCAAATGGTTTATGACTTTGTTCTATTTTTTGTGTTATAGAGTTTCATTAGGGTTTTGGCGCCTATATAGGGACATGTATTATTATGTTCAATAAGCTAAATGATTGTTGACTAACAAGTCGTCTTCCTCTTTTTACCCTCTCTTCCAGTATATATTCCTCTGCCTCTTAATCCCCTTCTCATCTCTAATTTCTAAATCCCCTTTCTTGTCCTACATCACCTATAGTTTTCAGAATCAGAAGTGTCATTCTCGATGTATCCATATTGCTCTACACGCACATCTCTTATTTGTTTCCATGCTTTCCAAGAATAATTATGTGAAAAACAGTTGAGCACGAGATGCATATGTACCTTCACATTCGTACAGCTAGCAGCTCGTGCAGCTTCTACTATTGCTTTTCCAACTGGATGAATGGTGTTTGATTCCACGCCTGCAGCTAGCTTCAAAACTTCAACTTCAGACCACATAGCATTTGGCTCTAGTCTGCATCAAAGCATGAAATTTTGAACCTCAAATGCACTACAGCAATCAAATTTAGCATAATAATGAATGAAACTTTCTTTAATGGGCCAGCCATACACTTTGCATGTATCACCTTCCACATAAGTATCTAATCACTCAAGTTACACACAATTAGAATTTATCTGTATCTTCTGGTGATTTTTACTGCCAAAAACTGTTAAAGGACCAAAATCAAAGATTTTGAGATTTAGTCTTTGAATTGGTTAATATGGTCAAATCAAAGATAACCAAAGGTGGAAGTTGAAATCGTTCACTCTTTCTATTGTACATTATTGATAGAGTTGAATAAGCGAAAAAATCTTGGAATACTCGAAGCACAACCTAATTAACACTTCAATTGGTTATAGCAGAATTCAACTGGAAACATTACTTCAACTGTGCACAGAATTGAAAGATAAGTATTTCCAAGATCACTGAGTTTGACCAGCTGGGAGACTGGCAGCAGTCAAGCAGATACATTTGATTCACCAAGGAAGAAACAACTTCCGCATAATATTTAATTTTTTCATGAAGTGGTTGAAAATGCCACACTTGGTACCAAGACCAAAAGCGGATTACACCAGTAATTGTAAGAAAAAAGTAGAAAGAAAAGAAAAGAAAACCCTGAATTTGGTTCATTATCTTCCTATATTGGCATGAATAAGAGTATTTAAGCACAAAAAACTGCTCATGTTTGTAAGGTCAAAACTGCACAAGCACATTTATCAATATACATAAATACAACCTTGACGTTGAATCAATGAATATCATCAAAGTAAAATAAAATAAAAATAGAATAGATAATCTACTACAGATTCTTTCATGATGGAACTCTAACATACTAGCTGCGAAAGAGAAAAATCTCTCATAAATGTGAATTTGTTGCGAAAAAATATTGATCACAGGAAACAGATAATCCCTCGATATAAAGGAAAACCTCTGCCACCACTTACTGTGAACCTGTAATTTCCATGCCTCCAAGAGAAACAACCTTCGTTACAACAGGTCTGCCAATTGTTAGGGTCCCTGTTTTGTCAAACACAACAGAATTCACCATTGAGAACTTCTCCAGAACATTTCCTCCACGCAAAAGCAGTCCTCTTGTCGCTCCCAATGAAGTTCCAACCTGGAAAGAACAAAAAAATATTGAAGCCCATGATCAATCAAAGTCAAACAATTAAATGTGAATAAATGATGAAACTAGAGTACTTCAAGGAGGATACCAGTACAGCAGTAGGTGTGGCCAAGCCAAGTGCACATGGACAAGCAACAACCTGCATTCAGGATACACATGATCACTATTGCATGGAATAGAACAGGCAGACGAGCAAACCATCCCAACACCATGGAATCAATAAGAGATTAAAAACTTTCTATTTTAAAGAATAATCAAAAAGACTTTTATATGGAAACTCCTAGATTGCAAGCTGAAAAGAAAGACAGGGTTAGCAGTCAAAATGTTGACAGAAGTTGTACCATGCCTTAATTGAGCAGCCATAGTGCAAAAATGCATCATGATATTTGACTCCCAAAGTGATTTGTATCTACAGTCACAATCATCATATAGATTGTTTCATTTATGTAAATATTGAAAGCACGGTCCTTTGATCTTTTTGAAATCAAGTCTCTGGATCTTGTCACCACCCTTGGGCATCATTATGAATAACATCTCCATCAGCGAAACAACACATTATGAGCAATGTCTTCTCAGTTTTCATTGGGTAAAATAGTTTGCTCACTCTCCATGCCATAAATCATTGTTTTTATTCAAGGAAGATTGTTGTAAAACACACTCAAGATAAAAAAAATCAGACTCCAAGCATTTTCTTTGATAGAGTTTGTCATGTATATATCTGGACAAATGCCCCGTTCAAACCTTAATAACCAAAGCCGTAATACAATGCTAGGAAGTGACTTGAGAGAAAATTGAAACCACTGGAAACCCCAAGAGAAGTGAAACAGAATTTGTTCAGCCAAACAGAACAATTATAATACAAACGGGCCAAAAATGGATAAGTATGTTATGAGATAGCCATAAGAAGAATGTAGAGCTCTTATAAAGGGGTTATTGTTTACCAAAACACTGCAAGATAGCTGTAGAGCTAGAGAAACTGGATTTCCTTGGTTCAAAGCTGCAGGTAGAATACGTGTCCCAAACATGCTCCAGAACATAAATGTAGCTGCTGAAATTGCCATTACTCCATAAGTAAAGTGACCAGACACCTGATGAAATGCAGGAAATAAGAGTGAAGTTCATGTGAATGCCTATATGCACACAAACACAAATTCATGTATGCTTTTGGAACAAAAACTAAGACAAGGATTAGGGAGGGGGTGGGGAGTAAAGAAAAACGCATCACTACCAACAATAAGCTTAGAATTTGATAATAGAGGATGATTAATAAAAACAGCACATGCAACCTAGAATCAAGCTAATTCTGACATGTGCATGCATGTTTCAAAAACCAAGATTGTTTCTGAGATCAGTTTACCATAAAGATGAACTTCCATCCAAAATTTGCAAACCATGTATGCATGAGCATGTCAGCTTACCCAGAAACAGTGAATGGCATCTTAGCAAAATATAACAAGAGTAACTGAAGATGCAGAAAAGAAACCTTGTCAGCCAACCGTTGTACTGGAGCTTCCCTGCTCTGTGCTTCTTCTACCAAACGGACAATGTCTCCCATGGCAGTCTCACCCCCTGGTCTTTTCACTTCAATTGTAAGAGTTCCATTGAGATTTATACTTCCAGCTGATACTTGACTCTAGAGCATACAAAAATACTCAGTAATTAGTAATGTCAAAGCACATCCCACTGCTACAATTAATGTGGCGCAGGAAGGGTTCCTGAAATTAATCATCATGCAAATGTGCAGCACAGCTACATGATGCTGTCAGAAAATAAATATTAGTTGCATATAAATGGAGAATAATACCCCAGGTAGTTTGGTAACTGGCAATGGCTCCCCTGTGAAACTTGACTCATCAATGGCGCTTCTGCCAGCTCTGACTGTTCCATCTGCTGGAACACGATCCTAAAACAACAGATGAATGCATGTCAGGGGGATCACATATAGTAAATATGTGACCACAAGTAACAAGTATCTCAAAACTTTGAGCTCACATTGAGAAGCCAAGGGAAATGGAATGAAAATGAAAGAATAAAAAGAAATAGCTTAAAGAAAAGCAAGAAATGTGTCATATAAATAGTATCTAGAGTAGGCCAAATCTATGAAAGGGCAGGTTATTAAACAAGACTTTTAATGTGGTAACTTATTAAATAAGACAATTGTTGTTACTATTAAAGCTGCAGGTGATACATGAACAAAAGTGGAGCCTTTACTTACTCCAGGTAGGACAACAATTTGGTCTCCAACAGTAAGGCTACTGCAAGGAACTTCAACAATTGAGCTCAGGTCTTTTGCATCACCATTAACCACAAGACGAGCTTTTGTAGGTAAAACACTTAGAAGTCCAGTCATATCACTGGCTGCTTTAATTTTAGCTCTCTGTTCAAGATTCCTTCCTAGCAAGACAAACGCTATTAACATTATCGGTTCCTCAAAGAATGCCTTCCAGCCCTGTTTATCAAAGAAACCATTAACAGTGTCAGCAGATAGTTTCTTAATAGACTAATAATCCATTTTAAATACAAGAAGTATGCTGTTTCTTAAAAAATAAAATAAATAATATGGACTCAAGTTAGGCCCAAGAATAGAAAAATCAAAAGCTTAACTGAAGAATCACTTAATAAACAGATCCCATGACTTGTAGCAATATCTAGCATCTACACATGTTCAGTGAATATGCCTTCGTAAAAGTATATCTTAAAACATGATTTAGATGTTGAACTGGACCATGTATCTAAAATCATTTCTTACTGTTTCTTGA
The DNA here is from genome assembly GCA_029228465.1 of Salix viminalis. NCBI lineage: Eukaryota > Viridiplantae > Streptophyta > Magnoliopsida > Malpighiales > Salicaceae > Salix > Salix viminalis. The sequence continues at coordinate 13,019,154 of CM055428.1, read as the reverse complement.
CATGTATAAATCAGGTTCCGGCTGACTTGTGTGTTGATCCAAAATGAGAATATCAGAATGTACAAGTTTGAGAACCAGAAGCAAGATAGTAGTAAATTGATTCAAGAACAAATCAACCAGCAATTTGAAGAGTATATAGCAGAACAACTAGCTGTGAATTTGAGTTCGAAAAATGCCCTACATTTCAGTCACAAGTTCACCATTTGGTAAGGAATATGAAATATAGCAAGAACTTGTTTTGCACATATATTACACTATTTGAGATGCAATATGCAAAAGAACCTCAGCAACCCTCTGTGATTATGTAGGGATATGTGAAAACTGAGCTATCCCACCAATTAACTGCACAGTTCTTATCAATGTTAAGGCTTTCTAGATAATCTGCAACTCTGCATTGTTAGATATGCTCTGTTATCCCATTGAAGTGGTTGGTCACAGCAGGCTATCCCTTATTAAACTTCAAGAAAAGAAATGTAGTGAAGACTGCTGTGTTGTTGCAGAAGACCCCCTTTTATCTCCATTGAAACTACTAGATGCAGAGAGAGAAGCAACATTGCGCTAAGAAGTGGAAATGATGAACAAGCTCACCAATGATGTCAGAACTTTTTATAGTTGTATAAAATTTCTTAATCAATATGTTCTAGAACTAGATCCTCGAATTAATATGTCCATAAATTTAATAATCACCCTGCACAAGGCACATCAAGTCCTAATGTCATCAGGTCCATCATACAGTTTTTTTTTAAAAATATTTTAGTGGTAACATCTGACCAAATATCAATTTTGGGAGCTAATTACGTACTCTTGTGCAACAAATTATGAAGGCAAATCATTGATAACTTTAAAAATCTAGTATCTATTGCTTTAAAATTAAATGTTCTTTTTTAATAAGAATTTTTTTTTTGGTTAGATTTGGATGCTTTTGTAAGCAGGGTCAGATGCATACTTCAAGTCAAGTCTACAGCCTTGAAGAGAGTATTTTCTAACTCTTTGTTGGATAGGGGTTTAACTAGCATTAAATGTCACTAAAATATCCAAAAAAATTGGACAGATTGTTGAAGCTTAACCCCAAACATATTAATGAGGGATAAGGCTACCACCACCAACTCAGTGCTTCCACTTTCATCATCACTTCCACCAGTAGTGCCATCACTGCTTCCACCACAGTAGTACTGCTGTCATTTGAATACCATAAAACCGTAGCTTCATGCCAAAACATTTCATGTGTTTAGAACTCTCAATTAACTTTCACAACTTTAGTCCTCAAAATTCACTCCCGTATATATATATATATATATTTCTATAGCATTATGCCCCCTGTTATTTAAACTCAAACCAAATGATATTTTCTTTGGGTCCAAACTAGTCTTAGATTTACTTTCAGTGATCTGGCAAACCCCTTGCCCATGCAACTTTATTGTGATCACAAGCCAATAACAATACAAACCCTAACAATGTCTTTTTTATAGCCTTGTCTACTTTGCAAACCAAATGCATGTTACAACCCCGATTCTGTGCCAGCAAGACAATTATCTCAGCTGCTAAATAGCCATTATTTTCGTCTCAAAATTTATTAATTTCATTCCCAGTGCAAAAGAGAAACCCTAAATCCTTTATTATACTTTACAGACCCTAAATCTCTTATTAATCGTGGACAAATTATCTATAAGGAAGCTATATATTGAGGACATATTATTCAAATTTCATTCTCAATTAGTGTTGGTTCAATTGCCCACCTTAAAAATAAAAAGAGGGAAGAAATGTGAATATAGATTTTAAAATATAATTTCCAGGGCTCAATGTGGGCTCAATGTGGGATAGTTGATGCCTTGGCATCCTAACCATTCAAATGAGCACTTTGAATAGTCCAAGTACCCTTGTGCCACAGTATTCTTTGGATAATGAAACAACCATTTTCCCACCAGAGCATAGCTTTTGAGTTGAGGGAAGCCTCAAGCACCTTTCACTCCTGGGATTACTTAAACCTCCCAACTCATCTTGTGATCATTTACCCTTCTCCTACGCCATACAAAATTCCTCCTAATTCTATTTATCAAACAGCCATAAAGACTGGAATCTCAAACAGTGACAAATAATACAAAACGATACCGGATAAGCTTGCGACTGAATAAACGTAATCCAACCCCCAGTGACAGAATCACCTCTCCATCAGTCCAATCTCTTATAGACTCAATAATCAAATGCTGAAAAGAAACAGGTGCATCTTGCAAATTCACCAGATGAACCCTCCAAAAAGAATCCCAGAATGCTCCAGTGGCCACTCCAAAATCAACACCTGGCACAGCTAGCAAACTCACACACAAAATGTGCCAAATATAATCCTGCCACTCTTCTCTTAAACATGTTAAATATTTTTTTTGAAAATGCATAAAAAACCTGCAAAATCATCAGCACATCCTCCAAAATCATCAGCAAGTGCAGAATATTTGCTTCCTCCACTCCCAGTCGCAAGCCTTTCACAAACTCTTTCTCCACCTATCTATCAATAGTCCGAGTAAAAGTGTCCTGCACTACTGATGAACAGCTGACATGGCTAGCAAACTCACCCTCAAAATCCTGTGCCAAATATAATCCTGTCACTCTGCTCTTAAACATGCTATGTAGTCTTTTTGAAAATGCATCAAAAACCTGCAAAATCATCGGCACATCCTCAAAACATCCTCCAAGAGAAGGATGATATTATCTACAAATTGCAAATGTGAAATATTTGCTTCCTCCACCCCCAATTGCAAGCCTTTCAGAAACCCTTTCTCCACCGTCAATTTTCCTGCACTACTTGTGAACAGCTAGTAATAATTTGACAGTCCTTGTTTAGCAGTCAAACTTGACTCTTCATTACTTTACATGGTAAGCAGACATTTCAAGACTCCTCAAGTCTGCGCATAGTTTAGGCTTAGAAAATAAATGGGGGAATGCTTCTTTCAATAATACAGTTTAAAATTGCTTTCCTGATAGCTTACTTATGGATCCAAGAACTCTAGGGTTTTGATTTGTGGATAATGGTATTCATTCATTACCTATGCAACAAGTCATATGGAGAGAAAAAATTAGCATCACTAAACTTCTACAAGCCATATCTCAATTTCAAGAAAAGTAGTAAAGCAAAAGGAGATATCAGAGAAGACAAAAGGAAACTAAACTGCATATACTCTTTACACTAGAATGAAAGTTCTTCACTACCTTCCAAGCCACCTACTTAACACCACAACATAGTTCTAGATAAAAATAGACATGCAACAAGTCATATGTTATAAAGCACATAAAGTCAACAGCTTAATGAGTAACCCACTTGGCTTTCCCATTAGAAAAAAAGACAACCACTGAATCCCAGATGAAACTAGAACTTTGTAAGGATAGGAAATATGACTTACCAGCTTTGGTAACAATGCAGCTAATGAGCTAACAGCAAATGACGATAATGCCCCAAGACCTACTAAAGTGTTCATATTTGGAGCCCCTTTAAAAAGGCTTTTAACACCATCATGAATAAGTTGTCGCCCAGGACCAAGCAATGTAAACAAGGACAGAGATAGATGGAATCCTACAGAATGAAATATATGGGTCCATGAAGCCTTAGTGACGAAAATATGAGAAACATGGCCAAGGAGGCATACAGCACAGAGGGCCCAAGAGACAGCAAGCTGACGACCTACAAAAAGAAGATCATTAAGAAAGATTTCTTCACAGATGGATTATCACTGTATAAAGCTTTTAACAGAATTATTTAATCTAACCAGTAAGGTGTATGAGGATATGTACCGCTTTCTTTTAGGCGATCACGTTTTTCATCCATTTTCTTTTCAAAAACTTTGAAGACATTCTCCCTTCCTTCATCTGTACAGAAGCAATCATTGAAGCCACAAGGATGTTAAGCGTATTCCACAAGAAGGGTAGAGACATGTTAAGAAAATTAACAACAAAACTAATCTTCATATAGTAGAGATTGAAGGCTATTGAAATTAATTGAGTATAATACACGAAGCTCTGAGTTGGCATAAAAAAAATTGGTCACTTGAAAAATAGTAGCAATGTATGGAACTTGGAACAGGTTTCATCAAATTGGACCAAAATGGCAACAAGGTAGAAAATGTAGGATTCATTAATTTACAATATGAAAAAGATTTATTAATAAACTTAGAACCAGAAGAAAAAAAGAAACCTAGTATAGGACTAGTGCACCCTGTACAGGTGAAGAACAAAACAGAGCACCTAAACTGAAGTAAAAATATATTAAAGAAACAGATTCTTATCCTCAAGCATCAAACGACAGTTGAAAGAAAGCCCTAAAAATCACAGTACTTTATCTACAAACCCACGGAACAAATTACACAAAAGTAGCATATTATAGTTTACTGGTATTTCCTTGTAATGATATTTCCCTTCAGAAGGTCTTACATTTCTCTCTAACCACAGGCTCAAAGAATAAAGAATATTAAAGAATTTTACAACCCAAACCAGAAACACCTCACAAATAAACAAGAACAAAATGAACCAGATCAATTGATGATAGAAAAAGTCTCCCATACGGCCACCAAACAACGACAGAGCAACTGAACAACTCATGCTGCAGAGCTGTAAACATATTACAATGGAATATGAGAAAGCAGGAAATAGGAAAAGCAGTCTGCCACACAGTTCTTCTAATGGAATATGAGAAAGCAGGAAATAGGAAAAGCAGTCTGCCACACAGTTCTTCTAATGGAACATGCTGCCTTCATAACTACAATACACAGAAGTAAGGTTTAACCTCAAAGCAACGATTTTCTGTTCAGCCACTAATATACCATATCTTCCCTAAGGCAGCTCCACTATGAGAAATGGCAATGGAAGCATCCACCAGAGCCATTACGCAAGACATTCTATACTGCGAAGTATAATATTGTCTCCATTACCCTAGATATATTTGGCAAGGATGATGATTTTCCAAGCATTTTTACATGGTATGTATTTTTAGCAAGAGAGTGGATGTGGCAGTGTCTATTGAATAGAGTATACACCAACAAATTAAAGGGTCTCAAAAAATTATGTAGTATCTGAAATGAGAGAGAAGAAATTCTTAGCATCCTAATCTAGAATAAGAAGATGCAATCAACTAAAACCACATTAACATAGCAATCAACAAGAGGGTGTAATCTTAAGATGAAACTGTCTTAGTGATTAAGAGAAATCCTAGTTCAAAACATCTAAACATTAGAGGTTGAAGATTACAAGCTGTTTAAAACTAAATTGAACATGGGGGGAGGAATATATAGAAATTATGATTAGTGGTTGTAACAAATTTATGTTCTAACAACTCTAGGAACCAATTTATTTGCTTACAAACTTTGTCTAGCGACTGTAAGCAAATACTATTCGAGATCTCATTTTCTGGTCATGGTTACAAAAATCCTCTGCCAAGTAATCCTGTATTACCCAGTATGATAAAATGAGATGATGCACTCATAAATTTTACTACTATACACAGTAGAATTTGTGCAAGGCAAACTCTCCACTAACCCAGTAATCTAGATCACATAATCAAAAACAAATGATGAAGGAGAATTCAAGTTCTTTACAAGGCTAAACTAAATCTCAAAGTAAAACTTTCATTGGCTATAATGTAAAACAGCATTTCCATAAACTATAAAACAATTGAACAGGTGAATGAGAGGCCCGACACCTGGCATTTAACAATGCAGAATAGCTAAAAAAACAACATATTCACAAACTACAAAACAATTTAGAAGCTGTCCGCTTTTCTGAAAATCTGTTAAATGTTCTTGAAAAGGTAATCTGAACAAAGATGAATTGCTTGCCTACTGAGTCTTAATACAGGTGTCGGTAAATTTATATTCTAAACAACCCAGTGTAAAATGTCGTTTCCACAAGTAAAAATGATAAAAAGAAGTTTCTAAAAGCAAAGAGAAGAAAACAATTACTCTTAAGATTGTTTTGTGTTTCATTAGCGTGATTATGAATGCAGAAAGCTGAGAATAGAACAAAACACGACCACATTATTATGTACAAGATACGTCTAAGAGTTGTGAGAACATATAAATCAGGCAACAACCTTTCTGACAAAGTAGAAATCATATATTGAACATGAATGCAGTTTCCAGAAACACAACTAATCCTTTGCAAGATACAAGAACTCTGTCAGACTTTGCAAAGTAACAAAGACACAAGGCAGTAAACTTTCCTTCTAATTCTGGGAAAAAAATTTACTAATATACCACGATGATATGTTCCCAGAATAACACACATGGCCACTGCAATGTCACTTTCTCTTAAACATGAATAAAATCAACCTTTATAAATGAATATCCTAGATTCCTGATGTTAGTTAAAGCAGTGACAATGCAGATTGTGCAATAGCAAATCCTCCAAGAGAAATGGCTCTCCAGCACCAGTATTTCTCTCTCTCCAGATATCCACCACAAGCTGTTGACTCACCTATTGAAGGGAGAAGTCATAATATTAATAAACACTTTTATGCGTGTCCTTTCTCATCCCCTATAGTGGAGAAGATTTCTGTGAGATTCTTCTCAAGCAAGCAAGTCACCATGAAATTGAAAGCTCAATGAGTTAGGGACATACCATAAAGAATTATGGTCGCTCCTCACAAGAAATCTTTAGCTTTTCTACGGTGAAATATCTCCTTCAGTAGCTTCCTGACCTGCCACTAGCCCACCAAACTTCACATGAATCATATTGAAACTCAGGATGTATGGGGGAGTCACCCTGGTTAAGATTTAGAGGTCTTCCTGCACTATTCAAGCATCCTCTAGCTGGTATGCTAACTTTAATCCTATATCAGTTTGGGAAGCTACTTTATATTCCTTTGTTTGTCCTTACCGTACAATTGGACAGTTGACTGTTTCAAAGAGTGGAATGTTCAGCTTTCACTTTTTTTGCAGTTTTAACACTAGGAAGAAAAAATAGTTTGATATCCTTTACTTGTCATGTTTCTTGATTCCTCACATTTTTCTTTGATGTTTTTTTTCCCTCCCTGTCATCATCAGCACTGGGGTGATACCAAAAGACAGTATATTTTCTTAAATTATACCACTATCAGAATCTCAAACGCCATACACAAGCATATGAGCAATACAGCACAATTAAAGTATCGTGGGTAATCTAATAGTTACGTGACAACACTGACTAGTTATTAACAATCATAAAATGCAAACAGGGCAAAGTACACATATTCAATAACTCTTTACACATTTCAACTGGAGGGAGTATAATCACAACAACAATGATGATGGTGATGAGAAGGTTTACCTCGAAGGTTCGATGTGAAACCACAATTGGTCAGATGCTTTGCAAGTGCCTCACCCAGTTGTTTCTGCCAGTTGGGCACAACTTTTGCTTCAGACACCGGCCACACTATTGCAGTCTCTGTAGCAAGATTGACACTAGCAGAAGATACTTGTGACTGTTCATCAAACAACATAGATGATGAGAACAGAATCAGAGCACAAGCTACAGAACAAATTAAAAGAAGAAAAGGAATGCATTGATTCTTTCGCGCTTTGTTTCTCAAATATTTCATAAATAAGGCACAATTATTAGTCACAATCTTAGGTTTGAGGAAAATAAATGAAGCACCAAAATATAATTTCATTGTCAAATAAATTAAATAAAAGGAAATGATATCTCACTTGACTTTCAAGAATTCTCTTCACACTAGCTGCACATCCCCCGCATGTCATTCCCTGCATCACAGTCGTGGCGTTTTAGCTTTTTTTTAGAGAATTTCTAAAATTATCAAATGATAATTGAAATAAAAAATAAAAAATAAAAACACCAGAGTCTGTTTTAGACTTCTTACCCCAACATCGAGTATGATAACGTCCGGCGACACCATCGGAGCCTCCTTCGCGCCGATCGCTTCCGAAACCGAATTCGACTCCGCATCTCCACCATTCGACCCACCGCCACCTCCTCCACCTCCACCAAACACGCCGCCACCTCCTCCTCCGGAAGTGGTACCGAAAGAGGCTGCATAGCTGGAAACGCACTCCAAACGGAGGCGTGCCAGTGACACACCAGCGCACAAGCCTTTCAAAGAAGGGGAAGGAAGCACGTCGTTGTTGCGGGAGTAGATGGAGCTGAGTCGGCGAGTGACGAGTTGAGTCGAGTAGATGCGGAGTAAGGAACGGTTAATGTTGGTGGTGAGGTGACGGTTAAGGGCTTTGGATAGAGTGAAGAGAGGCACCGTCGTCGCCGAGACAGCCAACGCTGACTCCATTTTTTAAAAACAAATTCTCTCTAAAGTCTAATCTTCTCGTCTCAGCTTATCTGTATTTATATTTATATATGTACACAAATTATAAATAATAATATAGTTCATCTCCACATTTTTCTTCTTCTTCTTTTATTATTATTATTATTATTTCTTGAGGCTGCTAGTTGAAGAAAAAAATTGATCTCCGCCACTAGTGTAAAATAATTAGTGATTCCTGGCCAATCCGACTGTCTAAACTCAATTTAATATGGGTTTATTTTTGCAGTTAGAGATTTGAATTCAGCTTGAGAGAGTGGTAGGCTCTGTTTTTAAGTGTCCGTTTGGTAATGTGTTTGAATCTCTGTTTGGAGGAAAAGCTCATCGTTTGGAGATTTGAGGAGAGAAATGGGGGATGTGTTTTTAAGCTTAAGGAGAGAGAACTAGAGATGAGTTTTCTTTTTTAATGCTAATTAACATAAAAACACAGTGGCTGGAATGTTATTAAAAACATTAATTTAATAATAAACATTCCATTCTTTTTTAATTCACTCACCATTTTCTTTTTCTTATATATATAAATTAATTTTACAAGTTGAAAGCAATATAAAAAGCATAATAACTAAACACTCGAAACTATTTTTCATCAACCTCAAACTCAACCATAATATAATAATTAAAATCTAAAAACTTAATTAAAATATAAATAAATATATTAAAAGATATCATAATATAATTTTTTTCTCGCAATCCTAATTTTGTTTCAGATGATATTTTACTAGATATAGTTCCGGGATCGCAGAGGCGTTCACGTATGAATTTATAGTTAGTAATGAAATTATAAGTAATTTGATGGGAGAATAAAAACAAGTGTCTAATTTACTTGAATTATTAATTATATTTTATTATTATAATTATTAAATATTTAAAAAAAATTATATATATATATATATATATATATTAAAGTAATTTCACAAATTAAAAGCAATATGAAAACTTGGTAACCAAACACTTGAAACTACTTTTCATTAATCTCATATTTAACTACAATTTTAACCAAATACTTCAAAACTTATTTTGAACCGTAACTAAAGTGTTTTTCATGAAACTGCTTTTTTAAAACCTCAACTATAAAAGTAAAGGCAATATTAAACACACCTTAAGTCTCGTTTGTCATGGCAATTCAAAAGCATTTTAAAAAAGAATTAATTTTTTTATTTTAAATTATTTTTTTGTGTGTTTAGATCATTTTCATGCAATGATATCAAAAATGATTTTAAAAAAATAAAAAATATATTGTGATATATTTATGAACAAAAATTACTTTAAAAAATAAACTCAATCATACTCTCAACACATGCACTTATAATTCAATTGTAAATTTATAAATTGATATAGGAGCTCTTTAATTATTAATTGAAATATTATCCTATTCTTGTAAATAATTTGATTTTTTTGTTGACTTGTTTTTTGCATTGATAAGAATGTAAAATGTTATTATTTTTTAAACCGTATGATATAAACTGTAATTTTTAAAAGAATAGACATAATAAAAAATGCTAAATAACAGGATAATCAAGGTAATTCTCCACAAAAAAAAATTATTTTACCAATTACATATTATATTTTACTAAACAATAAATTTAATTATCAGCATGATTTTAAAAGTATATCTGTATGTTACAGAAGAACTAAAAGAGGAGATTTATGACAGGCCAAACAATAATTACCTCGTATTTCCCCTGTACTTTGGGTTGTTGTACTTTGGGCTGTCTCACAATGCCTTCTGTAACCTGGTCCGCAGACTTTCTTGACCAATAACTCTATTATCACGTGACAGCATGGATGTCAATTTTGTTTTAATTAACGGTTTGTTTTTTTAATTGAAATAAAATATTTTAATTTTGAAATATTTTGATATATTATTTTGAGTTTATATTGTTTATATATAATTATATATATATATATATATATATATATATATAATTTAACAAATATAATTCAAATTTAAGATAAATTAACTTTAAATTATATAATATAAACACAAATTCAAATAAATATAATCTCAAAATTAGAAACATCTCTAAAATATTATAAGAGTAAAATATCATAAAATAAAATCAAATATCTCTTACATCATTTATATAAAAATAAAGATCTCCTATAATAGTTTTTGAATCGAAATCTTGAAACTTTGAGCTTTACATTTGGCTACAGAGCTTTGATCGTGCACAAAACACAAAACCCTGGGTTTTTTTCCCACGGGACAAGATCCAACCAAACAACAAGAAATTTGACTCTGGGTTTTTCAGGAGAAAGAGAAACAAAGATAGAAGAGTTTTTCAAGGACGAGATGGGTGTCATAATAACCATAACTAGGATACTGAAGGCTGAATCTGGGTCGTCCGTCATGATCTAAGAAAAATAAATTTTATAAAGTAAGGTAGTGTTTGTCTTCCGTCTACCGTGTTTTTTTATAAATAAATTATATTATTTTATTGTTTTACTATATTAAAATTAATATATATATATATATATATATATATATATTAAAATGTAGATACAGATCAGTCCTGATAGAAGAGAAATATCTGTTTGTGATGAAATTGCAAGTAATTTGATGAGAGAATAAAAAAATTATATGTTTTTTCCATGAATTATTAATTACATTATATTATTATAATTATTAAATATACAATATTTATATATATATATATATATATATATATATATATATATAAATGTTTGTTCGTGATGAAATTGCAAGTAGTTTAATGGGAGAATAAAAAAATATATATGTTTTTTCATGAATTATTAATTACATTATATTATTATAATTATTAAATCTACAATATTTAAAAAAATTATATATATATATATATGCCCTTTAAAGTAATTTCACAAGTTAAAAGCAATATGAAAAGGTTGGTAATCAAACACATGAAATTGTTTTTTATTAATCTCAAACTCAAAAACAGTTTTAACCAAACACTTCAAAACTTATTTTGAACCGCAGCTAAAATGTTTTTTATAAAACTGTTTTTTTAAAACCTCAACCACAAAGCAAAAACAATATCAAACACACCCTTAGTTGTAATTTCTTGGCTATATTAACCTTTTTTTCTACACTTGTCTCTATTTATTTCTTTGTCTTCCACTTGTCACTATATTTACCGTACTGATGATCATTACATTTAAAAAATATTTAAAAAAAAAAATTTTTTTTATATTTTATTTTAAATTATAAAAATTAATATTTATAAATCATTTTGATGTGATGATATTAAAAATAATTTTAAAAAAATAATAAAATATATTTTTAATTTATTTTTGAACAAAAAACATTTTAAAAAACAAACTCAATTATATTCTCAAAAAGACACATAATCTTATGGCATTGATTGATTTTATTGTTGATGTTGTTGATATTTATGAACTATACAAAAGAATAAGATTTTTCCCTTAAATCCTATTGTTGCTACTCTTATATTGGTATTGTTGACAACATATTTAAATAATAGTTTCTAGGTTCGTGTCGTAATCAAATTAGCTTTCAAGAGTTTTGCTTCCACGTCTTTCTCTAATCTGCTGTTGGGATTGTTTTGACACGTTTCTTTATCATTAAACGTTGGTTCTAGTTTTTAAGTATTTTTTATGACTTGTTTTTCTTCCCTGTTACGTGTTGATACTTATTTTAAACGTGTTTTTAAAAATAAAATAAATTATTTTTATTTTATTTTATTTATATTATTATTTTTAAATCATTTTAAAGTATTAATATATAAAAAATTTAAAACAAATTTAAAAAATATTATTTTAATATTTTGAACTAAGAACACTTTAAAAATCAACTTTAATAACACTTTTAAATAAACATCTATGTATATATACACACACTATTTATTCTTTTAATTTAGTAGCCTTGTTTTTTTTTGTTTTTGGTTTCAATGGTTTTATCGTTGCAAATCATATGACCATATTGGACAATTCATTTTTTTCTTGGTTTTTAATTAATCTATTTACACATCATTTTAGGCCTTCATTCTTCTTTGTCTGGTGTGGTGTTGCAACCAAAGTTGTCAATACCGTTCCGGTCACCGTTCTGGTTTTTCGATTGGAACGGAACGTTCCGGTTTCGGAACGTTCCGGTTTCGGAGCATTCCGGCGTACCGTTTCGGTGTCGTACTGTTCATATATAATTATATATATATATATATATATATATATGAAAAAAATATATTAATTTAACAAGTATAATTAAAATTCAAGATAAATTAACTTTAAATTATACAATACAAACACAAAGTCAAACAAATATAATCTCAAAATTAGAAACATCTCTAAAATTCCAACAATAAAATTATTATTTTTAAAATAAAAAATAAAAAATGAATTTAATTATAATTAAAAGATCCAGAATATTTGAAATTTGAAATTTAAGCTACTTATTGTATGTTTTTCAAGTAATTCTATGTTTTTTTATGGTTGTTGTATTTGAAATTAATTAATGTTACTTATTGTTTCTTAATGTTAGAAAAACTTAAAAAAACAAAATGAACACATTAAGAAATAATCAATAAGTTCAAACATAATTAATTAAAATACATTCCATTACAAATAATTCAATCAAATTAATTATAAATTAATACCCCTATTTTTTATGTTAACTATTATTATAATAATTAATAATTAATTATTATTATTATATAATAATTAGTATAAAAACCAAAAATATGTATAAAAACCACCCCACCCCGTTTGTCCCCTTCATTTCAATAAAAAAAAACCCTACTCATGTAACTCATCCTTTCTTCTTCTCTAGCCGCCGCCCCCTCCACATCAAAATACACCCAGCCAAGCCAACCTCTCTTTCTCGGAATCCAAAAGAATGGCCAACAACGCTGCTTCAAATCCACCTGTTTTCTTCAGATCCACCTTTCACCAATCAAACCGTGAACCACATTCATCCCACTGTAGAAAATATATAGTCTTCTCCTTTTCCTTGTCCTCTGCAACGGTTTGATTTCGTTTGTACAAGAAGAAACAATTTTTCTGTGTTTCGGGCAAGGTGGCCGAGAAACTTACTAATATATAATTTATGGGTTGAGTTTTTCTTTTCTTTTTTGTTTCTGATTTTTTGTTTTGATCCCGGAACGGCACACCCGGAACAGAACCAGGACGTTCCGGCCAGAATTTGACCGGAATTTCCGGATCGGGCTGGAATAAAAACCGGGGAATTAACAATTTTGGTTGCAACATGTGTTTATTATCATTTCCTCATGCATTTTGGGTTTTATCAAGAAACCATGTAATAAACTATTGAAAAATATATATATTTTTTAAAAATAAATCACCATAATTCATTCTTTTAGCAATTATTTTTTCAGGGTCATGTAGATGAAAAAACATAATTAAAACATGAAAGTCACAAGTGTTAAAAAACATTTGACATACGCTTTAGCAATTATTAATATTTAAATTATGAGTGATGGTAAATAATAATAAAAAAATTAGTATATAGCTAAAGAGATTGGCCAGTTGAACAGTAAATGAAAAGTGATTTTCACTGTTAATCTAAACTCAGAAGTACTGTAGATTGAAATAGTTAATATAATACTAGGATAAGAGTTAACCTTTAGTACATGCAAAAGTGCCTGTAGCTCAGTGGATAGAGTTGTTGATTCCTCTTTGAAAGTGGCGGGTTTGACCTCTGGCCCATGACCTTCTATTACACTTTTTTATCCTGTTTTTTTTCACATATATATTTTTATTATTGGGTTGTTCTGAGCAGTTTACTCGCACCACAACTAATCACATGATCCATTTTTTATTTTACATTTTCTTTTCTTTTTCCCCCCACATATACAATTTTTTTTTGATAAACGGGTTGTCCGGGCCAACTTATATGGACCACGACTAATCCCCAGACTCACTTTTTTTACAAAACATTTGTTTTCCCACTTATACATTTTTTTTGTTTTTTTATAATCGGGGCGTCCGGACCAGCTTACGCGCACCATGACTAATCCCCAGATCCATTTTGTTTTTACATTTTCCCCCCTTATACATTTTGTTTTTACATAACACTGCTGATTGCTACAATGCTCTCTCGCTGATGTAGTTTTTTTCTGTTTTTTTTCACTTATATATTTTTTTTATAATCAGGGTGTCCGAACCAATTTACACGTACCACGACTAAACCCCAGATCCATTTTGCTTTATACATTTTTTTTTTGTTTTTTTTAGATAACCAGGTTGTTCGAGCTAGCTTACGTGGGCCACGACTAATCCCCGCACCCATTTTTTTTACCTTTTATATATATTTTTTATATTTTTTTTAACCGGGGTGTCCGGGCCAGCTTACGTGCACCACGACTAATCCCCATACTTTTTTTTTAACAATTTTTTCTGTTTTTTTTCCCACTTATACATTTTGTTTTATAACCATGGTGTCTGGGCCAGTTTACGCGCACCACGACTGATCCCCATATTTAACTGTAGATTGTAATGGTAAAATTACTATTTTATCCCTCGATGAACAATGATTTTAGCCATGGGTCCAGCGGTATTTTATATTTTTTATGTTTCTGGGTACAGTAAAATAACCATAATATCCTCTAATAAGACAAAAATCAACAGTTAAATCTGGGGCTATTAAATATATTGTATTTTTTTTTTTATAATATACAAATACAAAATAACCTTAGTTTCACTCTGATTTTACACCACCAAAGCTAAATTTATTATGTTTTTTAACACAAGCTATATTTAATACAAATAAAATTAAAAATTTAAACTAATAGCAGAGGTGTATGAATACAAATAAAAAATTAAGAACTATTTTAGAAGAACTGAAAAAATCAAGAGATTTAAACTAAATAAAAAAAAAAACCGAAATACAAAACGAGAGATTATATATGTTAAAACTAGATAAAAAAAATTAATTCAATCCTAGCAGCGGAGCGCGGGTTTATGGCTTGTAAAAACTAAAAAAAAGGAAGAATTCAAATGATTACAATTATCAACATTTCGATGTTAAAATAATACAAATGAATATACAATTGAAAAAATGAATTAATAACATGGACAAAAAAATAGAACTGTATACAAAATATATGCAGAGAGAGAGAGAGAGAGATCCGTGGATCATAATCGTCGATCAGCTAGCTAGTACTGTTGAAAATATCGACGTGAAAGATGCGAGCGCATTGATAGAACGAGCAAAACACTTCCATGGCCATCAAGAGAAAGAGCAAAACGGCGGCCAACAAGGTGAGATACTGCCATGAACAGAACACAGACCGCTTCATGAATTTCTTTAATTTCACCATCCATAGACTATCATAGTACTTGTTCACGTCCTCAATCACCTTATCCAGGAACTGAGCTTTCGTCATTCGAACGCACTTACAGTTGCAGTCGCTCATCCCGTTCAACATGGTGGCCACGTCCTCGTCGCTCTTCAAACGGTTCAAAATGACGCCTCTTTCTCTGAGCACCCTCACGTCCTCCTCCGTGTCGATGATCCCATTCATCAGTTCTATGTACCGAGTGAAAATCAAGGGCCCTGATGAATTCGACATTTCATATGCTACCAGGTTTCTGAACATCACCTCGCTGTTTAGATCTAAACTGATTGTGGGCAGGTAAAGCGCAGCCTTCTCTTTGTCGAAAGCAATGGTTGAGATGTTACCGGTGGTAGGGATGAACGAAACGCCGCGGTTTGAGAGCTGGGTGACTGAGGGGATTGTGATTTCTTCTGCCAATGGTGGCTTGTTACTTCCTGTACTGGATTCCTTCGTTTCAGGGTCGTCAGGATTTTTCAGGCTAGACAGGATTGTCCAGGACAGGCTCAGCCTGCTCGTCACAGATGATGAAACGTTCTTGAGGATACGTACCGGGGCGATCTTCAGTTGTGAAACCACGTTCCAAGTCACGGTCAGGATTTGTTCAACGTAGCCTGAATCTACCCCACCTCCTTCTCCTTCTTCTTCTTGCTGGTGATCTCTCTCGATTTGATCTGCAGCTTCTTCGAGCACTATCTCGATCGATTCATCCACCTTGGGCACGATAATGTCATACAAGAAGTCTAGCAAGTGGGACTGCTCCAGGATTTTCTTAGTTTTTGGCAACTCGATCATCTTGAAAGGAGAGAGCTCCTTCGCTAATCCTATAGCCATCGAAAGCAGTATGTCATCAGCTAAATCAGCCGACAAGTATTGAAATTCTAGCACCTTTCTCACTACAAATTGCGGAATCTGATTCTCGAGCATCACCATATCTCTGAGAATAGCGTGATGAGCCGATTTATTCTTCGAATAATCAAGCAAATGAGACATTCTTGACGGGACCCTCGATAACAATTTGGTTTCCTTGACAGAGTAAATCTGAAGAAACTCCAGCAAGAACGAAACATCCAAGGCCATCATCCATGCTAGCGTTTCAGCATTAAAATCTAAGTACCTGTGGTAGCATGCCCTAATCTTTGGTTCAAGCTTTATCAGTTCCTCGACAAGATTTTCAAATCTGTGGCTATCAAGTTGATTCTGCAGTTTCTTTGCTGCTGACAGCTTGTATCTCTCCATGTCGTGAAGATCTGCTCGCCGGTAATGGTATGGACCAAGCGAAAGTTGTTGTGGAGTATAGTAGTCGGGATTGGAAGACATTAGGGTTTTTGGGACGGCAAAAATGCTCACCGGGCTTTCATCTTCACCGTCGCCGTCATCTCCGATCAGCTCCTTCTCGAGTGCTCGTCCGACGTTAATGACCCATTGATACTCGTCGAAATCCGACCTCGAGCTCGAACTCGAGCAATAATTACATGACATGCTGGGTTGGTGGTAAGACATGTTTGTTTATGTTTGCTGATGTTGTACAGGAAATTAACGATGTCGTGGGTTTTTATATATACGGCTTATGAGCATTACCTCCCATGCACGGTCCTCCGAAATTTCATACAAGATGAGTGTCAAAAGGAAATTCTTACGTCCAGATTGGCTTTGAAAGTCAAGCTTGCCTCAATTTCTGTTGGCAATCAACCATCACGGCAGCACGCAATGGGTTTACCTGTGGTACACATATATTTCATTCCTCTTCTCTTGTTGATTTTATATGATGGTGCTTTTACTTTTATTTTTATTAATTCCATCCTTAATTGTTTGGTCCTTTCACAGCAGTCCCCCAGTAACCAGTGCAGTTATCCCCTTTAAAACATATGCTCTAGTTGAAATGTATATGTTTTAGTTGAAATGTATAATAACCGGGATAAATCCTAAATGGAAGTCTACGATTTGAGTAATTAAGGGAAAATAATATAATTTTAGTGATGAAGGGACTTAATTGATAAGAAAACAAGAGTATAGGGATGGCCTTAACATTAAGCAATTATCAGCATTTGAGGACCGCGCGAACGATTTGATTTTCTTTATTCTCTAGTTTAGCCAACACAAGCATGATCAAAGTCCACGTGCTGTATTTCTATCCATTAGCTCAATTTTATGAACGTTCCTTGTAACCACAAGGAAATGGCTTTACTATTTAGATTTTTCACTGTCTTTGGGTCAACAATAACTTCTGGACTAGTTGTTTTGAAATGTGTTTTAAAAGTATTCTTTATTTTTTAAAACTAATCTATATTATTTTAAATAAATAAAAAAGAATATTATTTAAAAAAAAACATGTAATAAAAAATATGTTCTTCATGCTGCTTAACTTATAGGATAAGGTTTCTTTTACTTTTAACAACACGAGCTGATAAGAATGAGTCTTCTTTTTCTTTATTATTTATTATTTATTCCAGGATAAGATTTCCTTGACTTTCGACAGCCACAATGGGATTATTTAGAATGAAGATTCTAATATTCTTCTTTCTTTTTTTATCGCACATAATTCTTGGCATAATTAATTTGTCTCGTGTTTATCTTGCAAATTAATTCATTTTAATTCTATCAAACTTTAAAACTAATTTACTAAGAACTACAACTTGGCAGATGTAAGTGATGCAGAGAGTTAATATAAGATTATTTCTAGAATATCATTTAATAGTCTAAATTTCTAAATTAAAATACGATTTTAATGATCTAATAAATTAAAGAGCTTCTCTATTGTTTTCCAATTAAATATAAAATAATAATTTAACAACAATTTATTGGGTTGGGTCAGCAACATAATTACTTACACCACATCACATTTCAAAAACACTTATGAAAAAAAAATATGTTTTTTTTAATTTTTATTTTAAATTAAAAAAATGAAGTTTTTATATTATTTTCATGAACTGATGTTAAAAATAATTTTTTAAAAATAAAAAAATTATTTTAATATATTTTTGAACAAAAAACATTTTAAAAAACAACGTTAATCATATTATGAACAGTCATTTAGTTTATTAAAGATTGTAAATCAATTAAATTCGAGTCTCATTAAATTTTATTTTTAGAAAAAGTTATAATTACGTATTGAGAGGACTTCTCTATTGTATAGCTCAAGATTTGTTGACCTTGAATAAAAAATAATGTTGAATATATAATTAACTAGCCGGTCAGAGCACTTCTCCTGCTGTTCATGATTTTGTAAATTCGTGCCGTTTTATGATCTCCGTAAAAGAGAAGGCATCGTTGAATAGCTTAAGGTTTTTCAACTGTCACCAGGTAGTTTCCTGTTTAAGGATCCGAAGATTCCTGGGATTCAAGATTTATTTAAAAACACTTTAATAATTGAGAGACAAATTACAAACGTCAAACAAACGATATGGAAGAACCTCGTCAATGGATATAGCATCAACGACCAGTAAGAACATCAGCAGCGTCGCTGCCAAAAAGAGAATAAAAAGAACTTCCAAGAGGAGGAGGAGGAGGAGGAGGATCTTCCTTGCAGGGCGGTTACAGCTCTTACTGCCTTTATTAGTAGGAAGAAGGGTTTCTAATCTATCGTCTTTAGCCACACGCTCCTTTCTTTATTGTTAGTTATGAGGGTGTTCTCAACTTTCCCAGTTCACCTGGTGTCATTAAATAATTGGTCGAGGTGTTTCTGTCTTTTTCAAGTTTTTTTGCACCGCAAAACTATTGTTTTGCCCTGTCATCAGACAAAAAATTGTTGGTTGGGTAAGGGTATTTTGATCTGTTCATGAATAGTTAATAATTTTTTTATCCTTAAATAAAGATCAAAAAAAAAAAGGAGTTATAGTGAGGGTATTGTTGGTTTTTCAAGTTTGATGAACAATAAAGACACTAATGTGCCATCGAGAAAGACAAAAACGAAGAGTTGGCGTAGGGGGTATTTCGGTATTTTCATATGCATTTTTCCCATTATTATGACCGGGTCCGGAGGGTGTTTAGATAATTTCATATTTTTAATTTTTTTAAAAAAATTGTTGGCGCGTCTTCCTTACACGCCGATGGTTTTCTTCCGTTCGTGTTGTACAGACGACGCATGTTGTGTTATGCGGTGACTAAAAACATCCAACTATCATCTCACTGGATGCGTTGTCATGTCCTCTTCAATATGGTAGTGCATATGTCGGCTCATGGCGGTCAAAGGGTTGCCGACGATCGATTGCTATTTTTTCCCGTTTTCTCTCTCCTGCAGTCAAAAATACATACAAGTCCTCTTTGTTTAAGGTTGGTGCATTTCAATCCTTGGTCTTTTTCTTTCGTTTTTCATCTTGATTTGTTAAATAGAAGTTTTGGTTTGTTTCAATTTTATCCTTCAATTGAAATTGATCATATATTTTATTTTTTATTTTAGCTATTATTCTTTTAATTTTTAGTTTGGTTTTAATTCTATTAATTTTTTTGGTATCAAGGTTTTGATTTGTTTCACTTTTGTACGATCATTTATTTTGTTATTTTCTTATGCTAATAATATTTATCTTGGTTTCGTCATTTTTATTGTTGTTTTTATTTGTTCTTTTGCTAAAAAGTTTTTCAAGATAATTTTATGATGTTACTAGTGATAATGATGATTACAATAATAATTTATTATAATAGATGCGGTGCGTATGATATTAATAATTATAATTATAGTAGTAGTAAGTAATAACAATAACTCATGAAATAATATTGAAAGTATCATTAATAACAAAAACAATTATATTAATTATAATTGTTTGTTGAATTTTCATATGCTATTTTACAAACTCATCCTTCCAAGCGAACTGGGTTTTTGAGTCTTCCATTGGATTATGATGCCATGCCGAATTGGACGTAAGGAAATGATTATTTAAACCATGCTTTGCATCTTTATCCATCCATCCATCAACCATGAAAAGAGGGAGAGGGAGAAAGATTGATGATATGGGATTTAGACACATCATGCTCGGATTTTGAGACAGCCTGCCAGTTCTTTGCCTCCTTACAGGTTTGCCTCCTTACAGGCTTTACATCAAATCATCTCATCAATCTACATTGCCAATTTTATCGTTTCGAGTTACCTAATTTTTATGCCCTTGCAATGTTGTTTTGTTTCAATTCATTTTTTTTTTCCAAATATATTGACGCATAATTAGAAACATATATTAAATAGCATGACACATGGTGAGATCTTATGGTATTATCAATATCAATTACATATAAAATCCCAGTTCAATCTTCGTTTATTGTTAAAAATTCTTTTAATATTTACTAATCTCTATTAAAAAAAAAAAAAGCTATAACATTTGGGGTTCATACTATACCAAATTACCAATTACGAATTATAATAACGTAATTACTACTTTGTCCCTTTCAAGTGCAGCGCGGATATCAATGGTCATAACTAGTAAGAGAAAGCTGCTGGGAATTTAGCAATCCAAAATCATAAACAACAAACATCTTCGTACTAATATTAGAACAAGATAGATTGACACCAACTTCTTGATGCCATCGATACTAGAAACAAGCATGGATAGATAGATAGATAGACAGACAATCATTCTTAAACTAGACATTTGTAGTAATTCTGTCCATGATGTTTGCCAGGACATTCTTGGACTCGCTCAGTAACTTGATGCTCACATTCAGCTTCTCGCGTTTAGCAGCTACAGCTGGAGATTCCTCGAGCATTCCTTCTATCGCACCATCGTGCCTACCGACAAGCTCCTTGACGATCTCCTCTTCCATTTCCTTGTTCACAAGATTTCGAGCACAGAACTGCAAATGCAGAGCCATAGTATCAACCAACCTCCTCAAAACAATTTTCCAATAAGCAGTCATCCTCATTTTCAAGTCGAAAGCTTGAAGCAAAACTGGCTTCTCGTACGCCCTCAGACCTTCAATTGCAACCTCTCCCAGACCTTCGATCTGGAATGCAGTAGTGTACCTATTTTCCAGGGCATCGATGAATTTCTGCTGTTGAGCCATGAGCTTGTTCCAGTCATTAAGGTATGCAGGATCACTTGTATAATCTGTCAGCTTCTCCATTTGAACAATCTCTGTTACCCAATTTCTAGAACGCTCCTTCATTTTTTCCATCAGATTATAGCCTGCTCGCCGAGTGCATAGCTGAAGCTGGTAGTAGTTTTCGGAGCCATGCATCAAAACAGACATGATCACACCCTCAATGTAAGTCCATACTTTTTCAACAAAGTCAACTGGTATGTGTGATACCTCTTCCACCTTCTTCTGCAGAATAGCAAGGAAGGCAGTGCGGGGAAGGAAATTTGGCAATTCAATCCCTTTGGCTTCCTCCAAAACCTGAATCTCCCTCATCATAAAGTTCCCAGTAAGGTCATCTGCAGAGAACCTGTGAAGTTCACCTGAGTATTGGTTGAGCATTTCAACCAATCTGGCAGCGCAATGCATATTTTGATCGTCTAGATACTCATCATATTCTCCTCTTACAATGATCTTGTTCAGTGACTCTTTGGCGGATCCGACTATGCCCATGAAAGTTGCCAGGGCTTCACCAACTGTGGACAAAGTCTTAGGCATCCTTTTCAGCTCCGAGATACTTGCGTTCAGCTTCTCATTAATCTTCCTCACTATCTCCGGCAAGCATCTTGCTATAATAGTTGCTTGAATATGAACCAGTTTTTGAGCCAAAACTGGGATTCCCACCATGGATTTATCAATCTTGGATAGAAGAGAATGCGTTTCAAACAAGTCAGCTTCCACCTTGCGAGCTTCCTTGTAAGATTCATCACCGATACGATTTCTCACACAGACATAGCCGAGACCTATATTCACATCATCAGCCGTGACCTTCTCGAGCAGTCCTTCCGGAGCCCTGTCGGCTTTGGTGACCACAGCGAGAGTCCTCTCGCCATTCTTATCCACTTTCTGTGACATCCTAATAGATTCACATGTGGTAAAATCAACAGTTGCAGATAAAACATTAAGGATGATACTCTCTTCAGGCCTTATGTACTCCATAATGATATCCGCTATCTGCTCATAGATGTTTTCAGGCTGGCCGTGGACAGGAACTCTGGTGATTCCAGGGAGATCCACCATTGTAAGATCCGGAACGCCCTTCTTTTTGACGACCAAGGTCAATGGTGTGTTTGATATGCCCTTACCACTGCCTGCAATCTCATCAGTGGCAAGAGTTATGGCGTCGGCGATTTCAGCCTCACTGGTAGGTACTGTTTTGCCACTGAACTCCAAGGAAAGCTCTGGTTCCGGAGCTGTGTGGTGCTGCAACCTCATTATGAGAGGCACTCTGGTGCAGATTCCCTGGCCACGAGGGAGGCTGATACCAGCTAGTGATTCAAGAACACTAGATTTCCCGGAAGACTGATCGCCGACAACAACAATGGTGGGGAGTTGAATGCCTTCTTTCATGACCTGGAGATGCCTGAGCTTGTCAACTGCATCAAGAAGAGGTCGAATACGATCGTTGAACGATGATACGATGGGAACATGGCTGACCACCACCTCTTGATGCTTTTCTTCAAGTGATTCTGCTTGATTTTCAGAGCTACTCCACCTCTCTTCTTCACTCACTGAACCACCATGCTTAAGCGCTACACTCATGTTGTTGAGAGAGAGAGAGACTTCAAATAATTGCTTGCTATTTCTGAGTTGTTGTGCTTCAAATGAGGAGGGGAAGGTGAGCATTTAAAGGGAGCCAGGTGAAACATAGTGGACACTGTAATCTTTCTTTCTGCGACCGCTAGAGATGGACTTTCTTTTCCTCAAGGAGAATCGTTTGTGAAACTTAACCACCAAGGAGATGATTTCTTCTTTTTTTGATATATAGAGTACGAGGAGGATGGTTCCTTTTAATAAATGAGGTGGGATCTTTGTTACCAAATTCCTTTTCTTTCTTGTCTGTCATTTGTTTTTTGTTTTGCTCCTGCTGTCTTCTTTATTTCCCCTTGTTTGTTTCAAGAAAACTGAATTTCAGTAATTCAGTTTCCTTATTTTCTAATGTTTGGCAACCATTTCAATCAAAGTAAAGTTAAGGAATTAACTTTCAGATCAACAATTTTAGGCTTTCACCCACAGGAAAGGGTTTTCCTTTCCTTATTAAAAGAAAAACTCTTTCCCTTATTGATAAAACACATCGCAAATCAACTCCACGTGCAAAGCTGCCTCGTAGTTCGTTCTTATTTGGAGTCGTATCCTTCACTGCCCACTGAAGGAAGAGAGAAAAAAAAAGATCAGCAGTGGGCCAGAACTGTATTCTTTGATCTTTTCATGGCATCCACAAAATTTCTCTACGTTTCTCAACTTTATTCTTTAGAGAGATGCTATACTTCTTTAATGGTTTTAAGCAAGCAAAAGTAATTTGTATGGATATAAATAGAAAATCAGATATATATTAAAAAACCGGTTTATATTGCACTAAAATTTGTTATTTAATATATTTTATTTAATACTAATATCAGGTTATATAATTTAAAAAAAATAGATAAAAAAAATAAAAATAATATTGAGTCACAAAAGTTTTTTAAATCGTAAGTTCAGCATATTAGATTTGAAATATTATATATAAAGATGTTGCAAAACTTAATTCTTAATAAATATAACATTGAATGATAAATTACTTGAATTATTATTCTTATTGTTATTATTATGATTGAAAGTAAAACAAAAAGAAATATCAACAACATAGGAAAAAAAATGATTCAAAGAAGAAATGAAAAAAATTAAAAGAAAAAAGAAAATCAGTATTATTATTATTATTATTATTATTATTATTATTATTATTATTATTATTATTATTATTATAAATATTATCAGACTATCGAACACATTCATTACTATTTAATTAAAACACTTTTGATTATTTAATTTTTTTTATATTCATTTTATTATGGATAAGTTGTTGAAAATAATAATACAAATTATTGTTAAAATATCATTTCTTAAGAATATATTAGACTAATTATATATTTTGATATTTGTTTAATATTAACACATTAAAATATATAAAAAATGAACTAAGATTTTTTTTAATCTCAAATTAATTTAATCTCAATGCTCTGAAATACTTTTAATATAATAATATCAAGAATAAATCTTAAAAAATAAAAAATATTTTAATTTTTTTTTTAAATAAAAATCAATTTAAACTAGAATTATTTTCCAGTTCACTAAAGTTATTTAAACTAAAGTTATTTGACAAGTATGTTTACTTGTTTAATTCGGTCTAGCATATTTATGTTTGTAATTTGAACTAATATGTATGTATATGACATCGAAACGTAATATTTATTAATAAATTATTTTCCAGTTCATTTTCCATAACACAAACAAATACTGGAAAGTGTTTTTCAGTTCATTTTCCATAACACTGCCAAAAATCGGAATTCACTTTCCAGGAATTAACTTTTCCCGGAATTCACTTTCCAAAAGAAAATCACTTTCCTACAAACAAACGGAGCCCTAATATCATGCCTCTTTTACTTTCGGCAGAGTGTATTAATATTATTTTTTATATGGATATATATTAAAAAATATATATATTTTAAACACCTTTTTTTTAAGAAAAAATCATAGGCATAATTCGGAAGGGTAGGCACACAATTGAAATTTAGAAATGCCAAATTGATGCAATCAGGGACCAAAAGTTGAATGAGGGTCAAAATTAAAGAATTGAAAGATGAAGGGCCACTTTGTAAAAAGCATAGAAATTTAAAGACCAGTTCTGTCCCGTCTTGTTCGATCATCAAAAGTTCAAAAAAGTCAATGATCCATCGCGTGAATTGCACTCCTTGCCTTGCGTGCTCTGTCCCTGTACGAGGTTGGATCCTTAACCATGAAGAAGTGCCATCGCATGGATTGCTCTCCTTCTCTTGGAAGTTATGGCCGAAATGAATAGCTTTGGTCCAATGAGGTCTATGCTTAATGATCGCGGGCATATATTTTATTTTCATTAAATACTCATAAGAAATTAAAAAAGAATATTGTATATTATAGGTTTATATACAATTATTCATCATCGGGGTGTTTAACATTACATTTCAAAAGTGCTCTTGAAAAAAAAAAAAAATTTATTTTAAATTATTTTTTTTGATTTTTTATATCATTTCGATATGTTGATATCAAAAATATTTTTAAGGAAATAAAAAAAAAAATCATCTTGATGCATTTCTGAAGAAAAAAATATTTTTAAAAGTAACTTTAACTAAACTCTCAAACAGTCACGAAATGAGAAAGTAAGGGATATAGTGAATAATTAAAGGATGGATAAAATCTTGGAGAACCTCCCCTCACATAGCACCTAGCAGAAGAACTGGAGGCAAAATCACGCGTGTCGACTAATGTACGGTCACCAGAGAGTACCTTGTTTTTCTATTTTCTTTTCTTGTTTGGTTCTGGGTGTGTTTGGTATTGTAGTTGTTGTTGTGGTTGAGATTTAAAAAATAGTTTTATGAGAAGTATTTTTAGTTGAGGTTCATAGCGGAAATTGAAGTGATTGAGTTTGAAGTTTAATGAAAAACAATTCTGTGTGTTTGGTTACTTTGCTTTTCATATTGTTGTCACCTTGTGAAATTATTTTTAAGAACATATACATATACACACATATACATATCTATAGATATTGATTTTCAAATACTGTAGATTTAATAATTATAATAACATAATGTAATTAATAAACTTTAAAGGCATAGATTGATCCAAAAAAAACAAGAAGAGAGGGGGAGAAGAATATGGGATCTAGGTAGAATCACAAAATGGAATAAAGTTGACAAACACGAAAAAAATACTACTCACACCACACTCACGCACACAGTAAGCTAAATAATAAGGGATTATCCTAAGAAATTATGGTTATAGTAAGAGAAGGAGAGGTTGTTTGTTGGTGGGATGAAGAGTGTTGAGACGCGGGCAAAACAGCTCACAAATGCTTTTTGCAACCTGTGGTCAAGATTTGATTTGATGCAGGTCCCATGACCACAAAACTTGTGGTTCATGTGTAACCAAACTGCAAACAACCTCATTTCACTCAAACCTCACCCGCAACCTCATTACCAAACAACTACTTCATTCGTTATATTGTATTTTATTTTATTTATTTACATATTGTATTTTATGTTGCTTCTTTTCTTTTCAATAATAATAATTATTATTATTATTTGTAATGCTTGTGCACACGTGTTGGGCCTATTCTATTATCAAGGTGTGTTCATATCGTATAATATTTATTTACTCAATTGCCATGGTGTTAGGTTCACCTTTTGTAAATCTAGAATTTGATTTTTTTTTTATATATTTATGAATAATCTTCTCCTCCCAATATGAATAACAAGTCTTGTTCTATATTAAATCAGTAATTAAATATCCGAAGGTAAGATTTATTCAATTACGTTAATGATTGTTTTGCAAGCAAACGATCCATCAATATTATCTCATTGTTATTATCATGATTGTAAAATTATCATAAATATTATAGCTACTATTATAATCATTATTGTAAATAATCAATATTCTGATTCTTATTGACAATACTATCATTGTTATTAAATAATTGTTTGGCGGTGTTTGTCTTTTCCGGGTTTTTTGAAGGGTAAAACAATGGTTTTGCCCCAGTAATCCGACAAAAAATCATTGGTCGTGCAAGGGTATTTTGGATATTTCGATATGTTCATGAACAGTTAAATAACTATTTTACCCTTAAACGAGACAAAAAAAAGTTAGATTTACAGTGAAGGTATTGTTGTTTTTTCTAGTTTGATGAACAGTAAAAACACTATTGTGCCCTCTAAAAAGACAAAAGCGAAGACTTGGTATTAGGGTTATTTTGGTATTTTACTGTGCATTATTTTGTTATTATGGCGGGCTAGGGGGGTTTGGGTAATTTCATATTTTTTAATTCTTTTAAAAAAACTGTTGGCACGTCTGCCTAACGCGCCAAGGTTTTCTTCTATCCGCGTAATACTAACAGTGCGTGCAATGTTAAGCGGTGGCTAAAAATATTCAATCGCCATTTCACTAGATCTGTCGCCATGTTCTCTTCAACATGGTAGTGTGTGTGACGGCTCATGGTGATCGGAGGCTTGATGGTGGTCGATTGTTATCCCCCTCGTTTTCTCTCTCTTACAGTAAAAAATGCATATAAGTCCTCTTTGTTTATGGTTTGTACATTTCAATCCTTGATCTTTTATTTCTTTTTACATCTTGAATTCTTCTTTATAAGTTTTAGTTTTTTTTTTAGTTTTATTTTATTTTTTTCTTCAATTGAAAAATTGATCATATATTTTATTTTTAATTTAGGCCATTATTCTTTTAATTTTTGGTTTGTTTTTAATTCCTTTAATTTTTTCGGTTTCAAGGTTTTGATTTGTTTCAATTTTGTACTTCAATTGAATTTGATCATATATATTCTTTTTATTTCAACCCTTATTTTTTTTTAATTTTTTTTGTTTGATTTTGATTCCTTTAATTTTTTCGGTCCTTCTAGGGCAATCCATATTTTTTGTTCATATTTATGTCTCATTACTCTTACTCTTAGTCTTAAAATTGTAATTTATATTGATGATCATTTTAAAATTGATATTTCTTTTTTACCCTTTGTTCTTCTTTTTTTAGTTTTTTTATTTGTTCTTGAAATCAAATGATTTTCTCATGCTATATAATATTTTTTTATTTTTTATTTTTTTGTTTGATCTTTTATTAAAGTTTTTTAGTTTTTTATTTTCTTCTTTGAGATAATTTTATGGTTTTCATTATTTACACAGTAATAGTAACAATTTGAGTGATTTTTTTAATTATTTCTTGCTTGCTCTTTTGTTAATGTTTATAGTTTTTTTATTCTTTAGTAAAATTTAATAATTTTCATTGTTTAAATAGTAATAATAATGATAATTTTAATTGTTATAATCATGGTAATAATAGTGATGTTACTAATGATAATGATGACGATAATAATAATAATAATAATTTATTGTAATGGTTGTGGTTCTTATAGTGTTAATAATTATAACTATCATGATAATAATAACAAGAACGATTATAATAACTATATTCATAATGATAATAATATTGATGATAATTTTAATGATATTAAAAAATAATAGCGGTGTTAGTAATCATAATAGTGGTTTAATTATTATGTTCATTAGGGGTTATTATTTTTTATTCGATTCAATTTTTATCAATAAAAACAAAAAACCCAAAAAAAAATTCAATCTGACCCAGTTTAAACCAGCCAGTTTTGGTTCAATTTCGAGTTTTTAATATTAAAATTGATATTTTTTTCTTTTTAATTATTTTTATTTGTTCTTCAAATCATTTGATTTTTTATTCTAATAATATTTATTTTGGTTTTGTCATTTTTTGTTGTTTTTGTTTGCTCTTTTGTTAAAGGTTTTTAGCTTTTTTTAATCTTTTGGATAATTCTATGATGTTCAATATTTACACAATAATAATAATAATTTTAGTGTTAGATAATAATGATGTTACTAGTAATAATGATGATAACAATAATAATTTATTGTAATGGTTGTGGTGCGTATAATATTAAGAATTATGGTTGTGATAAAAATAATGACAATATCTCATGAAATAATATTGAGAATATTAATAATAACAAACACAATTATATTAATAATGATAATAATACTTATGATAATTTCAATGATAGCAATAACAATAGGGTATTAGTAATCATAACAGTCGTTATAATTATGATGAGAATAGTGGTGGATATAAATGTTCAGCTGCAATATCACTGGATACGCCGTTATAACCTCTTTACCATGGTTATGCGCGTGTGGAATTGAAAATGCATACAACTCCTCTTTGTTTATGATTTGTTCATTTTAATCCTTGATTTTTTAATTTGTTTTTTCATCCTAATTTCATCCATAAAAGTTTTCATTTCTTTTAATTTTTTTATTTCTACCCTTATTTTTTTTAATTTTTGGTTTGATTTTAATTCCTTTAATTTTTCCGTCCTAAAACAATCCTTATTTTATTTCATATTTATGTGTCTATACTCTTATAGTTGATTTTTTTATTTATTTATCATTTTCTCCTTTTTTGAGGTTTTATTTTTATTTAATTTAGTCATTAAATCCAATTTGTGTTGGTGATCATTTTAAAATTGATATTTATTTTTCTTCTTTTTTCGTTGCTCCTTTGTTCTAATTATCATTTTTAAAATTCAATTGTTTTTTTTTTTATCGGTTCTTCAAATCAAATGAATCATTTATGCTAATAATATTTTTTTCTTGTTAATTATTATGGATGTGATGATAATATTCAATAACTCATAACATAATATTAAGAATATCAATAATAACAAAAACAATTATAATAATGATATTAATAATGATAATAATACTGATGATAATTTTAATGATATTAATAACAATATTGATGTTAGTAATTATCACATTTATTGTGATAATGATAACGACGATAAGAATAATAATGATGGTGTCAACGATAATAATATTAATTATTTACAGTAATGGTAGTAGTGGTAGCTATAATGATTCTAACAATTTAACAATCATAATAATAAAAATAAGAAAAATAATTAAAATAATTTATTATTTGATGTTGTATTTGTTAAAAATTAAGTTTTGCAACTTCTCTATGTATATTGTTTCAAATCCAATATCCTTGATTAATAGTTTGGAAAACATTTGTGACTAAATGTTATCTTTAATTTTATCTTATTTTTTTTCAAAATTGCATTACTTAACATTAGTTATTTTGAAAAAAATATCATTCATTTTTTTTTTGTTAAAACCTATTAAAGAAATAAATTCATATGAATTTAAAATGTATCTATTTTATTAGAAACTAGCACTTTATAAAAATTCTGCCTAGAATTATTATTTTGTCTAAATTCATAGCATTATGAAAAAATCTCGTAATGTTAAGATATATTTTTATATTTTAAAAAATATAATTTTTACTACAGCGAATCCTAAAAGGCTCACTCTTTTTGAATAATTTAATGGTATCAAAGTCTTTTACTCATGCAACCTTTGAGTTTTTTTTTTTTTTCAAATGGCTTCTTCTAGTTTCGCTATTGCATTTGTTGGTCCAAATCTCAACCAATTAATCTAAGGCCCTGTGTGGTATTGTGGTTGTTGTTATAGGTGAGGTTTAAGAAAAACAATTTCATGAAAAACTTTTTTAGTTGCGGTTCATAACTGAAATTGAAGTGTTTGGATAAAATTGTGGTTGAGTTTGAGGTTTAATGAAAAGTAATTTCATGTGTGTGCTTACCTTGTTTTTTATATTGTTATCAACTTGTGAAATTATTTTAAAGGACACACACACACACACACACACACACACACACACACACACACAAATATAAAATGTAATTCAAAATTTATTAATTGTTTCAATCCCAATAATTATAAAAAATATTTGCTCAATCCGCAACGTAGTGTGGACAATTAACTAGTAATTAACTAAAATATAAACCATGAGGCGAAAATATTGTACATTTCTTCATTATTCACCTAGACACAGTTCACTATGGATTGCTACAATAAAATTACTATTTTACCCCAGGGCCGAAAAGTTTTAATCCCTGGGACCAAGTGTAATTTAGAAATTTCCAGAGGACATGGATGATATTTCTGAATTTTTTGCACAGTAAAACTACGAATATAGCCCCCAAAAATGACAAAAGAAGGCACCTAGAACCGGGTGTAGTTTAGAAATTTCCAAGGGGCATGAATGGTATTTTGAATTCTTTGCACAGTAAAACTACAAAATTACCCCTTGAAGACGACAAAAACTAAGCGCTGGATCCGGGGGTATTGTTGTATTTTCCACGATGGTTTTTTCATAGTTATCGCTGGGTCCAGGGGTGTACAAGTAATTGTCTATTATTTTATTATTTCTTTTTGCAAATACTGCAGGTGCGTCGTGCGGACGCTACTGCAGTGTTTTACGCACACATGCCATTTGGGCGGGCGTGCGTCTCATTCCGGTGGTCAAAAACAGACGTCAATCGTGTCACATGGCGTGGCGCGTGGCCGGGGAAGCTCCAGTTGACGAGTTTAAGTTTTTTCTCCCTTTTCTCTCTCATGCCGCTTGGAAATACACTTCGGTCCTTACGGTTTGCAAACGTTTTGGTTTGGTCCCTAGTCTTTTGATTTCGCTTTTATTACTGTTTTTTCAATATGGTTTTTGATTTGTTGCAATTGTGCTCTTCAATTGAAACTAATTATATACGTTGGCTTTCAATTTAGTCTTTATTCTTTTAGTTTTGATTTGCTTTTGGTTATTTTAATTATTGTGGTATGCAGGTTTTAATTGCTTCTAATTGGTACTCCAATTGAAATTTGTCATCTATTCTATCTTTCATTTTGATCCTTATTCTTTTAATTTTTAAAATCATTACACAATATTTTTTTAAAATTTCTTTATTTATTTGGATCCCAAGATTTTATTTATTTTAATTTTGTCCTCCAACTGAAATTAGTCATGTATGCTACTTTTCATTTCAATCCTTATTCTTTTAATTTCAATCCTTATTCTTTTAATTGTATTAGCAAAATTACACTGTATTTTTTTTAAATATCTTTATTTGTTTCGGTCACAAGATTTTTATTTGTTTCAATTTTGTCCTTCAATTAGAATTAATTATATATTTTATTTTTTTATTTTGGTCCTTATTCTTTGAAATTTTTATTTGCTATTAATTTCTTTGGTTTTTTCTGTCATTCTTGGATAATGTTTATGTTTTATCTGTATTTATGCTTTTAGTTTTTGTTTTTAAGTTTTGTCGTTTTATTTTTTATTAGGGATTTATTTTGATTTGGTTCAGTCCTGAAATTTTAATTTATGATGGTGATCATAAAATTAATATTGCTCTCTTTTTCCCTTTTTTTGTGTGTTTTTTGTTATTTTTTTGTGCTTCAGATTATATGATTTTATTGTTTGCGCCATAATAATGATAATTTTAGTGATTATTTTTTTATTGTTTTTTTGTATAAATAATTTGATTTTTTATTTTATGTTTTTGGGAAATGTAATGATTTTAATTGTTTGGGCAATAATGTTGATAATAATTTTAATTGTTATAGTAATGATGATGGTAACGTGGGTATGAATTTTTAATTTATATTTTCTTCTTTTTGTAGATAGAAAATTAGCTACTTATTTTTGTTATTTGATTATTTCAAGTGTTTTCACAATTTATATTTTGTTTTTATGTTGAAATTAAATTGAGGTATAAAATGAACTAATCATAATACAGTGAATTCAATAATTCAGATATCCCAATTTTCTTATTTTTTTTTAATGATGATTATAATTTTATGTTGGTTATTTCGTTGAAACATAGTAAATAGATAAATTTATATCGATTTAAAATTCATATATTTTATAGAAAACTTGCACTTAACAGGAATTCTACATAGATTTATTATTTTGCCTTAATTTATATTATAATAAAAAAATCTCATACAATTAATATTTTTTACGTTGAAAAAAATATAATGCCACCCACGACGAAGCTTTTGTAATTAATAAACTTTAAAGGCATGGACAAGAAAAGAGGGGGAGAAGAATATTTGGAGAAGATTATGCGATCTGGGTAGAATCACAAAATGGAATAAACTTGACAACCAAGAAAAAAAAATACTACTCAAACACACAGACGCAAATAGTAAGCTAAATAATAAGGGATTGTCCTAAGAAATTATGGTTGTAGTAAGAGAAGGAGAGGGGAAAAGCAACTATTGTTTGTCGTTGGGATGAGGAGTGTTGAGCAGGGTTATTAATCCCGTACCGTTCCGGCCGGAACGGCCGGAACGGCCCGTCCCAGTCGGAATTCCGGGACAAAACGGCGACGTTTTTGTCCCGGGTAGAATTCCGGACCGATCCGGCCGTTCCGGCCAAATTCCGGCCGGAATGCCCCAGTTTTGTACCGGGGGTTCCGTTCCGGAACCCAAAACGACGTCGCTGGCCGCAGAAGTTGGTACGAGAGACCCCAGTGAAAGCATGGCGTGGAAGGAGAGGGGGAAGAGAGAGATAGGGTGGCCGATGAAGAAGAAGAGAAGATCGATAGCTTTTACCCTCTAGTTAGAAATGTAAGAGATGCCCATGATCAAGTGTTGACTGGTTGTAAAGAGAAAAGAAAAGGAAAGGAAGTCACGAAACCAACTTGGACCCCATCTTTCTCTCTGGAAGATTTTGCCGAGGAAGATCATGGTTCAATGACCCATTTGAGCAAAGGTAACATCTGTTTGATGTTTTCTTGGTAAAATTTGGAATATGTTAGTTAAAAAGAATTCTAGAGAAGGAAATTAAAGGGAGAAGTACCTACACGTACAGATGGGAATATGGGATAGCTACGAAAGCCTCATCTTTTTCGTTTCTTCACGCCTCAGTTCTAATTTTGCAGATGAAGATGGCAGGCGTGCGGCTAGAGGGGGCAAAGCAACAAGAGAGGGAGAAGAAAATTAGGGTTTTTTCTTAAACAGGGTGTGGGTCTCGGGTTGTATGTTAATTATATTATTATTATTATTATTATTATTATTATTATTATTATTATTATTAATTCTTATAATAATAGTTAGCTTAAAAAATAGGGATATTAATTTATAATTTATAATTTATAATAGAAGAAAGTCTAGATGTTAACTTATAAGGGTTTGTTTTCTTGTTTAAAATTGTTTTTCAGAAAAAAAAATGTTTTTTTTAAATTATTTTTTTATGTTTTTAAATTATGTTTGTATTGTATAATTTAAATTTCATTTATCTTGAATTTAAATTATACTTGTTAAATTAATATTTTATTTTTTTTCATATATATAATTAAATAAAATGAACGAGTACAAAAACCGAACGGTACTCTGAACGCATGCAGAAACCGAACGTTCGTTCCAAACACAAAACCGGAACGGCACCCGGGGCGGGATCAATAACCCTGGTGTTGAGACGCGGGCAAAGGAGCTCACAGGCGCTTTTTTCAACCTGTGATCAAAACACGATTTGATGTGGGTCCCTTGGCCACAAACCTGTGGTTCATGTGTAACCAAATGGCAAGCAACCTCATTTCACTCAAACCTCGCCTGCAACCTCATTACTAAACAACCACTCGTACTATATATTATTTTGTATTTTATTTATTTACATCTAGTATTTTACGCTGCATCTTTTCTTTTCAATAACAATAATAATAATAATTAGTAATGACACACTTGGTGGGCCTATTCTATTATCAAAGCGTATTGATATCACAATAGTCAGTTTTGTTCCTTTTTGACCAAATCAGCTAAAATATTTTGTACCTATTAAAAAAACGAGCTAAAACGGTGACATTTTTACTTGAATTCCATCACAATCCAAAATTTTTGGCCAAATACCTGTTAAAACATTCCGGTTTTGTTCTGTCCGTTCCGTTTTGACCAAATACTTTTTTTAAAATAATGAATAATTTTACAATATCAATCATATCTCTTAATCCGACCATTACACTGAGATAAAATTTTATGAGGAGTCTCTTGACATATTTATATATAATATGTTGAAATTTCAGAGTAATAAGAGAATGTAATGACATTGCGAGATTGATGATGGTATTCTCGTAATATTATACATGTTTTTAATTTTGTTCAAAAAATCATTTTATTGTGTTTTTTTAGATTAAATTGCACAATTCTAAATAATTTTATTTTTGGATTTGAACTATTTTTTTTGAATTAATATATTTAATTATATATATATATACACACATAAACAATACAGCTATGAAACGACGCTCCAAAACTGAAACATTCCGTTCCATTTGAAAAAAAAACACTAACCAAAATGGAATTGACAGCCTATAATATTTATTTACTCAATTGTGATGGTGTTAGATTCACCTTTTGTAAATCTAGAATTTGAGTTTGTTATATATATTTATGAATAAGCTTCTCATCCCAAAATGAATAACAAGTCTTGTTCTCTATTAAATTAGTAATTAACTGTAACAGCCCCTACTCTTGGGGACCTGCTACGTAATCTTATTTATACACATTCGCCAAAAGAAAACGTAATTTTTTTCCCAATCACATGCAAGCAGTAACATGACCCTGAACCATAACATATCTCAAAACAATAACATGTCCCGAAACAATAACATGTCCCGAAACAATAACAGGTCTCAAACAATAACAGGTCTCAAAACAGTAACATGTCCCAAAACAATAACATGTCCCAAAACAGTAACCGATCTCAAATAATAACAGATATCAAACAATAACATGTCTCAAAACATTAACATGTCCCGAAACAGTAACATGTCCCAAACAATAACATGTTCCGAAACAGTAACCGGTCTCAAACAATAACAGATCTCAACAATAACAAGTCCCAAACAAAAACAGGTCTCGAAACAGTAACATGTCCGAACTAGTAAGAGGTCCCGAGACAGTAACATGTCCGAAACAATAAGAGATCCCAAGACAGTAACATGCTCTGAAACAGTAACATAACCCTTAATTCAATCTTGACCTATTCATCCTGGGTCTACAAAACCTTAAACATCATCCTCATCATAACCATAATTAATAAACCATACATTTAACATCATTCAATCATTTACACTAGAGTTGATATAATTTCAGTCACATTTAATAAAGTACAACAAACAAGTTAATTTTCTTACATTCCAATATTTTTCCAAAAATGGTGAACATACATATCAGTTTGCCAACATTTACTTTATACAAATTACTATTGGATACAAAAAAACTAAGAAATGATAGCTTTACTCCTGACGTCAGGATGATGGACCTGAAATAGAGATACAAGATAATCTCATAAAGAAAATTCTAGAAGAAATCATATTAAAGTTATTAAACCCACGATATGCCATCATATATAATTGAAATAATCATAATAGCTATTAGAAAGCCAAACTAAATATAACCGATACTAAGTATTTCTGATACCCTTATCACCCTACCAACATTAGAAATCGGAGAAGACCCCTTTCCGGGTCCATAACATACCTCATACATTTTTATTTTACTCTTGAAAGTTCAACATACATGAATGTGTGTTTAAGCATTGCACCACAATCCCTTTATCCGGGATCCTGGCATACACTGAATGTATGACAGTTATTCATGATGAGCCCCTTATCCGGTGTCGCACCCCGTCGCGAGAGCGCGGCGTCACGGCGACCCTCCCCGTGTGCGGGGGAATTCAATGTCGGGGTATTATCTTTATTTTCGTGGAAAAGGGAGTCGCCACCTAGTATTATGGTTACCAGGAAACCTAAAACTGGTCTTTCAGAGATTCTAAGGTAAGTGACTGGTTGCGTAAAGGGAAGGTTTTAGCACCCCTAATACGCCCTACCTAAGGTAAGCTGCTTGACGTTTTGATTGGCTTATGATTTGCTATGGTTTTGATATTTCAAAGAATATGTTGGTGAAATGATGATGGTGTATTATCCCCGCCGAATATTTTGGATATTAACCCCTTAGGATTTATTTATCCAAACACCGACAGTGAATAACAACATATTATCCCTCCAAATATTTTGGATATTGACCCCTTAGGATTTATTTATCCAAACACCGACAGTGAATAACAACATATTATCCCCGCTGAATATTTTGGATATTGACCCCTTAGGATTTATTTATCCAAACACCGACAATGAATAACAACATACTATCCCCACCGAATATTTTGGATATTGACCCCTTAGGATTTATTTATCCAAACACCGACAGTGAATAACAACATACTATCCCCACCGAATATTTTGGATATTGACCCCTTAATTTTTATTTATTCAAACACCGACAGTGAATAATAAATTCCCAAAAATAAGATTTTTATATTTTTGAAATATTGGCCAATACCCTTTGGATTTTTACAAACATGTTGTAAAATCTCAAAATGCAAGAAATGATTTTTCTTTGCAAAATCCATGCTAAAACACATTTTCTCTTCACACTCCAAGATAATATATAATTTTTTGAAAGAAAAAGAATTTTAAAATATGCTAGTGTAATGGCCGTATGCAAGAAAACAACATATTTTTTCTTTAATAAAAACTTTTTTTTTGCAAATTTTTTATTTTTTGTATCTTTTTTTTTATTTTTTTTACTTTTTCTTTTTAGGGGGCTGGCTGTCAGCCCACCTAAATTCGGGTTGGGCTGGTAGCCCAGGTGGCTGGCAGCCTAGACGGGCTGGAAGCCCGTCTTAAGGAGGGTCAGGCCTGGGCACAAAGCTCGGCCCGAACAGCCCAGCGGGGAGCAAATTAATTCACTCCCCGCGCATGCAAGACGACGATCTACAGTAGAAATGGAAGATTTTCGAGTGTGATGAACGACGTACCTGTTAATACCGTTGGGTAGAGGAGGTCGTGGTGGTGTCAGAAATTGTGGTCTGTGGTGGTCAGAATGGACGTCGGAAGGTGCATGGTGGCATTGCAGTTGCTGTCGTTTGTTGCTGCTTATTCGCCGGAGCTAGCTGTCGTTGCGGTGGTGGAGCTTCTGGCGATCAGGGGACGGTGCGTGGTGGCCGGAGTTGATGGCTGCTGGAGGAGACAGAGAGACACCGACATCTAGTTTTAGTGAGAGAGAGTGGATTAACGGAGAGAGATGAAGTGAAGATGGAGAGCCGACGCTGGAGATGAGGGAAATGCAGATTATCTAAATTTGACATAAATTTTCCTCTGTCTTCTTTGTTGCTTTACGTGAGTTTCTCCTCTGCTTCCTCTACTCTGTCTCTCTGTTTTTTTTACTTGAAAATTGGCTCTGTCATGTTGGTGCAGCCTCTCTGTTTTTTCAATCCTCCTTCACTGCAAACGTGGCTTTTCCTCCTCCCTGCTCTCAGCTCTTTTCATGATTTTCTCTCCTCGATCCTCACTTTCTCTGTTATGTTTCCCCTCTCTGTATTATTTCTTCCTCCTCCTCTCTTCTCCCCCCCCCCTCAATGTCTGTTCTGTTGTATGCAGGTATTTATAGCGGAGAAGGCAACCCTTCGTCTGCCCATGGCGTGCAACGAAGGGCTGCTGCCTCTGCTTTGCCCAGTAACGGGTATTGTTGTAGTGGGCGTGCCTGGCATTGTTCTGGTAACTGCAAAGTGCAGGCACGCCTGCAAGCGTAGACGATTAGGGAGAAATACAATTTGGTCCCTCGATTTATAATTGCTCTAATTGCACCTCCAATTGGATTTAAATTTATGATTTTGTGCAATTGCGTCCCCGTTAAAATTTCGAGAGTATCCTTAGCTTTGCGCACCTTTTTTATTCTGGTCCTTAGTTTCTGACTTGCGTGATTTAATCCCCAATTAACCATTAGACTCTCAATTCATTCAATTCGGCCCCCGATTTCGCATAATTGGCTTGAAAAAATTCAAATCGGTCTCCGAAAATTCCAATCTCATCAATTGAACCCGAATTAAATTCAAGAACTTGATTTCTCATCGATTAAGCCCTTAATAAAATTAATTTGGCCAATTTAAAATATAATCAAACCCTTGCACTTAATTAAATCTTTCGATTGGACCCTAAATTAATTCTCAAACATAATTACACTTTTAAATCGACCAACGATTAAATCAAATTGACCCATAAAATTATAATCATATCTGTCGACTTAATTTTTACGCAGATTTATCTGATAATAAATTACTTTAGCCTTGAATATGCGATTTCCTTCATTTTGGGCACAAAAAAAAGTACGATCGAGCTCTCGAAAACATCCAAAATTTCACCTTGCTTTTCGTAACGACACCAGCCCCTTTTATTTTATTTTATTGTTATTTTCGGGTAGTTTTGGGGAATAACCCAAAATTGAGTTATGACATCCGGGATCCTAATATACACTAAATGTATGTTAGCCATTTATACTGATCCCTTTACCCGGGATCCTACCATACACTGAATGTATGACAGTTATTCATGATGATCCCCTTATCCGGGATCCTAACATACATTAAATGTATGTTAGACATTTATACCGATCCCTTTACTCGGGATCCTGGCATACACTGAAAGTATACTAGCCACCGCCATGGCTTGTTCATGACATTTCTAAACTTCCCTGATACACATGCCTTAAATATTCTTATTGATACATCATATCTTCTCAAACTTCCACCAAAACTTTAAGCATAAATCACACATTTTCACTGTGAAAATTAAATTAGAAACATAGGTATGAAATCACCTACCTGCTGTGGATGCTCTACTCGTGGTCCTTTGTTGCTGCTGTTCCACCACCCTTTTGTTCCCTCCTGCAATTACAGGAAAATCTCGTAAATCATTTCCAACCACCGATACTCTTCGTAACAACCACACCGAGACAATTTAATATGCCTTTACATTAGTTATTCCCTTATAACTTTTGTCAATAAAAAATATCATTATAGCTTGTTTCATCGTTTTGCGACATCCCACCTCTTTTCCCCTTTTTCTCAAAGCTGCCAGCAGAGGTCGGATTTCGACCTCTGTTCAGAGTTTTCACTATAACAGGAGTTTTAGAACTCCGTTTTGTACAAACTTCATCCCATTAGAAAGCTAACATATAGGTCTACAACTCTTATGAAGGGAAGAAAACCCAATTTTGTCCCCAAAATTCACGAAATGCATCACGAATGTGACATAATTGCTGTTCTGCAGAGTATGCCTTGACCCTCACGTTAGGTGACCCTCAACTAGAATTATAAAATTCCAAATAAAATGAAATAAGTTTCCTTGGATATTAGACATCCATAACTACAACTCCTACGAAGGAACCCAATCCTAATTCCCTTGTTTTCCAGCTCAAATTCTCCCCGAAAGTCAAGAGATGAATCTGTCAAGGTATTCACTTCTTCAACACATGCATTTGGCCGAAAGTTGGCCTTGGGAAAACAAGACTTCCCTCATTCTTTTCATGCTCAATCATTCATCAATTTCACGCAATTCTACATTTCCCCCAAAATGTTTCAAGAGCCCTAACCCCAAAATTCATAAAGAAAAAAATAATGCAACTTAACCATAATGTCAAGAATCTTTTAGATGCATATAAGGAACACTTTACCAAGAAAGATTCAAGATCCTAATAGCTTGTGAAATCACAATATCCTCCTCTCTTGTTTCTCTCCCTACTGTGACCAGCACAAACACTCATTTTTCCTCCACTTTTTCCTTCGAATAATACTCCAAATCTTTGAGTTTTTTGATGTTTGAATGTTTTGGTAACCCTTAATCTCACTTTCACTTCGAAATTCTTCTTTAATTTGGGTAAGACATTATCAAAATCTCCCTTCCTTTCTTCCCCTCCTTCTCCTGGAAATGAGAGAAAAGAGGGGTATTTATACTCCTCAATTTCTCTTATTGCACTAAGGCACCCCATTTCCTTTAAATGTTTCTTTTTACCCCACATGTTATCTTCTTATAATTTAAATCATAATCTTTATATTTATTTCAATTTCACCCTCCCCTCAACTTATTTTATTTCTCTTTTAATTTATTTCTTTAATTTAACACTTACATTTATTTCCCAGGGCTTACATTAACTATCCAAAGTTAAGATTTATTTTATTACATTGCAAGAAATGATACATCAATATCATCTCAATGCTATTATCATGATTGTAAAATTGTCATAAATATTATAGTTGCTATTATAATCATTATTATAAATAATCAATATTCTGATAATTATTGATAGTGCTTCACTATTATTAAATAATTATTTAGGGGTGTTTGTATCTTTTCTGGGTTTTTTTAAGGGTAAAGCTATGGTTATTCCCCAGTAATCCGACAAAAAATGATTGGTCGGGCAAGGGTATTTCAGAAATTTTGATTTGTTCATGAACAATTAAATAACTTTTTAACCCTTAAACGAGACAAAAAAAAAGAGAGTTATGTTGAGGGTATTGTTGGTTTTTCCAGTTTGATGAACAGTAAAAAGACGAATGTGCCCTAAAAAGACAAAAGAAAAGAGTTAGTGTTATGGGTATTTTGGTATTTTCCTGTGCATTTTTTCGTTATTACAACGGGCTCGTGAGGGCGTTTAGATAATTTTATGTTTTTTAATTCTTTTTTAAAAAACTGTCGGTACATCTACTTGACGTGTTGATGGTTTTCTTTCGTCCGCGCTATACAAACAGTGTGTGTGTTATGCAGTGATTATAAGCGTTCAACCACCATCTCACCGGATGTGTCTCCATGTTCTATTCAATATGGTGGTGTATGTGTCAGCTCATGGTGGTCGAAGGCTTGCTAGTGGTCGATTGTTATTTTTTTCCTTTTTCTCTCTCCTACAGTCAAAAAGGGATACAAGTCCTATTTGTTTATGGGGTTTGTACATTTAAATCCTTGGTCTTTTATTTCTTTTTTTCATCATGATTTCTTCTATATAAGTTTTAGTGCGTTTCAATTTTATCATTCAATTGATATTGATCATATATATATTTTTTCATTTCGCTCCTTATTCTTTTATTTTTTTGTTTGATTTTGATTCCTTCAATTTTTCTGGTCCTTCTAGGGCAATACCTACCTTTTGTTTATATTTATGTCTCATTACTCTTAATTTTAGTTTTTAGTTTTTATCATTTTCTCTTCAGTTGTGGTTTTATTTTTATTTAATTTAGTCTTAAAATTTTAATTTATGTTTTTTATTTTTAGTTTTACCATTTGTTCTTTTTTTTAGTTTTTTTATTTGTTCTTCAAATCAAATGATTTTCTCATGGTAATAATATTTATTTTGGTTTTTCATTTTTTTATTGTTTTTGTTTATTCCTTTATCAAAGTTTTCTTTTTTTCTTATTTGAGATAATTTTATGGTTTTTATTTTTTACACAATAATAATAACAATTTTAGTGATTTTTTAATTATTTTCTTACTTGCTCTTTTGTTAAAGTTTTTGGTTTTTTATTTTTTGGAAAAAATTAATAATTTTCATTATTTAAGTAGTGATAGTAATGATAATTTTAGTTGTTATAATCATGATAATAATAGTGACTTTACTAATGATGATGATGATGATAATGATGATGATGATAATAATAATAATAATAATAATGGTTGTGATGCTTATGGTGTTAATAATTATGGCTATGGTAATAATAATAACAATAACTCATAAAATAATATTAAGAATACCAATAATAACAAAAATGGTTATAATAATTATATCCATAATGATAATAATATTGATGATAATATTAATGATATTAAAAAATATAAAATTATCTAAAAAAACAAAAATCAAAATAGAGGTTTAATTATTATGTTCATTAGGGGTAATTATTTTCGATTCGGTTTAGTTTTTATCAATAAAAAAACCAAATAAAAAACAAAAATAAAAAAAATAAAATGAAATTTGACCTGGTTAAAACCAACCAGATTCGGTTCAATTTTGTTTTTTTAGCCTTTTCTAAACTTTAACCAATTTTTTCCTTCTCTCATGTAACCAAAATGGAAGCAAGCCAACAAATTTGAATTGGACCATAAGAATAAAAAAAATTATAACATTTTTTTTATTTTAAATCGGTTTGGTTTGATTTAGAGGTTTTTCCTTAAAAAACTGGATCGAAAGTTTTGTTTTAAAATCTAAT
The DNA here is from genome assembly GCA_029228465.1 of Salix viminalis. Classification (NCBI taxonomy): domain Eukaryota; kingdom Viridiplantae; phylum Streptophyta; class Magnoliopsida; order Malpighiales; family Salicaceae; genus Salix; species Salix viminalis. The sequence continues at coordinate 12,976,026 of CM055428.1, read as the reverse complement.
CGATCTTTTTAATCATTTGGTTTTTCTTGGTGAAATGATTTTAGTTTTTTCGATTTTTTGATTTTTTTGCTCACCCCTAATGTTCCTATTTAAAATGCAACTGAAATTGTAGGGATGTGTGTGTCATCTAATGGTGGTCGATTGTTTCTTTCCCTGCCTTTGCTTTCTCTTGCAGTCGAAACTGCTTCCAAGTCCTTTTTGTTTATGATTTGTGCATTTTGGTCCTTTTCTTTTGGATTTTTTTTTATCATTCTTATGCCTTCTATAGAAGTTTCGTTTGTTTCAACCTTGTAATTTAATTAAAATTAATCATATATTTTATTTTGGCTCTTATACTTTTAATTTTTAGGTTGTTTGTAATTCACTGATTTTTTTTCAATATCAAAGTTATGATTTGTTTCAATTTTGTCCATCAATTGAAAATGATCATATATTTTATTTTTCATTTTGACCCTTATTCTTTTAATTTCTCGTTTGGTTTTAATTCCTTTAATTTTTTCAATCCTTCTAAAGCAATCCCTATTTTTTGTTCATATTTATGTGTCTATAATTTTAGCTTTGGTTTTTAATTTTTATCATTTTCTTTTTTGTGATGTTTTATTTTTATTCAATTTAGTCCTGAAACTTTAATTTATGTTAATGGTCATTTTAAAATAGATATTTTTTCTTTTTTAATTATTTTTATTTGTTCTTCAAATTTTTTATGCTAATAATATTTATTTTAGTTTTGTCATTTTTTGTTTGCTCTTTTATTAAAGTTTTTTAGATTTTTTAATTCTTTAGGATAATTTTATGATATTTATTATTTACGCAATAATAATAATTATTTTAGTAATTGTTTTTTTTTCATGCTTGGGTTTTTGTTAATTTTTTTAATTCTTTAAGATAATTTAATATTTTTTATTGTTTTAGCGAGGATAGTAATTTTATCTATTATAATGATGATAATAATAATGATGTTACTAATGATAGTGATGATAACAATAATAATTTATTAGAATGATTGTGGTGCGTATAATATTAATAATTATGGTTATGATAATAATAATAATAATAATAATAATAATAATAATAATAATAATAATAATAATAATAATAATAATAAATATCAATAATAACAAAAATAATTATATTATTATTAATAATAATAATAATAGTTATGATAATTTTAATGATAGCAATAACAATAGCGGTATTAGTAATCATAATAGTTGTTATAAGTATGACGACAATAGTGGTGGCTAAAAATATTCAACTGCCATATCATAGGACACATTGTCATCACCTCTTTACCAATTTCTTCCATATAAGTTTTCATTTGTTTTATTTTTTTTATTTCTTCCCTTATTCTTTTAATTTTTGGTTTGATTTTAATTCCTTTAATTTTTCTGTCCTAAAACAGTCCCTATTTTAGTTCACATTTTTTTGTCTATACTCTTAGAGTTGATTTTTTTTTATCATTTCTCCTTTTTTTGAGATTTTATTTATTCATTTTAGTTGTTAAATTCTAATTTGTGTTGGTGAACATTTTAAAATGATTTTTTTTCGTTGCTTTTTTTTTGTTGGTTCTTCAAATCAAGTGACTTAATTGTGCTAATAATATTTTTTTTGGTTTATAATTATGGATGCTATGATAATATTGAATAACTCATAAAATAATATTAAGAATATCAATAACAACAAAAATAAAGATAATAATACTGATGATAATTTTACTGATATTGATAACAACAATGACGTTAGTAATTATAATAGTTATTGTGATAATAATGATGACGATAAGTACAATAATGATAGATTCAACGATAATAATATTAGTAATAGTAGTAGTGTTAGATATAATGATTCTAACAATTTAACACTCATAATAATAAGAACGGGAATAATAATTAAAAAATTTATTGTTTGAGGTTGTATTTATTAAGAGTTAAATTTTGCAACTTCTCTATGTATAATGTTTCAAATCTAATATCGTGGAAAAATTTTGTGGTTTAATTTTATCTTTCATTTTTTATCTTCTTTTTTTCTCAAAATTTTTGTGGCTTAATTTTTCTCTTTAATATTACTTAATATTAGTTTTTTGAAGAAAAAAATCATTTAATTTTTCGTTACAACCTATTAACAAATAAATTCAAATCAATTTAAAATTTATCTATTTTATTAGAAACTCACACTTTAAAAAGTTCTACCTAGAACTATTATTTTGTCCAAATTTATAGTATTATGAAAAAAATCTCGCAATGAAGATTTTTTATATTTTTAAAAATATATTTCTGACTTCAACAAAATGCAAGATAAGTGTCTTACTCTTTCTAAATACTTTCATGGCATTAGAGTCTTTTACTCATGTAATTACTTACCTTTTGACTTTTTCTCAAATGGCTTCTTGTAGCTCCATTGTTGAATTTGTTGCTCCAAATTTCAACCAATTAATCTAAACTTAACTAATAGATAAAACTATTTAATTTAGATATCTCAAATGGTTCCATACTAAAGAATAATCATATGATGGGTTTAATGATGGTTCATAGTTGTGAATATCACAAGTTCATATGGAGTTGTATAAAAAAAGGCCTAAATCGGGTTTTGAACAAGATAACCAAGTCACATTTAGAGGGTGTTCACTGCATTTCAATAATATTTTGGAAAAATTTTGGAAAATTTTTATTTTAAATTAAAATGTATAAAATGTTTTTGTAAAAAAAAGCGTAATTCATTATATATATATATATATATATATATATATATATATATATATATATATATATATTAAGGCTTTAATATTAAATAGATATCAAAATATATAATTATTTTTAAGAGAAAAAACCTTAAAAATAATTGTTATCATTATTTTAAATGTCTTATCTATAATAAAATGAATATATAAAAAATCTAAATAAATGAAAGATTTATAGGCTGATTATTTTGCATAGATGTATAATATCATAAAAAATCTAGAACTATTAACATTTTTTTACATGTTAAAAAATTTGGTTCTCGCTACCGCAAACCGTGGGGTAAATGTCTTGTATATTTTTTTCATTGTAGATAATTTAACCCAATTTTTCCACATGTTCTATCTAAGTGGCTTCTTAGATATGAAATTATCTAATATACTAAAAGAGGTAGAGTCAGTTACTTTTCATTGTATGTAGAATCACTATGAATTACAATAGTATTGCTTAGTTTACGGTTCGCTGGTTTACAGATATTTTGCTATTTTTGCACAGTAAAATATGACAAAAAACATGTAGCTTAGTGGATAAAGCGCCTGTTTTCTAAGCCGGAAGTCAGTGGTTTGACCCCTATATAGCGCGTTGCATAGTTCTTTCTCTTCCCCACTTACATTTTTTTTCTTCTGTTTTCCCCCTTGACTATGCTTTTTTCCCCTCTAAATCATTTTTTTCCTAGCTTATAATTTTTTTTTCTTTTTCCACTTATACATTTTTTTCTCGTTGTTCTCTCTTTTGGTTGTTTTTTATTAGTTTTATTTTTATTTTCACCTCTAATAATTTTTTTAGCTAATTTCATTCTTTGTTTACTCTTTTATTAATGTTATTGGCTTTTTTTTTTTAATTTCCCCCCAATTATTAACGTAATAACAATAATAATTTTAGTTTTTTTTCTTGCTTTCTCTTTTGTTAATGTCAAACCCAATTTTGGGATATTCCCCAAATCTACCCAAAAATAGAAAAAATAAAATAAAAAGAGGTCGGTGTCGGTAAGAAAATAAAGGTGAAATTTTTGGATATTTTCGAGAGCACGATCGTACCTCTTTTGTGCCCAGAAATGAAGGCAAATGCAAATTCAAGGCTAAAGTAATTTATTATTGGACAAATTTGTGTAAATCGAACTGGCTCATAAAAATATAAAAGTGTAATTGTGTTGAATAATTAATTCAGGGTCCAATTGAAGGATTTAATTAAGTGCATAGACTTAATTATACTTTAAATTGCTCAAATTAATTTTATTAAGGGCTTAATCGATGAAAAATCAAGATCTTGAGTTTAATTCAGGTTCAATTTAGAAGATTGCAATTTTTGGAGACCAAATTGAATTTTTGTCAAGTCAATTATGCGAAATCAGGGGCCAAATTGAACGAATTGAGAGTCCAATGGTCAATTGAGGGTTAAATCACGCAAATTAGAAATCAAGGACAAAAATGAAAAAGGCACGGAAAGCTAGGATGCTCTCAAAATTTTGACGGGAATACAATTGCACAAAATTAAAAGTTTAAAGCTAATTGAGGATGCAATTAGAACAATTGCAAATTTAGAGACCAAATCATACTTTCACCTTCCCAAAATCAAATTTGCAGGTGCCTGCACTATTTTGACACCTGAACAATGCAGGGCACGCCTCTGCAGCCCCCTGCAAAATTTAGAGGCAGCAACCTCATGCAATGTGCATGCCAAAGGTTTGCCTCATTCCCCTATAAATGGCCACATTTGCAACTGTAGAAAGAAAAGAAAAGGAAAGAGCCAGAGAGCATTTTTTACAGAAACAGAGGAGACAGAACAGATGAGGAAACAAGAGGAGATAGACAAAGGAAATTTACAGAGTTGAGAGGAAAAATTTGAGAACAAAGAAGAGAGAATTCACGAACAGAGGAGGAATGAAAAATTACAGAGACTAAAAAATTGCACACAAAAACGATCGCTCTTCATCTCCTTCGTCTCGATCAGCTTCTCTCTCTCTCTCTCTCTCTCTCTCTCTCTCTCAGTCAACCCTTTCTCTCTCTAACACCAGCAACTGTTGTCCCTCTTTGCCTCTCGGTCAGCAACTCCTACTACCAACTTTGATCACCTAGCACCACCCCATCATCACCAGCAGCTCCCCACTCCACGCTAATAGCCCAGTCGTGGTCTCAGGTGAAGGCAGCAGTAGCCGTTGCAGCGATGTAGGCCGGACAACTTCCGACGCTTCCTCCGGCCACCACAGGCCACCATTTACGATGCCACCACGACCGGAAGAACCACCTCGGCCTCCTCTACCCAACGGTATTAATAGGTACGCCGTTCGTCACACTCCAAAAACATCACATTCACTGTTCACGTTCATCTTCATGCACGGGGAGTGAAATAACTCACTCCCCCGTGCCACTCGTGCCACTCTCCTGCATTATGCAGAACAGTGGGCTAGCTAGGGTGGGGACGAGGCCCAGCCAGGCCATTAAAATGGGTGGGCCATTAGGCCCACCTAGGGTTGGCAATCCAGCCCCCATAAAAAATATAATAAAAAAGACAAAAAATATGTTGCTTTCGTGCATACGCTAAAATATTTTGAACATTTCTTTAAAAAAAATATTATTTCAGAGTTTAAAGAAAAATGGGTTTTTAGCATGGATTTCATAAACACAACATGTTTGTAAAATCCAAAGGGTATTGGCCAATATTCCAAAAATATCAAAATCTTATTTTTGGGGATTCACATTATTCACTGTTAATATTGGGGTAAATAAATGCTAAAGGGGTTAATATCCAAAATATTGGCGGGGATAATTCGTTATTATTCACTATTGATATTTGGGTAAAGAAATCCTAAAGGGTTAATATCCGAAATATTAGTGGGGATAATTCGTTGTTATTCACCGTAAATACTTGGATAAAGTAACCTTAAAGTGGTAAATATCCAAAATATTTTTACAGGAATAATACGCCTTCATCATTTAACCAACATATTTTTTGAAAGATCAACACCATAGCGGATTACCTTAGGTAGGGCGTACTAGGGGTGCTAAAATCTTCCCTTTACGCAACCAGTCCTTTGCCTTAGAATCTCTGAAAGACCAATTTAGGTTTCCTAATAACTATAATACTAGGTGGCGACTCCCTTTTTTTTAATAAAAATAAAGATAAAACCCGGACATGAAATCCCTGGCTCGCGGGGAGAATCACTGCGACGCTGCACTCTCGCGGAGGGTACGATAGTTAATGTTTTCGATTTTTCCCTCGGGATAATTTAATAATTTTATTATTTTAGCATTAATAGTAATTATATTTTTATATGTTAAGGCTTCACTATTCTTGTGTTATAATATGGTGTGTTGATGTGTTTTATTATATCAAACCTTGCATGTATAAATATTATATTTTATATTTGAACTAGCAAAATTTATTAATTGTTTCAATTCCAACAATTATAAAAAATATTTGCTCGGCCCGCAACATCAACTGATATATTATTTTGATTATTATTCTTATTGTTATTATCATTATTGTTAAGTTGTCACAATTATTATAACTACCATTACAACTGTTTTTCATTATTATTAGCAATACAATCGCTGCATCCATCATTATCATTATAAAAAAAAATTCAATTATGTTTTTCTTTTTTAAGATTTATTCTTCATATTATTATATTAAAATTATTTCAGAACACTGAGATTAAATTAATTTGAGATTTGTTTTCAAAAAAACTTAGTTTATTTTTTATATATATTTCAAGCGTTAATATTAAATAAACATATAAAAAATATAATTAGCCCTCATATATTTTTAAGAAAAAATTCCTTTAAAATTATCGTTATCATTATTTTAAATGCTTTATCTATAATAAAATGAATTTATTAAAAAACTCAATAATGAAAAGGTTTGTAGGTTGATTATTTCACTTAGATGTATAACATCATAAAAAAAAATCTAGGACCATTAACATATTTTTTACATGTTAAAAAATTTGATTCTAGTTGTGGCGAAGTGTAGGGAAAGTCGCTCATATATTTTTTCATTGTAAATAATTTGACTTTGTATATTTTTATTTACGTGATATTAGATCTGAAATATCATAAATGAAAAAGTCACAAAAATAATTTTTTAACAAAAATAACATAAAAAAACAACAAAAATAAAATAATAAAATTATAAAAGCAATAGAGGGAAAAAATAAGAAAGATCAAGTTTCAAATGATCAGAAATACAAATTAAAATTTAAGGATGAAATTCAAAAAACAAATATACAACCTCAAGAAAATAATAAAAATTAAAAACAAAAACTAAAAGCATATACATATAAACATGGACAAAAATATGAAGTATTTCAGAAATATATATATATATATATATATATATATATATATATATATATATATATATATATATATATATATATATATATATATATATAAAATAAAAGGAAATAAAATAAAATAAAAAATTCTAAGTATAAGGACCGAAATGAATAGAAAATATATGATTAATTTTAATCGAATGAAAAAATTGTAAAAAATGCAAACTTCTATACCAAAAATATTAAGAGATTTAAAACCAATCCTGAAATTAAAAGAATAAGGACCGAAATGAAACTGAAATATATTATCAATTTCAATTGAAAGACAAAATTGTCAAATCAAAACTTCTATAACATAAATAAGAATCATACAGAATAGTCAAAAGATCAGGGATTGAAATGAAAACATCATAAACAAAGAGGTATGTCGTGTAATTTAGCATGCAGGAGAGAGAAAAGGGGAAAAAAACTCAACTGGCCGCCATCACGTAATCGACCACTGTGTGACGCCATGCGAACCACCTTGAGGAAGAGGATAGGGCAGCACATCCGGTGAGACACTTAATGAATATTTTTCTCTACTAGAAGTCGCCGCACGCGCCATCCGAAGGGAGCATGAGGCTGAATATCATTAGCGCGTCTAACAGACATGATAACAGTATTCGACATAAAATAATAATAATAATAAAATGATAAATTTCCAAAATACCCCTACAACCAACTCTATGATTTTGTCTTATATGGAGGCATATCCGTATTTATATATTTAAAAAAAAGTGAAATACCAGTAACACCCTCGCTGACAATGTTCGGTTTTTGTTAATATTTTTTTCCATGTTAAAAATTTTGTTCTAGCTGTTGCGAAGCGTAGGGAAATTTTGCTTGTATATTTTTTCACTGTAAATAATCGAGCCCAATTTTTCCACCCATTTTGTCTACGTGTGGCTTCATATATTTTTTATTTTCATGTTATTAAATATGAAATATAATATATAAAAATGCCACAAAAGTAAAGTTTTAACAAAAACAACATCAAAACAACAAAAAATAAAATAAATGCAAAACAAGAATAAATATTATTAGCATAAATTTCACTTGAAGAATAAATAAAAATAAAAAAACAACAAAGGGAAAACAAATAAGAAAAAACAATTTTCAAATGATCAGAAATACAAATTAAAATTTAAGGACTAAATTCAAAAAACAAACATACAACCTCAACAAAATAAAAAATATAAAAAATTGAAAATAAAAACTAAGAGCATATACATAGAAACATGGATAAAAATAGGGACTATTTCAGAATTATATATAAAAATAAAAGGAATTAAAATAAAATAAAATTCTTAGTATAAGGACCGAAATGAAAACAAAATAAATGATTAATTTTAATCGAATGAAAAAATTGAAAAAAATGCAAACTTCCATACCAAAAATATTAAGAGATTTAAAATCAATTCCAAAATTAAAAGAATAAGGACCGAAATGAAACTAAAATATATAATCAATTTAAATTGAAAGGTAAAATTGAAACAAATCAAAATTTTTATAATAGAAATAAGAACCATACAAAACAATCATAGGATCAGAAAATGAAATGAAAACACCATTAACACAGGGGTCTGCTGTGTAATTTAGCATTCAGGAGAGAGAAAAAGGGAAAAATGAGACCAACAACCGTCACATAATTGACCAATTAGAGGAAAGGATAGGGTAGTGCATTCGGTGAGATGCTGAATGAATATTTGTCACCACTGGATGACTATGCACACGCCGTCCGAGTGGTGCGTAAGGCTGAATATCGCCGTTGTGTCTAACAAACACGCCAATATTATTCTTCAGAAAACAATAATAATAAAATGATAAATTATCAAAACACCCCTATAGCCTACTCTTTGATTTTGTCTTATATGAAGGTATATTTGTATTTACAAATTTTCAAAAAAAAGTGAAATTCCAATAACACCCTCGCCAACAATATTTGATTATTGTCTTATTGGAGGATATTATGGTTATTTTATTGTGCATTGAAAATGTGAAATTAACACCCCCGGAGGCAACCCTTAATTTTTGTCTTATTTGAGGATGTTCTGTTGATCAACCTTATTAATTATTTTGTAAAGTATTAATCAACCTTATATGGAGTTCTGACATTTTATGATTGTTTATACATTAGGGGTTAAATTTCATTTTTATTTATAATTGTTAGTTCTTATTTTTTTACTTATATCTTTACTCTTAGGGTCGTGGTACTATCTATCCAGAGCATAAACAAATACAACTTCTACACATCCTTTCGTGGAAGACTTTGCCGGCTTTTAATTGTCTTTTCATCGATGCCACAATAAGCTTATAATTGACATTTTTTTCATCTATTTTTTCCTACTTGTTATTTGTTAAATATCTCACCTCTGCATCAATAATTAATGCATATAAACATGTTACTCTATACAATCCAAATTACAACATTTCCTGCAAAAAGTAGCTAAAAATCTTCATGATCTCGGCCAACTAACACTATCAAGTCTTACTCGCTATTCATGTATAATCCAACTGGTCTCTTCATAACAAAAATAGTTAACCTACTTTTGGTTTAAAACAAATTCGAACGCTTTTTTATCAATGGTGTAAAGAGAGAACCATTTTTTTTATCAAGCTTGTAGATTTAATATTACCTCACGTAGCAAAAACAAAAAAAAAACCAAAAAAATCCTTCTTTTGAAAAATAAGAAAAATAAATTTAATTTTTAGCTGCCTAAAAGCCTTCTCTAAAAAATATGCAAGCAAGTACGGAAACAACATAAAAGAATGCTTTCGTTGGTACAAGTATTGATTGATCGAATTAAGAAATTGTTTGGCAATTTTCATCTATAAAATGATGCCATATCTACTTGGTTTTTCAAATAACATGTGAAGTTTTTTTAACATACCATCACCCATTCGAATTTACCCATGACAATTTAAATTTTAAAACAATGTTTTTCCTTTTAATCATAAAATGATTGTAACGCGCAACAATGTGTTTAAAATTTTATAGCCAGACTGATACTTTAATCCCAATCTAGGTTATCTAAGCTTACATATCTAAGCTTACATTCAATGTTGTGATTTCTTTAAAAGAAAAAACATATGTTACTAATTAAGGTTAAACTATTAGCACACAAAATCTAAACATCCAAATTGTGTTCTGTATATATTTTATTAACAACAATTAAGGGTTTTTTTCATTATTACTGCCCATTTAGTGGAATTAAATGTTTCATTTTATTTTACAGGTAAACACCATTTTAAAATTTTTAAAATACCTATCCTTATGCTATGTCCATTTTTTTAAAACCTTTGTAACAAACACGACAATGGTAATAATTTCTAAAATTGTAAAATGAACCATGTTTCGTGCTTTGAAAGAAAAACAAATAAACGTGGAAAACTCTCTTAAACATTCTAAAACTATAGACACAAGCTAGACAACCTTTTATATGTTGTATATTATGTTCCTTTATGCACAATGTTTTTTACTCTCATTAATAATACGTTTCGATTTGATCTAATAAGGTAATGCAATTTTGGCGTCTGCTAAAGGCAAAAACATACACCCATTTGCTAATTCTATTATTGAAGGTGATTATTATCAAATTAGTGGATTTCTTACCTTTGATAATAGATATACAAACTTTGTTGTTGCCCACGAAGCAATTATTGATCTTAAGTTTGACAACAAAGCTACAAGGTTGATCCACTAACACCCTTTGTGTCGTGTCATTACTTTAACTTCATCAACATTAAACATATGTTGAGTAAAGAAAAATGATCAAGAGTACTCAAAGGTTTTATCATAAACTAACATTCTTCATGCATTTTAATTGTTTTGTTGTATTTATTTTCACCACTAACCTTTTTTTGTTTTTCATACATTAGATGTGCTTGGTCGATTAAAAGCTATTCATCGTGAAAAAACATCATCGCGACAGATGGTGACTCCACTGGGGATGGCACGATGTCTCCCCTATAGGGATTGCAGGGTGCGAAGCACAAAAAACACATTGTCGCGACAAATGACGACTCTATTGGTTACGAACTACCATTTCACTATTCACCAAATTCCAACGAATAATCGTAAACTCGTTACGATATCCAATTTTCATTTCAAAACATGAGAAATATGCTATATTTGTTTTTTTTACGAAAATTATGCTTTGGATTAACCTTGGAATTCGGTCGTATGCACAAAAACAACAGATTTTTTGTTTGTTTTTTTATATGATTTTTTATATTATATTTAAAAAAATAAAAAAAATCGGACTAGCCTGGCCCAACTAATGGGTCGGCCAGCCATATTGTGGCATTTCGGCCCAACATGGCTCTCGGGTCGAGTTGGACACTTTGTCCAAATCTTTCCTACTATTCACATGCAAGTGAACAGTAGGGAGTGAATTAATTCACTCCTTAATGTTCATTCACTCCCTACTATTCCCTTGCACAGTGAACAGTAAAAGATGGAGGAGAAGGATGGAGTTACCGGTTGATATTGACAGGTAGAGGAGACTGAGGTAGTTCTGTTGGTGGTGGTGGTGGCGTTGAAAATGGTATCCTGTGGTGGTCGGGAGGAGCAACGGAAGTTTGTTGGTCTGTGTTGCAACAAGTTCTCGATGCGTCGCCGGAGCTGGGGAAGAAAGGCTGGGCTGTCACAGGTGATGCCGGTGAAGAAGGTAGGCTGACAATGCTGGAGGGAAGGCTGCTGGTGCTCGCCGGGAAGTGCAATTGCTGGAGGAGAGAGAAAGAGAAAGCTATCGGTTGAGAAGGGGGGAGAGAGAGATATGTTGTCGGGCTGTAGGAGAGAGAGGGAGTTGTCGGTGTTGAGGAAGAGCGAGAATGGTTGTTTGTTGTTTTTTACGTGGGTTTGCTGAAATCCTCTTGTGTCTGTGTTTGTGTTCGTCCCTCATCTGCAAATTTGCTCCCCCGTGTTTCTATTAATTTTCTTCCCTTTCATTGATTCATGCACGTTAGTTATAGGCGAAGGAAGCAACCCTTCGACTACCCAATGCGTGCAACGATAGTTTGCCTCCTGCAGCAACGTGCCTGCATAGTTCAGTCACTTGAACAATGTAGTCACGTCTGTAGTATTTGGGATATTTGGGAGAAGGTGAAAATCTAATTTGATCCCTCAATTTGTAATTGATCTAATTACACCCCCAATTGGCTTTAAACTTTTAATTTTGTGCAATCGTATCATCGTCAGAATTTCAACAGCAACCTTAGATTTACGCACATTTTTTATTTTGGTCCTTGGTTTCAGATTTATGCGATTTAAACCTTAATTGACCATTAAACTCTCAATTGTCTTCAATTTTACCCCTGACTTCGCACAATTGGCTTGTAAAAATTCAATTCGGTCTCCAAAAATTTCAATCTTCTCAATTGAACCCGAATTAAGCCCAAGAACTTGATTTTCATTGATTAAGCCCTTAATAAAATTAATTTGACCAATTTAAAGTATAATTAACTCCTTATATTTAATTAAATCCTTCAACTGGAACCTAAATTAATTTCTAAACATAATGATACTCTAAATTGCCTCATGATTAAATACAATTGGCCTATATAAAAAATATAATTATGCTTTTCAGCTTACTTTTTACGCAGATTTGTCCAGTAATTATTTTAGCCTTGAATTTTCATTTTCCTTCAATTTTGGACACAAAAGAGGTATGATCGGGTTCTCGAAAATGTCTATACTTTCACCTTAGTTTTTATACTGACGCTAACCCCCTTTTATTTTATTTTTTGTTATTTTTATTTTTATTTGGGTAGATTTGGGGAATAACCCATTTTTGGGTCATGAAAAATAAGACGTTTAAAATAATGATAACAATTATTTTTAAGGTTTAGTTTTTTAAATATATGAGACTAATTATATTTTGATATTTGTGTAATATTAATGACTTAAAATATATAAAAAAAATAAAGATTTTTTATAAATCTCAAATTAATTTAATCTTAGTGTTCTAAAATACTTTTAATATAATAATATGAAGAATAAATCTTAAAAAATAAAAAAATAAATTAAATTATTTTTAAATTATAATCTAAACTAAAAATATATAGAACCACACATAGACAAAACAAATGAAAAAAAAAAATACAAAGATAACAAATAACAGATGATTCATTATACATACATACGAGAGAGTTTCACTCTTATTTTACGCCATCAAAGCTAAATTTTCGTATTTTTAATGCAAGCTCCATTTAATACAGAGATAAATAACAATAAAAATTAAAAATCTAAACTAAGAGTATAGAGACATGAATACAAACAAAAAATTAAGAACTATCCTAGAAGGAACAAACAAAATAAAAGAGTCCAAATTGAATCACAAAAGAAAAGAATAAGAACTGAAATATAAAATATAAAATTATATATGTTAAAACGAGACAAAACTAAATTTCTTATCGCGGCGGAACGCAGGCCAATGGCTCGTTATTATTAATTGTATTGCCTATGCACACGTGGGGGGCCTATTGTATTATCAAAGTGTGTTGATATCATATACTATTTATTTACTCCATTTTCATAGTGTGAGATTCACCTTTGGTAAATCTAGAATTTGATTTTTTTATAAATATTTATAAATAAGCTTCTCATCCCAATAACAAGCTTGTTCTATATTAAACGAGTCATTTGTCTACACTCCGTAACAACCAAATATTTTTTTTTGTCTCGTTTCAAAATATATAATTTTTTGTGTTGTATTTAATTTTTTATTCTTTTATTTTTTGATTTAGTTTTGATCCTTTTATTTTTACGGTTCTTCTAGGATAATTCTTAATTTTTTATTTGTATTTATGTATCTATATTCTTATTTTTTACTCTTAATTTTTATTGTAATTTTTTTTTGTATTAAAAGCAGCTTGCGACAAAAAAAAGAGTAAGTTCGACTTTGGTAGCATGAAATGAGCGTGAAACTCTCTCTTATGCATTTATAGTAAATCTTCCGTTATTAGTGATTTGTTATCTTTTTGTTTTTTTTGCATTTGTTTTATCTATGTGTGACGTGGAATATTTTTAGTTTCAAATGATTTTTATTTAAAAAGAAATTAAATTATTTTTTATTTTTAAGGTTTATTCTTCATATTATTATATTAAAAGTATTTCATAACACTGATATATATATATATATATATATATATATATATATATATATATATATATATATATATATATATATATATATATATATTAAGATTTTAATATTAAATAATTATCAAAATATATAATTTTTTTAAGAGAAAGAACTTTAAAAATAATTGGTATAATTATTATAAACTCCTTATCTATAATAAAATGAATATATAAAAAAACAAGATAATCGAAAGGTTTGTAGGCTGATTATTTCACTTAGATGTATAACATCATACAAAAAATCTAGAACCATTAATATTTTTTTTACATGTTAAAAAATTTGGTGAAGCATGGGGCAAGTGGCTCTTATATTTTTTATTGTAGATAATTTAACCTAATTTTTCCACTCGTTTTGTCTACATGTGGCTTCATATATTTTTTGTTTATATGATATTAGTTCTGAAATATCATACTAAAATAAGTCACGAAAGTCAATTTTTAACAAAAACAACGTCAATTGATAAATTATTTTGATTATTATTCTCATTATTGTTAAATTGTTATAATTATTATAGCTTTTTGGCAATACTATCGTTGCCTCCATCGTTATCATTATAAAAAACATTCAATTAGTTTTTATTTTTTTTAAGATTTATTCTTCATATTATTATATTTAAATTATTTCAGAACATTGAGATTAAATTAATTTGAGATTTTTTCTAAAAAACTTACTTCATTTTATTATATATATTTTCAAGTGTTAGTATTAAATAAACATAAAAAAATATAATTAGCCTCGGATATTTTTAAGAAACAATGCCTTTAAAAAAATTATTTTAAATGTTTTATCCATAATAAAATGAATTTATACAAAAACTAAATAATCAAAAGGTTTGTAGGTTGATTATTTCACTTAGATATATAGCATCATGAAAAAAAATCTAGGACTATTAACATTTATTTTACATGTTAAAAATTTTGGCTCTGGTTGCGGCAAAGTGTAGGGAATGTCGCTCGTATATTTTTTCACTGTAAATAATCTAGCCCAATTTTTTTCACTTGTTTTATCTACGTGTGTCTTTATATATTTTTTTGATTACATGATATTAGATCTGAAATATCATATATAAAAAGGTTACAAAAGTAAATTTTTAACAAAAACAACAAAAAATAAAATAAATGCAAAACAAAAAATAAATATTATTAGCTTAAAAATATAATTTCACTTGAAGAATAAATAAAAAAAAAGGGGAAATAAGAAAGATCAATTTTCAAATGATCAGAAATAGAAATTAAAATTTAAGGACTAAATTCAAAAAACAAACATACAACCCCAACAAAATAGAAAATAATAAAAAATAAAAACAAAATGTAAGAGCATAGACATATAAACATGGACAAAAAATAGAGGCTAATTGAAATATATATATATATATATAATAATAATAATAATAATAATAATAAAAGGAATTAAAATAAAAAAAAATTCAAAGTATAAGGACTGAAATAAAAACAAAATATATGATTAATTTTAATCAAAGGAAAAAATTGAAAAAAAATCCAAACTTCTATATTGAAAATATTAAGGGCCTGTTTGGCACAGCTGTTGTTGTTGTTGTGGTTGAGGTTGAAAAAAAGTAGTTTCATAAAAAGCGCTTTTAACTACGGTTCGTAACTGAAATTTAAGTGTTTGGTTAAAACTGTGGTTGAGGTTGAGTTTAATGAAAAACAGTTTGTATGTTTGGTTACCATACTTTTCATATTGCAGTCAACTTGTGAAATTAATTAAAAATACACATGTATACACACTCATATGTACATATATATATATATATATATATATATATATATATATATATATATATATATATATATATATAGATATATTATAATTTTGTATATTTATTAATAATTATAATAACAAAAAGTTGGACATGTTTTGGAGATATTTTTTGTTTTTTTGTTTATGCTTGAAGAGAGCAAAAACGGTAAGAAAATGAAACAAGGAAAGTCATAGGAAGAAATTAAACAGACAAATACCTCCTTTTCCTTTTTTCATTCCAATCTCTCTCTCTCTCGCTTCTCTTCCTCTCTGCTCCAAAACGTCTTAAGCTCATTCTCTGGTTTGCTTTCTCTCCATCACAACTTTCATCTTCGCTGCAAAGAAATAAAAGAATAGAAAAAAGACTGAAGCTTTGAGTGATCTGGTTTGCTTGCTCTTTTTTTTTCTCGTAACTTTCATTCATGGTGCCTCCGATTCCCGTTACTTGCAGAAATTCAGACTCTGAGACTCACTCGGTAGACACATAAATTACTTGCTCACTTTTCTTCAATCTTTATCTTTATTTATTTATTTATTTTGTGTTCTGAGGTTTATGATCTGTTGATCTTCTCTTTTTTTTTTTTTTGTGCGCGCGCGCGAGTTTGTTGCATTATGCAGAGATGCTTTACGTCGCACATGCAAAAGCAACTCTCAGTAAAATACTGAGTCCCGTATTTCTCTTTTCTTCAGCTGCTTTTGCATTTGCGGCCAGATTTTAATTTTTTTAGTGGGACTTACAGTAAAATACTGGGTCCTGTTTCGTAATAGTTATGGTAGGGTCTGCGGTTCAACGCAATCACATGTTGAACTGCAGCTCCAAACACCATCTAAGGAATTTTAAATTAATCTAGAAAATTAAAAGAATAAGGACTGAAATTAAACTGAAATATATAATTAATTTTAATTAAAAAAACAAAATTAAAATAAATCAAAATTTCTATATCAGAATTAAAAATCATACAAAACAATAGATAAAAGAGGAGAAAAAGAAAATGAAAACACCTTAGATAAAAAGGTCTGCCGTATAATTTAGCATGTAGGAGAAAAAGACCGTATAATTTAGCATGTAGGAGAAAAAGAGGAATAAACTCAACTAACCACCGTCACGTAACCAGCCGTTAGCAAGAGTACAAGGCAGCGCATGAACACAGTGAGCACTGAGCATGCATGATATTAGTTTATTAACTTCATTGAACACAGTGATCATGCTTGATATCAAAAGTAAAAACTAGTAAGAGAAAGCTGCTGGGAATTTAGCAAACCAAAATCATAAACAACAAACATCTTCGTACTAATATTAGAACAAGACAGACTGACACAAACTCCTTGATGCCATCGATACTAGAAACAAGGAAATAAAATCCAAACAAGCATGGATGGATGGATAGACAAACAAACTCAAACTAGATATTTGTAGCAATTTTGTCCATGATGTTTGCCAGGACATTCTTGGACTCGCTCAATAACTTGATGCTCACATTCAGCTTCTCGCGTTTAGCAGCTACAGCTGGAGATTCCTCGAGCATTCCTTCTATCGCACCATCGTGCCTACCGACAAGCTCCTTGACGATCTCCTCTTCCATTTCCTTGTTCACAAGATTTCGAGCACAGAACTGCAAATGCAGAGCCATAAAATCAACCAACCTCCTCAAAACAATTTCCCAATAAGCAGTCATCCTCATTTTCAAGTCGAAAGCTTGAAGCAAAACAGGCTTCTCGTACTCCCTGAGACCTGCAATTGCAACCTCTCCCAAGCCTTCGATCTGGAATTCAGTATCCTCATTTTCCAGGGCATCCATGAATTCCTGCTGCTGAGCCATGAGATTGTTCCAGTCATTAAGGTATGCAGGATCACTTGTATAATCTGTCAGCTTCTCCATTTGAACAATCTCTGTTACCCAATTTCTAGAACGCTCCTTCATTTTTTCCATCAGATTATAGACTTCTCGCCGAGTGGATTGCTGAAGCTGGTGGTAGTTTTCGGAGCGATGCATCAAAACAGACATGATCACACCCTCAATGTAAGTCCATACTTTTTCAGCAAAGTCAACTGGTATGTGTGATACCTCTTCGACCTTCTTCTGCAGAATAGCAAGGAAGGCAGTGCGGGGAAGGAAATTTGGCAATTGAATCCCTTTGGATTCCTCTAAAATCTGAATCTCACTCATCATAAAGTTCGCAGGAAGGTCATCTTCAGAGAACTCATGAAGTTCACCTGAGTATTGGTTGAGCATTTCAGCCAATCTGGCAGCGCAATGCATATTTTGATCGTCTAGATACTCATCATATTCTCCTCTTACGATGATCTTGTTCAGCGACTCTTTGGCGGATCCGACTATGCCCATGAAAGTTGTCAGGGCTTCACCAACTGTGGACAAAGTCTTAGGCATCCTTTTCAGCTCCGAGATACTTGCGTTCAGCTTCTCATTAATCTTCCTCACTATCTCTGGCAAGCATCTTGCTATAATGGTTGCTTGAATATGAACCAGTTTTTGAGCCAAAACTGGGATTCCCACCATGGATTTATCAATCTTGGATAGAAGAGAATGCGTTTCAAACAAGTCAGCTTCCACCTTGCGAGCTTCCTTGTAAGATTCATCACCGATACGATTTCTCACACAGACATAGCCGAGACCTATATTCACATCATCAGCCGTGACCTTCTCGAGCAGTCCTTCCGGAGCACTGTCTGCTTTGGTGACCACAGCGAGAGTCCTCTCTCCATTCTTATCCACTTTCTGTGACATCCTAATAGATTCACATGTGGTAAAATCAACAGTTGCAGATAAAACATTAAGGATGATACTCTCTTCAGGCCTTATGTACTCCATAATGATATCCGCTATCTGCTCATAGATGTTTTCAGGCTGGCCGTGGACAGGAACTCTGGTGATTCCAGGGAGATCAACCATTGTAAGATCCGGAACGCCCTTCTTTTTGACGACTAGAGTCAATGGGGTGTTTGATATGCCCTTACCACTGCCTGCAATCTCATCAGTGGCAAGAGTTATGGCGTCGGCGATTTCGGCCTCACTGGTAGGTACTGTTTTGCCACTGAACTCCAAGGAAAGCTCTGGTTCCGGAGCTGTGTGGTGCTGCAACCTCATTATGAGAGGCACTCTGGTGCAGATGCCCTGGCCACGAGGGAGGCTGATACCAGCTAGAGATTCAAGAACACTGGATTTCCCGGAAGACTGATCGCCGACAACAACAATGGTGGGGAGTTGAATGCCTTCTTTCATGACCTGGAGATGCCTGAGCTTGTCGACTGCATCAAGAAGAGGTCGAATACGATCGTTGAACGATGATACGATGGGAACATGGCTGACCACCACCTCTTGATGCTTTTCTTCAAGTGATTCGGCTTGATTTTCAGAGCTACTCCACCTTTCTTCTTCACTCACTGAACCACAATGCTTAAGGGCAACACTCATTTTGTTGAGAGAGAGAGAGAGAGAGAAAGTTCAAATAATCGCTTGCTGTTCTGAGTTTGCTGTGCTTGGAATGAGGAGGGGAAGGTGAGCATTTAAAGGGAGCAGGGTGAAACAGTGTGGACACTGTAATCTTTCTTTCTGCGACGACTAGAGATTGACAGTCTTTTCCTCAAGGAGAATCGTTTGTGAAACTTAACCAGCAAGGAGATGACTTCTTGTAGAGTACGAGGATGGTTCCTTCTAATAAATGATGAGTGGCCCTGCGTGTTCTTTCCCGCCTTGTACGGTCACCAAAAGTTCAAACAAGTCACTGGTCCATGTTTGAAACGAAGAAGTGTCAGTGTATGAATGCTTGCAGGTCATTGTGAACACACTACTGGTACTGGTAGTATCTATGTGAACACACTACTGGTACTGGTAGTATCTATGTGAACACACTACTGGCAGTATCTATTAGAAAGTTTGATTAAAATGTTTTTTTTTTGTAAATTTATTATAATAATATTTTTTATTTTTAAAAATTATTTTAACCATTATCACATTAAAATAATTTAAACTATAAAAAAAATAATTTAAATAAAAAAATAAAACTTTCAAGTTATTTTAAAAACTCTTCTGAAATATAGTGTCAAACAAATATTTAATTTACTTAAAAATATACAAATTTAATATCAAAATGGTTTTTTTAAAATTTTCGACAATAAATCAAAATTCATGTATTTTAAGATATTTTTATTTTGATATATTTGATTTATTTTAAAAGGTGTTAGAGAATTATTCCCAAAGAAAAAAAATTCTATCTAGTTTCTTACATCAATAGATGAAAATGATCTAAAAACACTATTTTTTTAATTTAAAGTAAAAAATAAATATAAATATAAAATAAATTCAATTCATTTTTTTCATAAATGCTTTTTAAATGCAGTATGAAACACCTCTAAGTGATTGTTTGGGAGTATGGTTGCAGTTGTTTTTTATTTTTAAAAATAATTTTTGACATCAACATATGAAAATAATTTAAAAACAAAAAAAAATTAAAACAAAAATTAAATTCTTAAAAGTGCTTATGAAACACAATACCAAACATGGACTCATACAAAAAAACATGCTGAAACACAATTCCAAGTAACCTCTTCAAATACTTTTTAAAAACAAATAGATGCCTAATTCGGAAGAATTAACAAAGATTGAAAGAGTATGAACATAATTGAAATTTAGAAATGCCAAATTGGTGCAATCAGGGGTTCGATTGGAATTAATCTGAAGATTAAAGTTGAAAGAGGGTCAAATTGCAGAATTGAAAGATGAAGGACCACCTTGTAAAAAACATATAAATTTAAGACCAGTTCTTCCCCGTCTTGTTCGATCAGCAAAAGTTAAAAAAGCCACTGATCCATCACATGAATTGCACTCCTTGCATTGCGTGTTCTTTCCGTGTACGAGGTTGCAACGAAGTGCCATGGCATAGATTGCTCTCCTTCTCTTGGAAGTTATGGCCGAAATAAATAGCTTTGGTCCAATGAAGTCTATGCTTAATGATTGAGGGCTCAATTTGTGTGATTGTATGTGAAAATAAAATAAAAATAATTATTTGAAAAAATTGTGTAAGAACTTAACAATTCAAAGACCATATATTTTATTTTCATTAAATACTCGTAAGAAATTAAAAAGAAAATGTATATTATAGGTTTATATACAATTATTCATTGTTAATGATCAGAGTGTTTAACATTACGTTTCAAAAGCACTTTCGAAAAAAAAATTATTTTTATTTTAAATTTATTTTTTGATGTTTTTAGATCATTTTGATATGCTAGTATCAAAAATATTTTTTTAAAATAAAAAAAATCATTTAATGTATTTCTTAACAAAAAAAACATTTTTAAATGTAACTTTAACTGACTACATTATCAAACAGTCACCAAGTGAGAAAGTAAGGGATTGAATGAATAATTAAAGGATTGATAAAATATTCGAGAATGCACCTCACCTCACCTAACACCTAGCAGAAGAATTGGATGCAAAAGTACGTATGTCGACTACATACGGCCACAAGAGAGTACCTTGTTTTACTATTTCTTTTCTTGTTTGGTTTTGACCTGTTTGGTATTGTGGTTGTTATTGTGGTTGAGGTTAAAAAAATAGTTGTATAAGAAGCATATTTAGTTGAGGTTCATAACAGAAATTGAAGTGTTTGGTTAAAACAATGGTTGAGTTTGAGGTTTAATGAAAAGTAGTTTTGTGTGTTTGATTACCATGCTTTTCATATTGATATCACCTTGTGAAATTAATTTAAAGAATATACACACATATACATATCTATATATATTATTTTTTAAATATTGTAGCATGATAATATAATGTAATTAATAAACTTTAAAGACATAGATAGACCCGAAAAAAGAAGAAGAGAGGGGGAAAGGATATTTGGAGAAGAGTTTTGAGACGCAGCAAAGCAGCTCACATGTGCTTTTTGCAACCCGTGGTCAAAACTCGATTTGATACCAAACAACAAACAACCTTATTTCACTCAAACCTAACCTTTAACCTCACATTACCAAATAAGCACTTCATTCGTTGTATATTGTTTTTTATTTTATGTATTTACATCTTGTATTTTACACTACTTCTTTTCTTTTCAATAATAATAATAATTTGTAATGCTTGTGCACACGTGTTGGGCCTATTCTATTATCAAAGTGTGTTCATATCGTATAATATTTATTTACTCAATTGTCATGGCGTTAGATTCACCTTTTGTAAATCTAGAATTTGATTTTATATATATATATATATATATATATATATATATATATATATATATATATATATGAATAAGCTTCTCATCCCAAAATGAATAACAAGTCTTGTTCTATATTAAATCAGTAATTAAATATCCAAAGTTAAGATTTTTTTTATTACATTAATGATTGTCTTGCAAGCAAACAATACATCAATATTATCTCAATGCTATTATCCTGATTGTAAAATTGTCATAAATATTATAGCTACTATTATAATTATTATTGTAAATAATCAATATTCTAATTATTGTTGACAATAATACCATTGTTATTAAATAATTGTTTGGCGGTGTTTGTATCTTTTCCGGGTTTTGCCCCGGTAACCCGACAAAAAATCATTGGTCGGGCAAGGGTATTTTAGATATTTTGATATGTTCATGAATAGTTAAATACTCTTTAACCCTTAAACGAGACAAAAAATGAGAGTTACGGTGACGGAATTGTTGGTGTTTTCCAGTTTGATGAACAGTAAAAAGACTAATGTACCCTCAAAAAATACAAAAGTGAAGAGTTGGTGTTATGGGAATTTTCCTGTGCATTTTTTCGTTATTATGACGGGCTCCGGGGGGTGTTTGATGAATAACAATTCTTTTGATCATATATTTATTTTTATTTTAGGCCTATATTCTTTTAATTTTTGGTTTGTTTTTAATTTATTTAATTTTTTCGGTATCATAGTTTTGATTTGTTTCATTTTTGTACTTCAATTAAATATGATCTTATATTTTTTTCATTTCGGCCTTTATTCTTTTAATTTTTTGGTTGATTTTGATTCCTTCAATTTTTTCAGTCCTTTTAGGGCAATCTCTATTTTTTGTTCATATTTATTTCTCATTACTCTTAGATTTAGTTTTTAGTTTTTATCATTTTCTCTTGTGTTGTGGTTTTATTTAATTCAGTCTTAAAATTTTATTTTATGTTGATGATTATTTTAAAATTGATATTTCTTTTTTACACTTTGTTCTTTTTTTTTTTAGTTTTTTATTTGTTCTTCAAATCAAATGATTTTCTCATGCTAATAATATTTATTTTGGTTTTTTCATTTTTTATTGTTTTTTTTTATTTTATTAAAGTTTTTTAGTTTTTATTTTCTTATTTGAGGTAATTTTATGGTTTTTATTTTTTACGCAATATTAATAACAATTTTAGTGATTTTTAATTTTTTTTTTCTTACTTGCTCTTTTGTTAAAGTTTTTGGATTTTTATTCTTCGAGAAAATTTAATAATTTTCATTATTTAAGCAGTGATAGTAATGATAATTTTAGTTGTTATAATTATGATAATAATAGTGATGTTACTAATGAAAATTATGGTAATAATAATAATTTATTTTAATGGTTGTGGCGCTTATGGTGTTAATAATTATGGCTATAGTGATAATAATAACAATAACTCATAAAATAATATTAAGAATACCAATAATAACAAAAATGATTATAATAATTATATCCATAATGATAATAATATAATGATATTTTAATGATATTAAAAAACAATAGCGGTGTTAGAAATCATAATAGTGGTTTAATTATGATGTTCATTATGGGTGATCATTTTTTATTCGGTTTAGTTTTTATCAATAAAAACAACCAAATCAAAAAAAAAAAAAATCAATGTGACTCGGTTAAAACTGACCAGTTTTAGTTCAATTTTGGTTTTTATCCTTTTTTAAACTTTTACCAAGTTCTTCCTTCCCCCATTTAATTAAAATGGAAGCAAGCCAAAAAAATTGAACTGGATCGAAAGAATAAAAAAATTATAACATATTGTTTTTATTTTAAACTGGTTTGGTTTGGTTTATCGGTTTTCCTTAAAAACTAGACCAAAAGCTTCTTTTTTTTATATAATCGGTTTTCTTAATCATTTGGTTTTTCTTGGTGAAATGATTTCAGTTTTTTCAATTTTTTGATTTTTTTTGTTCACCCCTAATGTTCCTATTTAAAATGCGACTGAAATTGTAGGGATGTGTGTGTCATATAATGGTTGTCGATTGTTTTTTTCCCTGCCTTTTCTTTCTCCGGCAGCCGAAACTGCTTACAAGTCCTTTTTGTTTATGATTTGTGAATTTTGGTCCTTTTTCTTTTGATTTTTTTTTCATTCTTATGCCTTCTATAGAAGTTTCATTTGTTTCAACTTTGTAATTTAATTAAAATTAATTATATATTTTATTTTGGATCTTATACTTTTAATTTTTAGTTTGTTTTTAATTCATTGATTTTTTTCAATATCAAAGTTATGATTTGTTTCAATTTTGTCCAATAATTGAAATTGATAATATATTTTATTTTTTATTTTGAGCCTTATTCCTTTAATTTTTGGTTTGGTTTTAATTCCTTTAATTTTCCTGTCCTAAAACAATCCCTATTTTTGTTCACATTTTGTGTCTATACTCTTAGAGTTGATTTTTTTTTTATCATTTTCTCTTTTTTTTTAGGGTTTTTTTTATTCAATTTAGTCGTTAAATTCTAATTTGTTTTGGTGATAATTTTAAAATGATATTTTTTTTCCGTTGCTCTTTTGTTTTTATTGGTTCTTCAAATCAAGTGAATCATTTGTGCTAATAATATTTTTTCTGGTTAATAATTATGGATGCTATGATAATATTCAATAACTCATAAAATAATATTAAGAATATCAATAACAACAAAAATAATTATAATAATGATAATAATACTGATTATAATTTTACTGATATTAATAACAATAATGATGTTAGTAATTATAATATTTACTATGATAATGATGATGATGATAAGTACAATAATGACAGTGTCAACGATAATAATACCAATAATAATTAGAATATTAATTATTTACAGTAATGATAATAGTGATAGCTATAATGATTCTTACTATTTAACACTCATAATAATACAAATGAGAATAATAATTAAAATAATTTATTATTTGAGGTTGTATTTGTTAAGAGTTAAATTTTGCAACTTCTCTATATATAATATTTCAAATCTAATATCGTGGATTAATATTTTGGAAATTTTTTGTGGCTTAATGTTATCTTTAATTTTTTATCTTTTTTTTTTCAAAATCGTATTACTTAACATTAGTTTTTTGAAAAAAAATCATTCAATTTTTCGTTACAACCTATTAAACAAATAAATTCAAATCAATTTAAAATTTATCTATTTTATTAGAAACTCACACTTTACAAAACTCTATTGAGAACTATTATTTTTGCCAAATTTATAGTATTATGAAAAAAATCTCGCAGTTAAGATTTTTTTATATTTTGAAAAATATAATTCTGACTACAGCAAAATACAAGATAAGTGTCTTACTCTTTCTAAATACTTTCATGGTATTAGAGTCTTTTACTCACGTAAATACTAAGCCTTTGACTTTTTCTCAAATGGCTTCTTCTAGCTTTGTTGTTGCATTTGTTGCTCCAAATCTCAACCAAGTAATCTAAACCTACCTAACGGATATAACTATTTAATTTAGATATCTCAAATGGTTCCATACTAAAGAATAATCATATGATGGGTTTAATGGTGGTTCATAGTTGTGAATATCACAATTTCATATGGAGTTGTATAAAAAAAGGGCCTAAATCGGGTTTTGAACAAGATAACCAAGTAACATTTAGAGGGTGTCCCCTGCATTTTGAGAATATTTTGGATTTTTTTTATTTTTTTTATATTAAATTATAACTATGGAAACCATCCCAAAACAAAAAAAAAATACAAAAATACAAAATACTAAATCTACATAAAAATATATATTTTTTGAAGGAAAATTATAAACAAAAAAATGTGTTATTTTCATGCATACAGCCGAATTCCAAGGTTTTTCCAAATATATTTTTCGTTAAAAAAATATAGCATATTTCTCATCTTTCGAAATAAAAATTGGATATCGTAATTGGTTTATGATTATCCATTGGAATTTGGCCAAAATATCAAAAAAAAATTATTATTTTATTTTAGCAATTGCAATGTAAAATTACATTGTAAAGTATACTCGTAGATAGTTAAAAATGATGTTTTCAAAATGCGTTGTAAAAACATTTTTTGTTAGGTTTTCAACTTCCAATGAGATAGAGATTCTCTCATGAAGAGAGATCTACCTCAAGCTTTAAGACCAACAAATAAAAAAATCAAACTTAGAAAAACAATCAAACAACAATGCAACTTGCTGTAGGAAGGGTGCACTGGGGGTGATGTGTTTTCTCCTTACACAACAAGTCCCCTTACCTAGAATCTCGTAGACCAATAAGTTTCCTAGTGACCTTAATACTAGGTGGCGACTCCTACATTTTATAGTCATGATTTTACGGCTATAAAACACCCCTCCTTTGACCGCACATTGTCTCCTCCTTTAGAGATGGCGGGGCGCAAAGTGCAAAAAAAAAAATCATCGCGACACAAACAATTATAAGACGCCAACAATTAATCAATTTGCTACAGAAAATAAATAACTCATCTTTAATAGATTTTATCAACTATAATTTTGCTATATGTCGATTAAATTATTATCACAATAGTTAAAACATGCCTAGCAACAAATCAATTTGCTGGAAAAAGCAAATGACTAATCTTCAATAAGTTTTCACAATTTCAGTTTTACTCTCTCCTGGTTAAATAAATCGATAACTAATTAAAACAAGTTCAGCCATTAATCAATTGGCTACAAAATACAATTAACTCATCTTTTATAAATGTTCTTGGTTGCGATTTAGCGATTTGCTGATTAAATAATTATCTAGACAATTAGAACAATAGCAACAATCAACCAATTCAAAACAGAAAGCAAATAACTAATCTTTAATATAACTCATTTTCAATGAATTTATCGATTACAATTTTATAATTTATCGATTAAATAATTATTCAAACAGTTAAAACAATAGCAACATTCAATCATTTCGATGTAAATAGCAAATAACTCATTTTTAACTGATTTTATCGATAACATTTTTACTGATTAAATATTTAGCTAACTAATAAAAACACGAACAACAATCAATCAGTTAGCTACATAAAAAAACCCAGCGCAGCACATGAGCAACACATCTTGTAATTACCTATACTATGAATGGTGTGGGAAAAACATTATAGATCTTCTCGTAAACACTGTAGATCGCTATAGTGTTTTCCACTTAAAAATCCCAATTCCTTTTTTTTTTAATTTTACATGAGCTATTGTCTACTGTGGATGGATAATTTATTAATTGACGGGTGACCGAAGTAGTTTTGTATTAAGCATGATACAAAGCGGCGCATGAACACAGTGATCAAGCATGATATTAGTTTATTAACTTCATTGAACATAGTGATCATGCTTGATATCAAAAGTCAAAACTAGTAAAAGAAAGCTGCTGGGAATTTAGCAAACCAAAATCATAAACAACAAACATCTTCGTGCTAATATTAGAACAAGACAGATTGTCAAAAACTCATTGATGCCATCGATACTAGAAACAAGGAAATAAAATCCAAACAAGCATGAATCAGTTTTCGCGAACCAGTTCTTGCGAATCAGTTTTTGCGACTGATTCTTTAAAGAGCTGAGAGGGAGGGATTAGATAAAACGAGTTTTAGATTGGGCAAAACAAGAATAAGAACATAACTAAACCAATCCCAACAACCCACCACCTTACATGAGAAGTATAAATACAAGGAGGAGAGAGAGAGGATGACTCATCCTCTTCCAAAATCAAAAAAAAAACTTGTTCTTCCCTTCCTCTTCCCAACCAGAAATCAACTAGTAATTAGTGCTTTGTGAGCGAGTGAGGAAAGAAAAATTAAGACTGTGAGAGAAGATTTGGACGGTTGCTTGAAGGAGAGAAAAAGAAGAAGAAAACGTGAGAGGAAAGAAGGAAAAAAAACCAGCCGAAGAAGAGAAAGAGAAGTGTCAAACCTTCCTCAAATTTAGTTAAATCCGAAAGGTATGGGTCATGGAACTCCTTTTCTCTTCTCCTTAAGACCTAAGAAGAAAACCCTAAGGAAATTGACCTAAAACCTAAGCTAGCTGTAAAGGAAATTGGGATTAGCTAGTAGAACAAGGAAACAAAAATAAAATGAGGCCAATTTTACAACAATTACTAAAGAAAAATGAATAAAATGGAAATAATAAATCATGGTGGAGGGCTGACTTTAACTGTGAGGTTGGCCAACAAGTATGAGTGTTTCCTGTTGGAATTTATGTTGTTTTCTGTTTGAATTGATGTGAGTTCTCTACTGGAATTGATGTGGAAATTGATGTGTGTTTTCTGCCGAAATTGATGTGTGTTCTCTGCTGGAATTGATGTGGAAATTGATGTGTGTTTTCTGCCGGAATTGATGTGTGTTTTCTGCTGGAAATGATGTGTGTTTTAAGTAGGGATTTATGTGTGTTTCGGTTGGGATGGGATGAAGGATTATGTGCTGAAATTGATGGTTTCAATGCTTGTCCTACGGGAAATTAGTGACAGTGTGTATAGGTTGGGGTTGTGACAACATGTGTGGTGTGCGTTTGCTGCCGAATTGAGTGTTTTACAGCGCAGTGAATTGCAATGTCGCTGCCGAAGCTGTGACGGCTGCAGCGAATTAGCATTCGTTGCCGAATGGTGTGTTTTGTAGCGAAGTATGATTCGCTGCTGAAATTGTGTCGCCTGCAACAAATCAGTTTTCGCGAACCAGTTTCGCGAACCAGTTTTCGCAGATCAGTTATCGCAAACCAGTTATCGCGAATCAGTTTTCGCGGACTTGCTTTCGCGAATCAGTTTTCACGAACCAGTTTCGCGAACCAGTTTTCGCGAAGCTGTTTTCGCTGTCGAAGTAGCAGCCTGCAGCGAACTCGTTTCGCTGCCGATTCCTACAATAAGTCTCCTATATAGAAATGACTAAAATGCTAGTAACAATTTCGGGGTATGATGGTGTAAAATGTGGAACACTTGAGTGTGAACATATGAAGTCTTGAAATGAGTGTGGTGACGAATGTGATTCGAATATACAAATGTGCTGATTTATGACCCTTAATGTCGCAGGTGGTGCGGCCGGGACTGGACCATCATCAAGACAGGAACAGCCCACAGGTGGAGCAGGTAGGTCACTTGCACATTTTCTTTTCCTACGATGCATAAGAAATTGTTTTAATATGAATACTATCCTGATGTGTTAGAGTTTATATTAGATTGTCGAGTGCTTTAATGTTGACAAATGGTTGATTAGCTTCGGCTAATGGCATCCGAAAGGATGGCCGGGACAAACAAATGGTTGATTAGCTTCGGCCAATGGCATCCGAAAGGATGGACAGAACAAATGATTGATTAGCTTCAGCTAATGGCATCCGAATGGATGGCCGGAAAAAAGAATGATTAGCTTCGACTAATGGCATCTGAAGGGATAGCCGGAACAAATAGTTGATTAGCTTCGGCTAATGGCATCCGAATGGATGGCCGGGAAAAAGAATGATTAGCTTCGGCTAATGGCATCCGAAGGGTAGCCAGAACAAATGAATGATTAGCTTCGGCTAATGGCATCCGAATGGGATGGCCGGGACAAATGAACGATCAGCTTCGGCTAATGGCATCCAGAAAGAAGGACCATGGGGAGTGAACGGTTAACCTTAACAATTGATGCCTTATGAGGGTAGTCGGGGTAAAGATTATGGTTGCTTGAAAAAGAAAATGGTGCTTCTATAAACATTACAAGTTAATTGCATTAAGTATATGCAGAAATTATAATTGTTGACGCTTCATTTAACTGACAGGTCGTTTGGTCACTATTATTATTATTATCATTAAGTAATTTCATTCCCTTAAATGTTTTATACTACTGCAGGGTCATCACATCCACGAGAGGTCTAGGGAACCCGATACACGGGAACCTACTTTTGCAAGGGATCATATAGATGCATTCTAAATTACGATGTATTTTGTATGAATCAATGTATTGAATGCATAACTTTTATCAGACCCTTTTGTTTAAATTTGTAAATCCTATTAGTAGGATAGGAATGTAAACTCATGTCTATGTATGTATATTTTTAATATGAATCTCTAAACATGCAATCATAATATTACACGTTTATGTAAGATGTACTTTCAAATGAGATGTTCATTGTATGGATGATATTTTATTGATGTGAGGAGATTTGGTTCGTTGAGTATCGGTTCTATGTGTGTTGAAAAAAAAACGGGTTATTACAAATACTTTTTCAGCAAAGTCAACTAGTACGTGTGATACCTTTTCAACCTTTTTCTGCAGAATAGCAAGGAAGGCAGTGCGGGGAAGGAAATTTGGCAATTGAATCCCTTTGGATTCCTCCAAAATCTGAATCTCACTCATCATAAAGTTCACAATAAGGTCATCTTCAGAGAACTCATGAAGTTCACCTGAGTATTGGTTGAGCATTTCAGCCAATCTGGCAGCGCAATGCATATTTTGATCGTCTAGATACTCATCATATTCTTCTTTTACAATGATCTTGTTCAGCGACTCTTTGGCGGATCCGACTATGCCCATGAATGTTGTCAGGGCTTCACCAACTGTGGACAAAGTCTTAGGCATCCTTTTCAGATCCTTGATACTTGCTTTCAGCTTCTCATTAATCTTCCTCACTATCTTTGGTAAGCATATAAATGTTTAACAAGATTTTCTTTACCTTCAAACCCCAAATCAAACTCGAACCCTTCTAGTCACTAAGATATGAACACAAACATCACTTAACCTTCCTATTAAGAACAACATATAACCTAACAACGAGAATCATTTTAATTCTTTTTAGAACAAGTTTGTTTTAAACTAACCTCATAGTGTTTTTTGTGCTTAGGATGACTTAAAGCACAAAACAATTTCAATTAAAGCAATCTTTGTAAATAACCACCATTTTTTTTCATATCGTTTTCATAAAGAAAACTCAAAGCCTAGAACACTTGGGAGAATAATAAGAATAGAAGGCAATCCAAAAAATATAATTCGACAAACTTCATCATTCCCTTTTTAAAAAGACATAGGATGTTGAATAGAATTAAGGGTCTTTAAGGAAGGGGCATGTGTATATAGTTTAAAGGTTGGTCACTTATAGAGGTCAAGATCACAAGTTATGTCTCAATTAAGTGAAAGTGATAAGCCATTGAAGCTATTTACAGATATATCAAAACTCTAAAAAAGAAAGTCTATGAAGAAAAAATACTTATATTTCTGAGGTAAATACACATGTATTATAACACATTGCACTTGAATCCTTAAGGAAAAAGTCTTTGGTAAGTTTGTAATTCACAAGTCTTTTACATCCTTTTCAAGTACACCTTCAAGCCCTCATATCTTTTTCATTTGAATGTGTTTGTGAGTCCTATCTTTATCTCTCTCATTTGACTTTGTTGTTTAACATTCAACCATCAACCGAGATAATGCGCTTTCCAACCCTACGTTTTTTTTTAGTGCATTTTCTAACCCTCAACTTAGATGGTGTATTTTCCATCTCTATCTCTCCTTATGTCACTCATTACAATGTGACCATTTTGAATATACTTCCAACTTTTCATAACATCATGTTTTCCTTTACAAAATATATCTCTCATTTTTTCCTTAATGCATCCTAAGCCTTCACCTTTCTGATTGTGCGCTTTTTACCCTTTTCTTTTCTTCTTACTGAACTCGTTTTATAGCCCTCATTTGTTTCAAATGAATTAACCATATCTTGATTTGGTAAATTTATTCTCTCATTGTTTTTTCTTCTTTATAAAGCTTACTATCTAAAATCTCTTATGAGACTTTCTATCATAAACATTGTAAATAGAGGGCAATTGCAACTCATTTGTAGGTTATTCCAAATATTTAGACAACATAAGAAAATAACAAAAATAAAAATAAAAATAAAAAGGACTAACATAGTGAAAAATCAAACCAAAAATATTGGACAAATTCAAGAGCTTGATTGTACCCTTTTTGTGCTCGAGACTAAGGTCAAACGCAAATTCAAGGTCAAAATAAATTATTATTAGCAAATTTGCATAAACATTAAGTCTAATGATATAATTATATTTTTAATAAGTCAATTTGATTTAATCATGATCCAAAATTAAAGTTTAAGTACATTAAAAATTAATTTGAATCCAATTGAAGGATTTAACTAAGTGCAAGGACTTAATTATAATTTTAAATGGTCAAATTAATTTAATTAGGGACTTAATTAGTGAAAAATTAAGTTTAGGGGCCCACATTGGTCTTAAATAAAAAAAATTGGAGTTTTTGGAGATCAAATTTATTTTTTACCAAGTTAGTTGATTGAAATTATAGGATAAATTGAAGAAATTCATAGCCAATGATAATTTTGTAAAAATCACCATACTATAGGAACTTGATTTGGCCGAAATCAGTGGTGAAATTGAAAGAATTTGAGAGTTTAATAGTCAATTGATGGTTAAATTTTATAAATCTAAAACCAATTACCAAAATGAAAGGAACATAAATATATAGATACAATTAAAGTTCTTCAAGTGCAAAATTGCACAGAAAAGGTTTATGGTCAATCAAGGTTGTAAATAGAGTAATTAACAATTTAAGGACAAAATTAAAATATGACCAAAATCCTCAAAACAACGTCGTTTTGGACAAGAAAAAAAGGACGTGTTGTCTAGTCCACCAAAGTAACCAGATGACATACCATGTGGTTATTATTCATTATCTTCTTCATCAACTCTTCACCTAAAAGCTAATCAATTAGGTCTACTCTGCAGATGCATTTAATGTCTTTATCTTTCACCAAATTTGACAAAACTTGCACTAGAAAGATCTCCTCACCATGGTATGGTTAGTTCAAATTGATTGACACCACACAACCAATGAAGTCGTTAAAAAGATCTCCTCAAGCAACTATGAGTTGTCAAATCTAACAGTCTATGATACTAAATTTAAGTCAATGGTTGTGATGCTTCGAGGTTGAATTAGATGCTGAAATTTTACCCTAACAAAGATAATATTATCCTCTTTGATCACCTATAAATAAAGATAATATTATCCTATTTCATCATCTATAAATAAGGGTGAACTTCATGTTTAAATATTAAGAAATATAAAGTCAAAGTTAAAAAAATCCAGCCTCTCCCTATTTTCTTTCCATCCAATAACAAGTTTTTCTTTTTCCGACCATCTTGCCTCCATTGACACCTCCTCAATCATCATACGAACCTCTTTTTCATGCTTGAAACCCCCACACCTAGTAACTCTTTTGTTCTCCCCCTTATTTCTCTTCCTCCACTGATTGGTGCAGGGAAGAGTGAATTCACTCTTCACTATTCACTTGCATGTGAACAACATCCACGTGAATACTATTTTATGACTGGCTAACACCTTTGGCCGAACCTTGTAAAAAAATTGGGTCTTCCCAAACTATCTATTTATCTCTCTCCCTGTGTGTGTGTATATATATATATATAATACTAACATAATAAAATATTATTATTTTAAAAAATCTAAATAATGTTAAAAGGGTATTTGAAAATATTTACAATTCTCTGAAAAAACTTGTATAAAATATTGAGTTGTATACTTACATTGTAAATAACATATTCGATACAAAATGTTTGATTTTATCCAAAAAAACTCCAATAATAATAATAATAATAATAATAATAATAATAATAATAATAATAATAATAATAATAATTTCCTATTTCAAAAAATTAAAAATATTTTGTTTTTGTGCATATGGATGATTTTTTTAATAAAAAAATAGCATATTTTTTTTTTTTATAAAAGGGTTGCATCTTTATCACGTTTTAAAGTTAATATTGTAACCAATTTATGATTGTCAGTTAAAGTTTGACCAAAATATAAAAAACCTTTTGAAAACTCTTTTGTTCATTTTTCATTTAGAATCCAAGGATTTTATCGTAGATTTTAATAACTGATGTTTAAAACTACATTGTAAAGTATACTTTCAAGATACATTGAGAAATATGATGCTAAAATTCAGTTTTTAGAATGGTCATGTTTTGACCCAATAAGGTAGAGTTTCATTTATAAAGAGAAATCCACCTTGAACCTTAAAATAGACCAATGAATAGAAACTCGACTTAGAAATCAAACAACAATGCAACTTATCTTAGATAGGATGCACTAGGAGTGACATGTTTCTCCTTGCTCAAGTCCCTTACATAGACTCTTGTAGATCATTAATTTCTCTAGTGATCTTAATACACATTACAACTCCTAAAAATTATAATAATGATTTTATGATTCTACAACACTTCTTTTCCACACATAACATCTCATGAAGACCAAAACGTCATCGTGACATTAAACTTAACAATAAAAATAAAAATAGGATATATTACATGGTATTTAAGATTAAATTCAATCAGACTATACAATATATGTTCTTATCTAGTGCATATGAGATAAGATCAAATAATTTTGTTTTGATCATTGAAGAGTTTTTGATAATTTATTTTTGTCTTTACATTTTATTTTGTGATAATTTGGTACAATTGAAGGTATTGTGTTGTCATTTAGTACAATTTAGTGCTTAAATCAAAAAGTTTTCGCAATTAAACTGTTACAAGTGCATGTCTATTTTTGTCAAATTTTAGTTTGCCAAATTACACAATAAATAAATAATATATAATATATAAATTAAAAAAATAGTATTTTTGGACAAAAATCTTGTTTTTAATAACTTGTCATGCGCACCAAATATATCACAATTTATTTTTACTGTGTTTTTGCTCAACATACTAAGATACTGTTTGGCTCCGCAATTCAGGCTGTATCGCGTTTGAACCACGGAGCCAAATTAAATTCTAACCAAATAGGATCCAGTTTTTAACTATGGATCCCACACCAAAACTAATGGCACGGCCGTAGATGCAAAAGCATCTCTCAGATGCTTTTGCATCTGCGACACAAAATTAACCACAAAGCATCTTTCATCACCTCTGTCATAGGACCCCTCACCTCTATTTTCTTCCTCCCTCAAATGTTTCCAGCTATGTTGCTCAAATCTTCTCTCATCTTCAACGTCTGTATAAAGATGGACAAAATGGCTAAAATAGAAGGAAGAACATTGACCTGTCTTCAGCCAAACATTTCTAAATTAATTCGAAAGTAGAAATGGAAGAAGCAGCGCCAAATCCTGGCCATGGAAACAAACAATTAGCAGAAAGTTACACGTGCTCTTGGTTACGATAGTATGGGTTTTTGATTCCCAAAACACATTGGTTACTATCTTCAACGATGCTCAGCCAAAATCTTGGAGATGCATAAATAACTCGTCGTCGTCTCTGTGCTTGTCTAGCAGCAGCAGAGGTGATGTTTCTTCTGTTTGTGAACTGAAGCTAGGCACCTGGGAATGGGTGATTTGGTTTATGGTTCTGGATCTTCTCATATTTGACGAACACTGTAAAAATAAACACAGAGTGTTAAGAGTTATTTTTTAAACTGTGTTTTATTTATAATAATTATATATTTTTTTTAAAAATGCTTTGTGAGTTTTGATAAAAAAAAAAACTAATATGATAAAAATAAACGGAACAACTGCATAACTATATTAGAAGATGATCACAGGGTGATATTATTTTTGCCGAATATGATCGCAATCCTAATTTTGATCCTTAAGATATTTTACCAGATGTTGTTCCTCGATCAAATAGTCAGGGATCGCAGACGTGTTCACATATGAATTTAGTTCGTGATGGAATTGCAATTAGTTTGATGAGAGAATAAAAACAAGTGTTTAATTTACTTCAATTATTTCAAACATTTTGTTATTATAATTATTAATAAATATACGAAATTATTCCAACAAAATATTTATATATATGTACGTATGTATGTGTGTGTATACATGTATATTTTTAAATAATTTCATAAGTTGACAACAATATGAAAAACATGATAACTAAACATACAAAACTGCTTGTTATTAAACTCAACTTCAACCATAGTTTTAACTAAACACTTTAATTTCAGTTACGAACCGCAACTAAAAGTATTTTTTATGAAACTGTTTTTTTTTAACTTCAACCATGACAGCAACTGCTCAGCCAAGAGGCTCTAAAATAACCTAAATTAAAAATCAACTCAAATTTTTATCATCATTTGCGTGACTGTACTCGTAAATATTTTTAGAAGGAATCTGGAAAAGAATAAAGTCGTCTATCCAGAGCTCACTTCACTTCACTTAGGTCCAACATTTCACCTCTCCCCATCCGAGCGCCCTCCCTCCCTCGCCTCTCGGAAACCGCCGCCGCCGCCGCCGCCACCGCCACCACGACCACCACCATCAATAAGGCTTCAAATTTCTTCCAGGTGCTTCCTCTTCTATCGTGTTTTTGTTTGTGTGTGTTTTCACTTTTTTATTGTAATTATTGTTCAGAGACAGAAATTCTATTGTAATAAGTAAATTAAAGAAATAATAATCGATCCGATGAAATCTGTGCTGGTGAACTCAATTCGATTTTAAGAAGTAAATTAAAAAAATATACAATCGAATTCGATGAAATCGCTGATCGTGAACGCAATTCGAAGAAAGGCGCAATCAGCCGATTCTAATATTCTCTCTTGCAATTCCCCCCTTAATTTACGTGGTATCATCCGATTTTCGTCACGGCTATCGTTGTTGCAATCAAGCTTTGAGTTTTTGAACCCTAATTTGTTTTATTTTATTTTTTACTTTTATCTTTACGTGGAGAACAAAAACTAATCCAAATCTTTTAGGATGGGTTATTGTTTTCTTCTTCTGTTTCCTAGATTAAGACATCCTAGACAATCCCTTTGGGATGGATTATTGTTTATAACTTAATGCTCGTTGTTTTCTTCTTCCTCTTTTTCCTAGATTAAAACATCCTAGACTAGACACTCTCTTTGGGATTGGGTATTGTTTGTGGCCTCTACATGTTCTATTTGTGCTGAGGTACTTAGACTGATGGTATCCATCGGGGATTGAAAAGCCTAGTTTTATGACTTTGTATTTTTTTCCTCTTCTTTCTTTATTCATTTGGGGTTGCGGTATTCTCCTCTTTCTATTCACACTATTTACTTCCTACACTAGTTATTCTTTCGGAAAAGCTAATAAATACATAAATAACAAGAAGGGGAGGGGGAGGGAGTTTGGCGGTCTGTAGTTGCCCTGAAGTATATTTGGCATGGCTGTGCAGGTTATATGCATCCATATTTGGCAGAAAATTTTATAAAGTACATGCTATTAGATGGGAGTTCTTTTTAAATCTATTCAAGTCTGAATAAACTGATATTCCAATTTTCATGACCTAGATGTGCTCTTACCCTTTTGCTGTTCCTGACTTTGTTTTCAGGGTGTATTCTAACATGCAATATAATATATTTATTTTGTAGTGATAGAAGTGGTTTTTTTGGTGGCCAAAACCCCATGGATACCAATAATTGGAGGCTTACTGCCCCAGGCGGAGAACCTGTGATGGACATGGGTGATTGGAGAACTCAATTGCAGCCTGACTCACGGCAAAGAATAGTAAACAGAATGTAAGTATTCGTTTCCTAATATGTGCAAGTGCTGCCGCGATATAGTAATTTTTGTATTTAAATGAAAGAAAAAGAGAAGGGAAAAAGGTTAAATTAAAATCAGCCATACAGCCATGAGGCAACCTCAAGTGCCATACACCTCCTTTTCTTTTATCTTTTGTCTCTCTTCATTTTTCATGTGTTTCTCACAAGAAGCGGATAAATTGCTAGGGAGTACTTTTTGTTAGAACTTCTTGTGTAACCTCTTCTTTCGATGATGATCTCTTGGATGCTGGCATGAAGCTTGTTCTGCTTTAAATTTCAAGGTTAATCTACTGCTATGAGCATTAGTGTTTATTTTGAAACACGAGTTGCAACTGAACTTAAATGAATAGTGTTGGATTTGGGCCTTCTATTTGTTTTAACTTCTACAGGGTTGAAATGATATTGACCTTAAAGTAGAAAATCTGCAGACAAAAATCAATTAGCCACAATGGTGTATGGTTTCCTTGTTTCTCAGAACAAGCTGAATGTTTTCTGACCTCTCTACACCCAAAATCATTATAGACAGCCACTTCTGGCACTTGCGGTAGCCAATGACTGTAGAGCATATATTGCAGTGTGAGATGAGGTTAACTCATTGCATTTTCATAATTGAAAGGATTTCTCTTCTTTCTTTGGCAATTACATTGCCTGTGTAGAAATGTTCTTACTCAAAGTAAATGCTATTGCAATGTCTTAAGAGACTCCCTGGGTTTGCAACTAATTCAATTATATATCTTGGAACATAGCCATAAATGAACGGTTCTTCTAGTTCAAGAAAATCCACTATGAAGCTTGTAACTAAAGTTTTAGATAGAAGGGTAGCCAAGTAAACTCCTAAACACTGTACATTTGGAATAATACAGGGAAAGATGTAAAAATAGATTTGTTTTGATGCCATATATTACTTGACCGACACTTGGCTATATCATTATTTGTTTTTACTTTTTGCTAATGATTCTGTAGTGTGCATTTCTGATATTGGTGTAATGTACGAGTTCAGGGTTCTTTCTCACTGCTGGTAACTTCTCTTTACTTGCCTGGTCATTAAAAATTGAATGTAATGTCTTAAATGT
This sequence comes from Salix viminalis, assembly GCA_029228465.1. Taxonomy (NCBI): domain Eukaryota; kingdom Viridiplantae; phylum Streptophyta; class Magnoliopsida; order Malpighiales; family Salicaceae; genus Salix; species Salix viminalis. Next base: position 12,937,292 of record CM055428.1, on the reverse strand, counting down.
GCAGAATGGATACATTAAAGAGACATCTTCCATTTTCTGGGCAAGAGGGATTACAAGAACTCAAGAAAATTGCTGTACGGTTTGAGGAAAAGATTTATACTGCCGCCACCAATCAGGTATTTGGCTAATGCTATGGATTTTTTTTTTTATATTATCTAGAAATGAATATACACATCCAAAAGTGTGGCTTTATGCATGTACAAATGATTGTGCTGTAGTGTATCAACATTTCCTCACTAGTCATTCTGAGAATGCAAGGCTGATTAGGAGTTCACATCTTTTTGTTAGTTCTCTTGACAAGTATTTTATTTAGAGTAACCAAGGTCCGTTTCAAGTAAAAGGGAAGTGTGCAGAAAGCAAGTAGCAAATCAATACATAAATAATTAAATAGAAAGAGAGGACACAGAAGATGCAAATACTGAAAGCCTAGCATATCAGAAAGATCATATATCTCTTTACCCCTTCTCTTGTAACATGGACTGCTCAGAGATCTAATGTTTGTTTTTATTGATATCTGATTCCAGTCTGATTATCTGCGTAAAATATCTCTGAAGATGCTTACAATGGAGACCAAGTCTCAAAATACCATACCCACAGGCAATGCTAACAAACCCCTGGATCCAGGAGGTAATAATGCAGCTAAGCATTGAATTTCTATACACCCTACCTTTTGTTTAATATTTCGCAATGTTATCTAACCCTTCTTCATTTTATTGCTGCATATTGCTATGTATATGCCATGCTGTAATTGATGGATTTTTTTTGCGCCCCCCCCCCCTCAAAAAAAAAAAAAAACAATTGTCCAATGACACTTATATGCTTTGAATCCATCTTTTTCCCTCATAATTTTGTGTGTGAACTGCCATTGTTTGATTTGATTTTTTTCTTTGATATGGTTTTCCCTTTTCTTGAACAGCATCTCATAGTATGCCGCCTCAAGTTCACAACCAAGGGCAATCGCTCCCTATCCCATTGTCCGCTAATCAGCCTCAAGCATGTCAGCAGTTATCACAGAACATGCAGAATAGTATGTCATCTAATGGAGTTCAAAGTTCTGCTGGTTTACAACCAGCGATGCCTCCTGTCTCTGGTTTAGCCCAGACTAGCACATACACTGTTGGCCAGAATGCTAACATGCAGAGTATCTCTGGTGTTTCACCAAACCCAGTGGGGAACTCAATTGGACTAGGTATTCCCTCCAATATGTTTGCCAATTCTCAGAGACAAATGTCAGGCAGGCAACAGGTTCCTCCACAACAACAGCAGCAGTCCCAAAATTCTCAATTTCTTTTTCAGCAGCAGTTACAGCAACAGCTTTTAAAGCAGAAGATTCAACCGGGAAGTCTTCCACACTCACTTGTGCAATCTCATATCCAGCAGCAGCAGCAGCAGCAGCAGCAAAACCTATTACAGCCAAATCTGTTGCAACCTTCCCAGCAATCTGGTTTGCAAACATCATCTGTTATGCAGCCTTCAATGATGCAAACCATCTCTGGTCTTCAACAGAACCAACAATCTTCTGCTCAACAGCCATCGCAACCAATGCACCAGCAACATCTACAAGCAGTCCTTAGGCAGCAGCAGCAACCTCAACAGGCTTCTGGTATTCATCAGCAGCAAACACCAATGATGCAGCAGCCACTATTGCCTTCACAGCAGCAGCTAATGGGGCAACAATCAAATACCACGAACATGTCTCAAAACCAGTTAATTGGACAAAAAAACATTGTTGGGGACTTGCAGCCGTGGCAGCAGCAGTTAATGGCTCAACAAAATAACCTCTCAAGCATGCATCAACAACAGTTGGGCCCTCAAAGCAATGTTGCTGGCTTACAGCAACAGCAGTTGCTTGGAGCTCAGTCTGGTAACTCAAGCATGCAAACTAATCAGCACTCTCTTCACATGATGCAACAGCCAAAGGTTACACTGCAGCAGCAAGCACAGCAAAATGGAAATGCTTTACTACTGAATCAAGGGCAGCAGTCACACTCACAGCTGCCACAGCAATCGAATCCATTACAACATGATCTGCAGCAAAGGCTTCAAGCATCAGGTTCCTTGCTTCAACAGCCAAATGGAATTGATCAGCAAAAACAGCTATATCAAACTCAAGGAGCCCTTCCAGAAACGCCCTCAAGTGAGTTTTTATCATCCGTGCAGCTTTCTAGCCTTGCTCCAACTGTAATTTTGCATCTTTGTTCTTTCATGTTAGATTATAACATATTTATTAAAATTTCTTGAAAGTACAATAATGGTTCAAGTCAGTGATGCTCTTTTTGGTAGCTTTATGTGCTATGTCTGCCTCTTATGGCATCAGAAATGCCACTGCTACTGGAACCATTGCAACCACACATGCATTTGTTATGACATCTTGCCCTCCAGTGTATTGCACCAACTGTTCACGTAGCATAATGGTTCAAGTTAGCAATGCTCTTTGGGTAGCTTTATGTGCTACTGATGCCACTTATGGAAGTGGTAATGCCACTGCTATTGAAACCATTGCAATCACACTCATTTGTTACCACATCATGCCCCCAGCTCATTGCACTAGCTGCTCACCTCTGATTTTGAATTTATTGCCCGGACATGAATTTTAAAAATATATGTATTACTGGACAAAGCATTTGAAACTAGGGAAACTACTCAGCAAATTGATTTTTATGGGAAGAAAGAAATCAGCAAGTGGATTAACACTGAGGCACTTAAGGTTTGGTATACTGATAAATCATCACCTTGCTGGAAAAATCTCATGACCACGTCCTCGATGCTAATTCTGTAATGCATGTGAAGTGTTTAAGTAACAAGGATCGTGATGCATGACTATCTATACTTTATGATTAGGATGGTTAATTTTTAAGATTTTCCTTGTTAGGAGGTATCTTGCTTTTCGTCCGTGAGAAATTATTCGAGCCTTTTTTAATATATAATGATGTTGGAGCATTTTCTAAAGTCTCTCCATCTAATTGAATGATTGCATAACTTATATATGGAGTTCCTAGTACTCCAAGTCCAAAAAGGACTTGTATTCAATTATAGGAAAATACTAATGGTCCTATCTAGGATAGGGAAAACCAAATAAACTCCTTATTCCTTGGGAATAATAAAATACTAAATAGAAAATAAAACCAAGACCTCCGGTATTCCATAATTTTCAGTTAACTGAAAATTACAGAAATGCCCTCGTGAATGGAAAACATTAAAAATAATACATGAACTCTGATCTTTTGTTGCCTGCATCAAAACTTTTGTAGCACCCCTAGATTCTACAGCAGAGACTGGACATGGAAACGGTGCTGATTGGCAAGAGGAGATCTACCAAAAGGTAATTATGTGATTTACTGTGCATTAGATTAAGTTCATGTATGTCATAGTCTTGCAAGATTTCATTGGAAAAGGTCTCCTGGAATTTGGTAAAAGGGAATTTTATTCAGCTATGGTTGAGATTAGTTAGGAAAAGTTCCATAATTGCAGCAACTAAGAAATGATAAATGACTGGTAAGATGAATAGAGGTAAAATATTCTATTTTCTAGGTCAAGAGGATTGCTTTCTTGGTACTGACATCACAATTTATTCAAATTGCAAACCTCTTCCTTGACTTTTTCCCTGTATTCCCATAATATTTGTTGTGGTGAATTATTATTAAATTATTTCCAACAAGTCCAATTGACAATACTTGTAATAGACAGACTTAAAAACAAGAGTGAAATGTTTCTGAATAGTCACCGTTATCTTTGTTTATGTGAACAGCTATTTTCAGGATTACAATCAAATTTGTTCTGAAACATTTGACAATGGAAGAAAAGAAAAATAAGTGGACCTAATCCATTGAATCATGACCATGTCCAGTTTGTTGATTTTTATAGAAAATGAGGTTGAAATAACAAGAAATATTTGTTCTGCCTTTTCTTTCTTTTTTTAATCAACTCTCTTAAGATCGATCTTGTTACTTTCTTTCTGAGTGTGGCACTGAAGAAATCAAGCATATGACTGATAATTTCTTGCTGATTATATGTACTTCCTAGATCAAAGTTATGAAGGAAACGTACTTTCCTGAAATAAATGAAATGTACCAGAGAATTGCTGCCAAGTTACAGCAGGTAAATTGTCTCTGCAATTTTTTCAGATTTATGTGCCCATGCATGATTTATAAATCCCTGCAGTTGAGCTTTTGTATTAATTTGTTTTCCCCATCAGCATTGCCTGTCACTGTATCATCTGCACTCATTACCTCACCCTCCTCCCCAACAGCCCCACAACCACGTGTTCACACAGAAGAAGTGGAATAGAAACTTTTTTTTTTCACTAATGTTTTGCTACGAAGGGTGAGTGCAATTTTTAATTCTCGTGTATGTCAACTTTGCTTTCCAGCATGACTCTCATCCACAACAACTGAAGCCAGAACAGCTTGACAGGCTGAAGGTATTCAAGGCCATGTTGGAGCGTTTGATAACATTCTTACAGGTCTCTAAAAACAATATCACACCTAATTTAGAGGAGAAATTGGGCTCCTATGAGAGGGAGATTTTAAGTTTTCTAAACCCAAGCAGATTAAGGAAACCTATTACTAATCTACAGCAAGGACAACTTCCCCAGCCTCATGTGCAACCTATGCAGCAACCCCAATATCCAGTTCCTCAATTGCAGCCCCATGAAAATCAACTGTATCCCCAGTTTCAATCAATGAATGTGCAAGGTTCAATACCAATGATGCAGCAGAACAATATGTCAAGCTTGCAGCATGGTTCTCTTTCATCTTTATCTGGGGTTTCTACGTCACGACCAAACATGATGAATACAATTCAACCAGGCTCCAATTTAGATTCTGGACAAGGAAATGCACTGAGCTCATTGCAGCAGACATCTGTAGGATCTGTACAGCAGAATCCTGTGAGCAGTTCCCAACCAACCAATGTTAACACATTGTCAACACAAAGTGGGGTGAATATGCTGCAGACAAATATTCCCCTCCAGTCGAATTCCAATATGATTCAACACCAGCATCTAAAGCAGCAGCAGCATGAACAGCTCAAACGACAGTTGCAGCAACGGCAGCACTTTCCTTTTGTTGTTGCTGAATTGATAGCTACTCTTGCATTCTTGCTGGTTGGTTTGCTGCTTTGGATTAAAATTTGCTCCAGTTGCTTTGCTGGTTGGGTTGCTGCTTTGGATTAAAATTTTGCTCCAGTTGCTTTGGTGGTATGTGCACAATTTAATGATATGGAGCATTAATGTCTTTGTTTCTCTTGCTTTGTTATGTTCTGTGTTATTGTCTTCACGAATTTTTCAATCATGTTTTTCACTACCATCAAACATGTTGACTGCTTACACTTTGTTTGGGAGATTGTTTGTGATGTGTTTCCTTCACTTTTAGTTGTTATAAGCATTGTAAGCGTGGATTGTTTAAACTTTTATTTGGAAGCTGCTTGAGCTTTTATTAGGAAGCTGCTTGAATGTGTTTCTTTACTTTTAGTTGTGGCTTCAGCCTAAAATTTTCATCTTCATTTTTCCTTGGTTTATGTTCCAATTTTAATGTGTTTGCTTTCATTTTTTGCCCATTTTTACTCTATTTATTCGCTTGGTTTACGTTGAATTATTTTAAAATTTAATACAATGTTTGGAATAATTATTTAACCAACTTAAATGTTCTCAAATTGCCATGCTAAAAAAAAGTTGCACTTTTGATTCCCTAAAAAATATTCTAGCCAATATTTTTTAATGTATGATTTTTTTTCCAAAAAATATTTTTTTTTTGCGCTTGCTAACAATTATTTAAGGATTTAATTCATTCAATAATTAGATCAATAGGGTTTTTGTATTCTTAGTTTATGTTTTTTCTAGCCACAACTATTCTTTCAGTAACGGTTTGGCAAAACATGGGGACCATATTAGGATTGGAACCCAAAATAAACATGGGCATTTATCACTTGATGATTTATAAAAACTTTATACGTTATAAAAGTATGGTTTAATTTCAATGGTGTGATTTGAAATGCGTTTAATTCCAAATGACCTATCTTCAAAAAAAATTATATTTATATGTTGTATTTAATTTGCCTAGCAAACCACCAATATTTGGTGTGCTAAGTAATGTAACATAACAAAAAACAATGTAATGTTAACTGGTCAAATTATAGATATAATGTTTTGGAAATTTTTTCACTTGTGTCGTATTTTGCTGACCTAGCAAACCATCACCAATTTATATAGAAATGATGTAGCCTATTAATAAACAAATGCAATATTAAAAAAGTCATGAACTAAGACATTAAATCATTATGATGTATTTACATGAAATTTATATACATCTTTAGTTGGCGAAAATATAAATCATAATGAGAAAACAAATCTCAAAAATTAATTAAGCTCACCCTTTAAATAATTTATTGCTTCATTATGAGATTCACAAAGATTTCAAAAGAAAATCATGCTAGACACACAAACCAAAAATTGCTTCCACGATATAAAATCAAAATACAATGATTAAAAAAATATATGACGTATTCGATTCGGAATCAACACCATGTTAATGATTGAATTAAAGATATAATGTTTCAATATTTTTACGTTTATGCACTGTTGTATTTGTTTCGCCTAGCAAACCACCAACATTTTGTGTGGAACTGATGTACCTTTACAATAAACAAATGTTGTGTCAAAAAAATCACAAAACAAGGCATCAAACCATTATGCTATATTTGTAGGAAATTCATAAGAAAAACTTTAGTTAGCCAATATTTAAATCATGATGGAAAATAAATATGGGTAATTGATGAGGCTGACTGCTAAAATAATTTATTGTTTAATTATAAGATTCAATACACATATCAAGAGTTGCTTTGACGTTATAAAATCAAAATACAATTATGAAAAAAAGGCGATGTTTATTTCTGAATCAACATCATATGAATAATCAAATTAAAGATATAATGATTTGGGAAAAAAAGACAACTCATTTATCTTGCTCATCCACAGTTTATGCAATGACGATATAGTTAGCAAATAAACATTTTAAGGCTGTCACTTAAAAAAAATCATTTTGATAACGCCATTTTTAATTTTTAACCTATTGTGTCGTTGTTGCACTGTTCACATCTTTCAATGGTTTATTCCTTTTTTTTGGAGTTTAATTTTTTTATTTCATTTCATTTGAATTATTTTTGCAATGTTTGGTTTCTCCAGATTTAATTTATGCATCCATGACTAGCCAACGACAATGCTTGCAAGCATCACATTTATTTAGTGATGAACAAGATTGTTCATGTAACACATCACAGCTAGAGAATGAAACTCAATTCTGCTCAGTTAGTATCTTAACACAGTCCTCAAGGCTAAGCACAAATCATAATCCTTACCCTGCCAATAAACAATGCTTTCTGTTATATCACGATGAGGCTTTATCCTCTCAACCATCAATGTTCTCTCAAAGTAAGCATGATCATTGCTCTGTTTCTTTTACAGACAATCAATCTTGCTCATCATAGTCAACATCTCTATTGTTTGTATAAGATCTTAGTGTAACTAATTAAATCTTTGTCAATCATGATCTTATATCTTTTGTCAATGACCAACAAATAATTGGGCAAAGTTCGTATCAAAGAAAGAGACAACGTTTGTTCTAGATTTGTTTTCTTTAGTTTTGATTTATTTACATATATTTTTTAAATTTATCTATTGCCACATTTCACACAAATTTTTCATACCTAGGAACTTTGCATGGGTACATTAACTTTGGAAACAAAACATTCAAATGTTGTCATTACAAGACACTTTTTTGGCTTAATGAGCGTTTTACCCATTCTACTCAATCCATCCAAAATTCTCTCTTAGTGGGAAAATTAAGCTTCCGCGACCACTGCCAACACCTTAGCTTCTTGATGACTTGCTAAACAATGAATATGGTAAAAAAATCTAAGAGATTATGTGCAAATATTCGTGCCTACAACTCAATCAGTTAATCGTCATATATGTTTTTAAGATAAATAGCCATTGTCATCATCTTATTGGATCTCTATTACCTTCTGATGATAATGCTCCAAAATTTGCCTAGCTTTATATTTATGATGTTGCAAACGAGGTTTCAAATCGGATGTCATAGTTTCCATATTCAAACTCTACTTCGTCATTGGATGAGACTATAGTTGGTGATCTTATTCAAATGCTTACCTCAACTAATTGTTTGGTTGGCTTATTTCACCATGCTTCAAAGGGTGCCAATGAGAGTTTTTTATACTTATCTTATTCAAGAGAGAGAATATGGAGAAGATACCCTTATAAAAGGTGGTTGCCTTTACCAACAATTTTTAGTTGATGCTTTTACCAACATTGAAGAGGACAAACTTGACTACATTCGAATGAATGAAAATGATCTTCAGTCTAATCTATATCATAACATTAGTGAAGTTATGCTTAAAGTAGATGTTCATGGATCATCTACTGGAAAAATTATTCTTTTGTCTTATTTGACTAGTAGCCCACGATATATGATCAATAATTACCAAGATGCCATGGTATTTTGCAGAGAATAGGGAAATCCTGATCTTTTCATTACTTTCACATGCAACACAAATTGTTCTAAAATCAAAAGAGAACTCAATAAAGACAGGGCTTACAAACATGAAGACAAGCCTGATATTATTACAAGAGTTTTTAGAGCAAAGCTTCTTGATAAGTTAAAGTTCCTCAAATCTGGTGTCCCTTTTGGCAAGACAATTGATGGTAATACAATCATCATAATTTATTCTTTGCATAGTGTCATTTGTAAAAAAAAACATATTTAATTGTATTTGGTAATTTTGTAGATGTTTGTGCAATTGAGTTCCAAAAAAGAAGACTTCCACGTACACTTATCTTAATTTGACTTGCTCCTGAATTCAAATGCAAAACTTCTGATAATATTGACTCAATTGTCTCAGCTGAGATGCCAGATAAAAACATTGATCCTTTATGTCATGAGATTTTCTCTAAGTTCATGATACATAGTTCATGCGGTGTTGCAAGGCCAAGTGCATAATGTATATTAGAAAATGTATGTGCAAAGTCATTTCTAAAGAAATTCAGGAGCTTAACTACTTTGGGCGAGAATGGACTTGTCTGTTATAGACGACGTGAATTCTGTGATAATTTTGTTCTCAAGAATGGAATTATGCTATTCAATGACAATGTTGTTCCATACATAAAACAACTTTTGATGCGTTATAATGCACATATAAATGTTGAGATATACTGTCAGTCAATGATCATCAAGTATTTATTCAAATATGTCAGCAAAGGCCCCGACATGTGTCGCGCCATACTGCAAAATGAGACAAATGATGAAATACAAGCATATCTTAATTGTCATTTTATTTGCCCTTATGAAGTTGTTTGGTGGATTTTTCAATTTCTAATTCATTCAAGATATCCTCTAGTTGAAAGTCTTCAAATTCATATACCTTTTCATCATACTATTGTTTTCTCGAGCAATAAGTCTCTTCAATCTGTTCTTTAGAAGGCCAGTTATCAAGAAAACAATGCTTACTGAATGGTTTGAAAGCAACAAAAAATATTTTGATGCACGAGAGCTACATTACTCAGAATTTCCAAACAAATATGTTTGAGATTTTAGACAAAAGGATTGGGTTATAAGGTCAAGAGGGTTTTGCCTTGGGCGTATCTCATATGTGCATCCTGCTGCCGGAGAACTTATATTTAAGACTGTTTTTGAACCATATTAAAGGGTCAACTGGGTTTGCAGATTTAAGAAAGATTCGCGAATTGTTTATCCAACATTTTAGCTTGCTTGCAAAGCATACAGGCTTTTAGGAGATGATAAAGAATGGTCTGAAGCTTTTTGTGAAGCGATTGCAACTGCATCGTCACTGTAGCTTAGACAACTTTTCATTAGTATTATTTTATTATGTCATGTTGTCGACCTTTTGATTTTATTAAATCAGTTTTGGCGTTCAATGCATGATGACATCCTTCATAGGTTGAGAACATTTTTTAGAATGCCATCCCTCATTCTATCTGATGATCAACTTCAAAATTATGTGTTATATGAGCTTGAGCAGCTTTTCAATGCTTCTGCAACAACACTTCAAGATCATAACTTGTCGATGTCTGATGGACAATTATTGACAGAAATTACAAACAAACTTCTAAGGGAAGAGCTTAATTATGATTTAATTGAACTTAAAAGTCAACATTCCTTGAATTTTGCTTCTCTCAACCATGGACAAAGAGTTATATATGATTGAGGTATTGCAACCATCTTTGATAGAAAACAAGTTTTAATGTTTATGCATGGTTATGGAGGAACTGGCAAGACTATTTTATGGCATACAATAAAAAATTGTGTCAGATCTGAGGGCTTGATTGTCCTTGCAGTGGCATCATCTGGTATTACATCTCTTCTGCTTCCAAATGGTCATCAATATGTGCCATTCAAGATTCAAAATCCCATTTGCATTCGATGAATCATCAATATGTGCCATTAAGAAAAACACTCATCTTTCCAACCTTCTTCAGAAAACCTCTCTTATAGTTTGGGATGAGTTATCAATGATTAATAGATGTAGCTTTGAAGCCTTGGATCGTTCAATGCCTGATGTTCTTTTAGGATATGACAACTATGACAAAGATCTCCCATTCGATGGAAAAACAATTTTACTTGGTGGTGATTTTTGTCAAATATTACCAGTTATTCCTGGTGGAACAAAAGATCAGATAATTAATGCTTCTTTAACCAACTCAACTTTATGGTCCAAATTTATTGTTTTGACTCTTATAGAAAAGATATGCCTCTCTATAAATGGTCTAGCATCTAAAGAAAAGGCTGAGATTAGTGAGTTTTCCAAATGGATTTTAAGTGTATGGTGACATGTCTAATTTACCTACACTCGGTGTATCCGATGATTCTTTTATTGCTATTCCTTTAGATGTTCTCCTTCAAACTTCATGTGATCCAATTTCAGCAATTGTCTCAACAATTTATCCAAATATTTATGACGCTCAAGTTGACCTCTGCTACTTTAGAGAACAAGTTATAGTGACAACAAAAACACAGTTGTTGCTGAAATCAATGATTTTATGCTTCGCATCACACTCGGAGAAAAGCATGTCAATCTTAGCATTGAATCTATTTGCACATCGTCAACAGAGAGTGACAATTAAAGCTCATTATATCCAATAGAATACATAAACCACCTTGAATTCAATGGTGTCCCATCTCATGTACTTGCTCTAAAAATTTGAACGCCAGTTATGTTGCTTAAAAACATTAGCCCACCTATTGGTCTATGCAATGGGACTAGATTTATAGTTACAAAACTTTCATCAAAAGTGATTGAAGTATAGATAATAACTGGATCTAACATTGACAATAAAGTGTTCATACCGAGAATTATCTTCCCAATCAATGAAATCAAATGTCCTTTTACATTTAAAAGACGTTAATTTCTTTTGAAACCATGTTATGCCATGACAATAAATAAAAGTCAAGGACAATCTTTGAAAACTGATGTTTGTCTTAAAGAACAAGTTTTCACCCATGGCCAACTTTATGTCGCTCTCTTAAGAGTCACTTTAAGTAAAGGTTTGAAGATTATTTCATGTGACAATGAAAGGCATCCTTATGCTTGTCATAACTCATTTTTGGGTTATTCCCCAAATGTTACCCAAAATAAATAAAAATACAATAAAATAAAAATGGTTAGTATCGGTAGAAAAATCAAGGTGAAAAATTTAGACGTTTTCGTGAGCCCGATCGTATCTCTTTTGTGCCCAAAAATGAAGGAAAATGTCAAGGCTAAATAATTTATTATTGGACAAATATACATAAAAATTAAGGCAAAAAGCATAATTATATTTTTTATAGGCCAATTTGATCTAATCATGGGCCACTTTAGAGTATTAGTATCTTTAGAAATTATTTTAGGGTCCAATTGAAGGATTTAATTAGGTACAAGGACTTAATTATACTTAAAATTGGTCAAATTAATTTTATTAAGGGCTTAATAAATGAAAAATCAAGTTCTTGAGTTTAATTCGGGTTCAATTGAGAAAATTGGAATTTTCAGAGACCGAATTGAATTTTTCCAAGCCAGTTGTGCGAAGTCAAGCGTCAAATTGAAGAAAATTGAGAGTTTAATGATCAATTGAAGGTCAAATTGCATAAATCTGGAATGAAGGACCAAAATAAAAAAGCATGCACAACTAAGGTTGCTGTTGGAATTTTTACGGGGATGCAATTGCACAACATTAAATCCAATTAGAGATGCAATTAGAACAATTGTAAATTTAGGGACCAAATTGCATTTGTCTAAATCTTCCTCATCCTGCAGATATGACTACACTGTTCAGGTGAGCTAACTGATTATACTATTCAGTTACCTGGACAGTGCGGGCATGTTTTTGTAGGTGAGCAAAGGTAACCCATCGCTGCTTGTAATAGGCAGCCAAAGGGTTGCCTCCTCCGCCTATAGATACCATCGATCAAACCATGCAACGAGGGGGGGCAAAAGTTTACAGAACACAAGAGGAAATGTTTGACAGTAAAAGGGGAAGAAAAAAAATTATAGTTACGGGGGTGTGCAAAACGAACAGAAGAAAGGAGGAAGACGAAGAAACAATGGAAAATTTGCTGAAACAAATACATATACACTCATAACCACCAGCAGAAGTCACCCATCATCTTCCTCATCACCGGAAACCTCCCACTGTAGCTGAAACAGAGAGCCAGCCTCCATCTACAACATCAGTCCTCTCTCTCTCCCTCTCAGCCGACAACTCTCTCTCTAAACTAGTTGCAGCCGACTCTCTCTCTCCACCAGCAACACCCCCGTTCGCCAAGCACCAGCTTCTCCCTCAGCACCAGCAGCTTCTCCTCCACACCAGCAGTAACAACCCCTGCACAAAACCAGTCCCCTTCCAGCAGCTTTCCCGGTCACCACAAGCCACCATTTCCGACGCCACCACCATAGGAAGAACCACATTAACCTCTTCTACACGGCGGTAGTGCATGTACTCCGGTCTTCACCCTCCACAAATCACCATTTCAATGTTCACCATTGTGGTGAACAGTGGGGGAGAATTAATTCACTCCCTCATCCCACTGTTTTACATGTGAACAATGGGACTTACGCCAACTGTTCACTTGCAGAATAGTGGGCTGGTCGGGCCCGGGACAAGGCTCACCATGACCGCTTAGAATGGATAGGTCGTTCGGCCCACTTGGGCTGACAGTCCAGCTCGAAATGATGGGCCTCTTGGCCCATTAGGGTTGGGCAACCAGCCCACATAGAATTTTTTTATAAAAAAAATTAAAATAGAAAAAGATAAAAAATACAAAATTTGCATTAAAAAGAAAATCTTTTTCTTAAAAAATATTATAAACAAAAAATATGTTTTCGTGCATACAGCCGAATTCCAAGGTTTTTCCAGGCATATTTTTCATAAAAAAATATATGTTGCATCTTTCTCATGTTTTAAAATGAAAATAGGATATCATAACCGGTTTACGATTATTTGTTGGAATTTGGCCAAAATATCAAAATAATTTAACAATTATTTTTTTTAGCTATTGCGATGTAAAATTATATTATAAAGTACACTCACAAATAGTTAAAAACTGGGTTTTCAAAATGCAGTGTAAAAGTTTTTTGGTTAGGTTTCAACTCTCATTGAGGTAGAGACCCTCTCAAGAAGAGAGATCTACCTCGAGCTTTAGGAAAGACCAATGAATAAAAAATCAAACTTGGATAAACACTCAAACAACAATACACCTTTTCTTAGGTAGGGTGCACTGGGGGTGATGCGTCTTCCTCTTTCACAACAAGTCTCCTTACCCAACCTCTCACAGACCAATAGGTTTTCTAGTGACTTTATACTAGGTGGCGACTCCTAAAGATTTATAGTCATCATTTTTATGGCTATAAACACACCCCTTTCACCGCGCGCCGTTCTCCCTTTTAGGAGGAGGGCGGGGCGCGAAGCGCGAAAAAATATCATCGCGACACTCCTTATGCAAAAAATATTGTCTATAAAGACATTATAAGCGCTCTTCCTAGAGGTTTTTCTCTTTTTTTTTCAATATTAAACAAAAATAATAATTGCTCATTGTTTGCTCATCAACATTTTGCAGATCATCAAATTAAACTTTGCTTCTTGAAGTGTTTCTTTTAATCACTTTATGTGCTACCCTGTTGATCAACCTTATTAATTCTTTTGTAAGGTATTAATCAACCTTATATGGAGTTCTGACATTTTATGATTGTTTATACATTATGGGTAAATTTTCATTTTTATTTATAATTGTTAGTTCTTATTTTGTTACTTATATCTTTACTATTAGGGTCATGGCACTATCTATCCAAAGCATAAAGAAATACAACTTCTACACATCCTTTTGTGGAAGAGTTTGCCAGGTTTGGATTCCGAAGCTCAATGGTCAAACAAGTAGTTTTAATTGTCTTTTCATCGATGCCACAATAAGCTTATATTTTACATTTTTTCATCTATTTTTTCCTACTTGCTATTTGTTAAATATCTCACCTATGCATCAATAATTAATGCATATAAACATGTTACTCTATACAATCCAAATTACAACGTTTCCTGCAAAAAGTAGCTAAAAATCTTCATGATCTCGGCCAACTAACACTATCAAGTCTTACTCGCTATTCATGTATAATCCAACTGGTCTCTTCATAACAATAATAGTTAACCTATTTTTGGTTTAAAACAAATTTGAACGCTTTTTTATCAATGGTGTAAAGAGAGAACCAATTTTTTATCAAGCTTGTAGATTTAATATTACTTCACGTAGCAAAAAAAAAAACCCAAAAAAATCCTTCTTTTGAAAAATAAGAAAAAGAAATTTAATTTTTAGCTGCCTAAAAGCCTTCTCTAAAAAATATGCAAGCAAGTACTGAAACAACATAAAAGAATGCTTTTGTTGGTACAAGTATTGATTGATCGAATTAAGAAATTGTTTGGCAATTTTCATCTATAAAACGATGTCATATCTACTTGGTTTTTCAAAGTGAAGTTTTTTTAACATTCCATCACCCATTCAAATTTACTCATGACGATTTAAATTTTAAAACAATGTTTTTCCTTTTAATCATAAAATGATTGTAACGCGCAACAATGTGTTTAAAATTTATACCCAGACTAATACTTTAATCCCAATCTAGGTTATCTAAGCTTACATTCAATGTTGTGATTTCTTTAAAAGAAAAAAACATATGTTACTAATTAAGGTTAAACTATTGGCACACAAAATTTAAACATCCAAATTGCGTTCTGTATATATTTTATTAACAACAATTAAGGGTTTTTTTTCATTATTATTGCCCATTTAGTGTAAATAAATGTTTCATTTTATTTTACAGGTAAATAAATGGTAGCAT
>CM055428.1:12902059-12921402 GCA_029228465.1 Salix viminalis | reverse complement strand
TGAATCGAGACTGGGCCTTACAACAATTCGATATCAAGAAGGCATTATATGGTCTAAAGCAGTCACCCCGGGCATGGTTCAGAAGATTCTCATCCACGATGAAGGAATTTGGCTATATGCAAAGTAATTTAGATCATACTTTGTTTATAAAGCACAAAGGAGGAAAGGTAACGACACTAATAGTATATATGGATGATATGGTCTTAATAGGAGATGATCCAGAAGAATGTAAGGCTTTACAACAGTTTCTGGCATCGAAATTCAAAATGAAAGATCTCGGACAACTGAAGCACTTCTTAGGAATTGAGGTCTTAAGGTCAAAAATAAGGATATGTCTATCACAACAAAAATATGTTATATTTATTGATAGAAACCTAAATGTTTGCGTGCAAACCGGTAGATACACCTATGGAAATGAATCACAAACTGGTACAAACAAAAGATTAGTCGCCAACAGACAAAGGATGTTATCAACGGCTAGTTGGAAAACTAATATACTTATCATATACTCGGCCAAATATCACCTATGCAGTAAGTGTGGCAAGTCAGTTCATGCATTCACCAGGAGAAGAACATATGGAAGTTGTGTATCGGATCTTGAGGTATCTAAAAAGTGCACCAGGAAGATGACTTCTATTTTCTAAGAAGGAGGTCCAAGATATTGAAGGGTATACATACTCGGATTGAGCAAAAAATTAGACTGATAGGACATCGACATCCGGATATTTTACATTCGTAGAAGGAAATCTTGTCACTTGGAAAAGTAAGAAGCAAAAAGTGGTCGCCAAGTCAAGTGTAGAGTCAGAATACCGAGGTATGATTCATGGTGTGTGTGAATTACTATGGATTTAACAGGTATTATAAGATCTGGAAATTGAGTATGGGACATCTATGGGTCTACACAGTGACAATAAGACAACTATCAAAATTACTCATAATCCTGTTCAACATGATCGTACCAAACATGTTGAAGTTGATTGACACTTTATTAAGGAAAATCTTGATCGAAAAATCATACAATTTTTGTTTGTTCATTCTGAAGACCAGCTAGCCGATATCCTCACAAAGGCAGTCTCCGGAAGAGTGTTCTATGACGCAATTAACAAGTTGGGCATGATAAATATCTACGCTCCAACTTGAGGGGGAGTGTTAAATACGGCCGTTAATTACCTATTATAGGTATTGTGTAAAGTAACAGTTAAAGTAACCTTTATTTTAGCTAATTTAGTCTAGGAATTTGTCTATAAGTTGATTCCCAATTGTAAGAGAAATTCTACTCTGAATATATTGAAATTACTATTATTTTGAATTCTTACAATATTTGATGAAAGCCAATCTAGTGTATACCTAAATCATAAAACCAAAATTATGTATGGTGAATGGAATTTTTAATAAATCTTGAATACTTCAACGACGTATTGGTGTTGCTTGTTAATTCTTGTCCAGAATTATAGAATCAACTTAGACTTCGTGAGTACATACCAAACATCAATCTTTTTATATATTCAAATTTTTAAAAATTACTTAATTTAATTTGTAGAAGTCATACCAAACAAAACATTAGTTTATAAAATCAATCTTTTTTCAATAAAATAAAAATTGATGATAAGTGCACTAACGACATTTTTTGTCTCTAGAGATGTTGTGTGGAAAAGGAGTTGTGAGTAATCATAGAATTGTAATCACTAGAAAACTTAATAGTCTGCGAGAGTCTAGGTAAAAGAACTTTATGTGCAAGAAAAAACATATCACCCTTAGTGCACCCTATCTAAGGTAAACTGTATTGTTGTTTAATTATTTTTCTAGGTCAAATTTATATTAATTGGTCTTTTCTAATATTCAAGATAGATCTCTTTTCATGAGGGAGTTTTTATCTTATTGGGTAAAAAACAAAATTGTTTTAAAGTATAAATTTTAGCAATGCTTGCCTTGCCGGAGGAAAGTGATGGTCGAAGGTACTCCTGATTCTTTTAAGGGAAGTTGTTGGATGGTTATTGGAGGTGGTGTCGTTGCTAGAGGTGGAGTAAAAGAGAGGGAGAATTGGTGGCTGGAAAGGGAAGAAGAAAATTCTAGAATGAAAAATAGTTTTTTCTCAGCTTTGACTTTGAATTTCTTAATGATTGGAGCATGGAATCCACCCTTATTTATAGAATAATCTCATTTTTATTGAGATAAAGTTTCATCTCTGTATTCAACCCAAAAGCATCTAGCCATTTGTCGAAACCTCTAGCATATATTCTCTCTAAATGAATATTATTTCAAACAATTTGTGCAATATTTATCCCCTTAATTGTTTTAGCCAGAAGATTAATGTGTTATTTAGGATTCTTTTTTCCCCTTAATTTTGATGTTCCAGTAACAGATAATGCACCAAAAAAAACACCCATTGATCTGTAAATGTTATGTCCTCATCATATTTAAATCAAATACCTTTCCAATGGCAGCAATAGTGTTTCCAACTGCATCGAGGGCACACACATGCAGAGACTCATGCCAGTCATCTCAGCAATTCCTCCATCACTATCACCGTGTGGACCATGAGCATCAATGGCTAATCTAGTAGCAATGGTGCCCAGCATTCCAAGGGAAGCCACTGCAATGCCTTGCATGGCTGAAAAGCTAAAACCAACAAAAATGCTAATTGCAATGGAAAAAATGGGAATGGTGATGGATTTGAATCCCAATGCAAGGCCAAAGATCACATTAGTAGGAGCTTCAATTCTGAAGGAGTCAGCAATATCTTGCACTAGGCTGCAGACAAATGAACTGAGTTGTGCACTCGGATGAAAACTTAATAAGCAACTAAATACTCAATAATTGGTAGGTAATGGCTTTCTCCTTCTTGAACTTTCCAAGAATTTCTTTAGCATAGCCGTTTTGGGACACAAAAATCCCTTCTTCTTTCTGAGTAACTTCTAAACCCAGAAAATGTGCCATCAGACCAATGTCTGTCATCTCAAACTCCTGTACCATGTTTTTCTTGAAGTCTGTAAACATGGTAGGATTGTTGCCGGTGAATATCAAGTCATCAACATATAAGCAAGCAAATAGTGTGCTTCCATCATCTTCTTTCTTCACATATATGGCGTGTTCATATGGACATTTTTCAAATCCATTTTCTTGAAAATACCTGTCAATTCGGGTATTCCAAGCACGCGGAGCTTGCTTCAAACCATAAAGAGCTTTCTTCAACTTGTATACTTTGCCTTCATTGTCTTCTTCAATGTAGCCAAGTGGTTGTTCAACATAAATCTCTTCTTCTAGGAAGCCATTCAGAAATGCTGACTTCACATCAAGTTGATAAATCTTCCATCTATGTTGTGCTGCAAGTGAGATAACCAGTCTAATTGTATCTAGACGGGCTACAGGAGCAAATACTTCTCCATAGTCTATGACTTCTCTCTGTTTGTAGCCTTTTGCCACCAATCTTGTTTTATGTCATTGTACTTCACCTTTTGCATTCTTCTTGGTCTTGTAGACCCATTTCACACCAATTGCCTTCTTACTTTCTGGCAGAATGGTTAACTTCCATGTATCATTCTTCTCAATGGCATGTATCTCTTCATCCATTGCTGTGATCCATTTCTCTTCTTTAATAGCCTCATCAAAGCTAATTGGATCACTATTTGCAAAGAAACAAAATAATGTTGTATCTTCTATTACCTGAGTTGCATCGTATAAATCTTCAAGATTTCTCATCCTTCTTGGTTCTTCTGATGAGGGTGCTTTTGGTAATATTGATGATGTTCCTGGTGTTGGAGAGTTTCTCCTGTTGAATACAGGAAAACTGTGTACCGGAGACTGTGGCTCCTCTTCTGGTACTCTTGGATCTTCTACAAGTACTGTTGGTACTTCTGCTTCATCTTCAAGGATCAAATCTGTATTGATCCATTTGATTTCTTCTTGATCCTCTTTCCACTCCCAGGTTTTATCTTCTTCGAAGATAACATCTCTGCTGATGATCACTTTCTTTGTGATGAGATTATACAACTTGTATCCCATTCTTCTATCTCCATATCCCACAAAGATGCATTTCTCGCTTTTATCATCAAGTTTTGTTCTTCTTGCATCCGGGATCTTTGCATAAGCCACACAACCAAAGACTCGAAGATGAGTCACACTTGGTTTGTGGCCACTTCATGCTTCTTCTGGAGTGATGGCTTACAAACTTTTTGTTGGGCAGCAGTTCAATAAATATACTGCACAAGATACAACTTCAGCCCAGCATTGTTTGGGCAACTTCTTAGCTTTAAGAAGACTTCTTGCCATATCAAGGATAGTTCTATTCTTTCTTTCTGCTATCCCATTCAACTGTGGTGTATAAGCCGGTGTTGTCTGATGTCTGATGCCTTGTTGTGTACAAAAGGCTTCAAAGTCATTAGATGTGAATTCACCACCTTGATCAGATCTAACGGATCTGATGTCATACCCACTCTGTTTCTCCACAATTGCTTTAAAATCTTTAAAGCAATTGAACACTTCTGACTTCCTCTTCAAAAAGTAAATCCAGGTCTTCCTACTAAAATCATCAATAAACGTGAGGAAGTACCTGTTATGTCCAGTTGACAAAGGCTTTATTGGTCCACACACATCTGTGTGAACTAACTCCAGTGGCCTCTTCGCTTTCCAGTTGATCTCCTTGGCAAAACTAGCTCTGTGGTGCTTGCTGAGGACACAGCTCTCACATACTTCTTCTGGATGATCAATGTGAGGCATTCCTTTGACCATCTGCTTACTTGCAAGCATCTTCAGGCTTGTAAAATTCAGATGTCCAAGCCTTAGGTGCCAAAGCCATTCTTCACTGTTGGTGATGGCAGTCAAACACTTTGCTGCATCATACTGGATGTTTAGTGGGAACATCCTGTTCTTAGACATCTTCACAAAGGCAATCAATCTTCCATTGTTGTCTTTGACTGCAACATGACAATCCTTCATGAAAAGAGTATATCCTTTCTCCAGAAGTTGTCCTATACTCAGCATGTTATGTTTGATAGCTGGAATATAGTACACATCAGCAATGTAGCTGTTATCGCCATTCTTCAACTTTATCGAGATGTTGCCTTTTCCTTTAACTGGGATTTTGGAAGTATCTCCAAATATGACCTGTCCTTGTATGGTCTCATCGAGATCACTAAAGAGGTCTCGTTGCCCGCACTCAGAAGGGATAAAACACATTGTTTTATTTCAACAAAAAATACATAGAAGTTTGAACACTCTGTCAAAACTCTCTCTTTTCTCTCGTGTTTTCTCTCTAATATCTCCCACTACCATTTCACCTTAACTAAGCTTCCTATTTATACACAAAATGAAAGCTTGATAAAATTGACTTTAAGTTTGGAAAGTTGCAGGCTGCTGCAGGCGGTGGTCATAGGCGGTGGTCGTGGATAGTGGCTGTTAGATGCATTAATTGATGGATGTCAGTGGCTGCTTTACTTGACTTTGCAGATTTGAGTTTATCCCAACATTCTTTAGTTTTTCTTCTTCATATGCTTTCATTTGAGTAATTGTAGGGTTTGTAGTCAATGGTAGTGGATCAGAATCATTCACCACAACATTCCACAAGCCTTGAGATCTGAAGCAAAATCTCATCTTGACATCCAAGAATATGGTTTTTATTATTCTCTAATATACCCTTTCAAGTAAAAGCTTCTTGGGTTTGAAATTTGCACAAGCTCATACTACCTTGTGCTTGATTTTATCAAACAGAATGAGGTGGTGAGATTCGAACTCATCACCGCTGAGTCAACAAGGTTTTGATACCATGTTATGAAACCATTTGACCTAAAAATTTAAGCTGTTAGATAAGACTCATAATATGATTTATATTATTCTCTAACAATAATGTCACTATTTGTACCTATATGCATTGCTAGTATAATATCCCTTGACAAATCCAATAACAAGTCTAGCCCAAATATCTTCTTCTAGGATGTTTATTTCAACCTTTCCGACAAGATCGACACCAAAACCAACAACTTATGTATATATACCACCACCAACCCTTCCAAAGACCACCATAGAGGATCCCCCAAAGACTGTAACCAGTTATAGATTAAAAAAGGCCTTCCTAGTCATTCCATAATACAGCTTGAAGAGATTGCTAGCAATGTCAAGTGCCAACAAATCATTTATAGCAAGAAGAAAACCCATTACTGATCCAGACCTAAAAGCTATTATAAATGCCTGCCTTGCCAACTCTTTTTCTAGCTTCTAAGGTCATTCTTGTGTTGTCAAAGGTAGCAATTTTCATACATAGGAATCTAAAAAGGACCGAAGCGAAAGCACCAAGCAGGAAGGAGACAGTGGTAAGGATTGCAATGGCAAGTGCTAACTTTCACGTACTGAGTGGATGGTAAGTGCAATGTCGATTCTTCATGATACAACCCTCGACAAAACCAGGAAAGAGGAAGATTAGAGGTGCAAATGGAACCATGGAAACCCCAACACTCTGATATTCAGTGAAAAAGGAAGGATGCGGCATACACAAATTGATATCACATCTCATAAAGTAACATTGTTTTCAACACAAATACTTGTGTTTTTCTTTTTCTAATAAGGAAGACATATATAAATATGTATTGCGTTCGCCATGTCATAAGTTTCTAATGATACAGAAAAAAACATACAAACTTGTTTTGTTCTTTTATATTAAAAGATAGTAAAAATAATATCATATCATAAACCAAACTACTTGATCTAATTGATCTAATGTTTTTAGGTTTAGTTATGTGATGAATCTAAATATATATGAGTTGGATGAATTACTGGACCTAATATTATTCAGTTTAGATACACAATAATCCTAGTACATATAGGTCAGGATCACAGTAGGTTCTGTGACTCATAAGATTTTATATCATTTACAAATTCAGGGGGGGTAAATGAACATACGAGAGCACCGAAGTTAAACGAAAGACATTTCTCGTACTCTGAGGTTCTCACCATTACAACCAATTTTGGGAGGATTCTTGGCGAGGGACAATTTGCAATAGTTTACCATGGCTACGTGGATAGAACTCAAGTTGCTGTCAAGATTTTCTCTCCATCAGTTGCTCAACCGTACAAGCAATTCTCTGATGATGTACGTCAAACATCAATTCCGTGATTGAGTGTATTGCAGTCACATATTCTGAACTAAATCTCATCTGGGATTTGCAGGCCAAACTTCTTACAAGAGTGCATCACAGAAACCTGGTAACATGTTTTGGCTACTGTGACGAAGATTCCAATAGGGCACTCATCTTTGAGCACATGATAAATGGAAACTTGGAGCATATTCTATTAGGTATCTCTATCTGCTCTCATCTCTTCACTTTCATCAGAAATTCAAGCTGCTGTGTTGTTTTCTGTTCCCATCCGACTATTTTCTCGTACCATCAAAATTCGAATCCTTCCAGTTAGAGCTTTGAATAAGAACATAACTAGTGTACTGCATGAATGTAGATAGAAACGCAAATATTTTGAGCTGGCAAGAGAGGCTTCAAATAGCCAAGGATGTCGCACAAGGTCAGCCAGCAGCTTCCTCAGTTCTATCTTTCCTTTTTCTACCTGTTCTGCTGTCATTTTCTTTTCAATTTGGAGTGTAGGGTTGGAGTATCTTCACGATGGTTGCAGGCCACCAATCATCCATGGAAACCTGAAACCTACAAACATCTTGTTGAATGAAAATTTCCAGGCCAAATTAGCCGATTTTGGGCTGTCCAAAATATTTACGATTGAAGGTAGCACCAAAGAATACATTGATCCTGAGTAAGTACTAATCCTCTCCCTGTGCTAATTTTCCTGCTCACATAATCAAGTCATCAGCTAGATATCCTTAAAAACAACAAGTAGACTCTCCAAAACCAGAAGTTATTGCTGAAACTGGTTTTGTTTTTCCTGATGCAGGTATTATTTCACAAACAAGCTGACAGAGAAAAGTGATGTTTACAGCTTCGGGGTTGTGCTCCTGGCAATAATAGCAAGTCGGCCGGTCATCGATGGCGATCAAGAGCAGGCTCATATAATTCAATGGGCTAGCACATTACTCGGAAGAGGTGAGATTAAAGGCATTGTTGACTCGAGACTGCAAGGAGATTATCTCCTTGATTCGGTGTGGAAAGCTGTGGAGTTAGCAATGGCTTGTGCATCGAGAGCTTCAATCAAGAGACCAGCCATGACTCAGGTAGTCATGGGACTGAACCACTGTTTGGCTATGGAGATAAGTCGAGTGAACAGATCGGAAGGAACAATTGAAATGGTGTCTGTAAATTTCGGAACTGGAGTGGTTCCTCAAGCAAGATAGCAAGTTAAACAGGGGCTAAAACATGAGTGTTCATAATCTCAGACCTGCATGTCTCGAGTATCTGCATCTGCATGATTCTGTAATAAACTTTGTGTCTTCCATCTTGTAACAAAACCAACTTCTCTTTTACGAGGATGCATGGAAAACGAATTTTAATGTGTTCTTAAGAGGAGTGATGAGGCTCGGAGGGTAAGAATCTAGAATCTACAATTAAGATTGAATGCTAATCCCAAAAAGCATAATTATATTTGTTAAATATGGCCGTTAATTACCTGTTATAGGTACTGTGTAAAGTAACAGTTAAAGTAACTTTTATTTTAGCTAATTTAGTCTAGAAATTTGTCTATAAGTTGATTCCCAATTGTAAGAAAAAAATTCTATTATGAATATACTGAAATTACTGGTATTTCAAATTCTTATATGGTATCAGAGCAAATTTCAATTTTTTTCTTGAAATCGAATTACTATTTTTTTTTCTTTCTTTTTTGGTTCAAAACTCATATTTTGATCTGCATAGTACGTGTTCATCCACGCACTGTTCGCCAAAAACCCCACCCAGTTTTTTGATCGCTATAGTGTTCATCTATACTATAGCAGCATTCACTATAGACATCAAAGAACAAAACCATCACCAATCACACAAACAGTAAACCAAAAATTCAAAACAGAACCCGAAACCCAGAAATTCATGCCCAAAACCCAGAAAACAACAAACACCAATCTAGAAAACACAAAAACACAACACACAACCCAGGAAATCGAAACCCTAAACACTGAAAAATTAACCCCGAAACCAGAAACCCATACAAATGGAAATCAATCCAACGAACACACTTACCCCTACCCCATCACAACAGGTTGTCGTTCATCAAGATAATTCTGCATTCTCATCGAACATTGTCTTGAATGAACAAAATTTTTCACTATGGTCACAATTAATGGAAATGAGGATAGGGCTCGAAACAAGGTTGGACACCTTACCGAAGATTCACCACGACCCAAACCAGGTGACCCACTACTGAAAGCATGGGTCATCGAGAACCACCGAGTCAAGAGTTGGCTCATTGACTCCTTGAACCCATCTCTGATGCAGAGGTTCATCCGTCTCCTAACGGCCAAAGACATCTGGGACGCCATCGCCAGAACCTTCTACTACGACGCCGACGAGACTTGTCTCTTTGAACTGAACCAATGCTCGTTCAACACCCGCCAAGATGGCCGTCCACTATCCACCTATTACACAGAACTAGTGGCTATTTTCCAAGAGATTGACAACCAGAGTGCATCCCAGGGAGGCACTGTCGACGACATCCTTCACCTCCACTCGACCATAACACGCCTCAGAGTCTACATTTTTCTCAGTGGCCTAGACTCCACCTTCGAACAGATTAAAGGGGAGATCCCACGCAAAGATCCAAAATTGGATCTTGAGGGGGCTTACACCGCCGTCCGCCGTGAGCACTCCCAGAAGCAAGTCATGGAAGCCAAAAATCGTGGCGGTCCCCTAGGGTTTGCTGTTACAAGCCAGCCCTAGTCAATGCAAGATGTCTTTATATGTGGGGGTGCAAATTGTAATTATCTTAATTTCAGGGCAATATGCAATTAAGTCTATGTTAGAGTCTAGTTGCAATTATGTTTTATTACTTTTCAGTTTAAGTATTCATGCATTAATTAGTAATTAAATTATGTAATGGGTTAGTGGAGAAAATGGGAAGTTAATTACGGGTGCAAGATTGTACTGAACATCTATATAAAGATGGGAAACAATCAATGAAGGGCATCAATCTTATTAACCAAATTGAGATTTCTCAATTGGAGGCCCTCGCTCCTTGAATTGCTAGAAGAATTATCAATTACTGTCAATTTCTCTACTAAAATTACTTTGAGCTTAACAAGTGGTATCAGAGCAGCGTTCCCGTGACATGGCCGAAGGAACCCGACTCACACAGTTATCCGATGCAGTTAAACAATTACAAGAGGTCACTACAACATTGCAGGAAGGACAATCCAAGCATGGATTGCTTATGGAAGGCATATTACAGCAATTAAATAGTATGGCAGCAAGTTATGACAACAATAGAAGGAATTCAGGGGAAGGCACTTCCCAATATACAAGGGTTCATACCAATCCCTTGTTTGAGGGAAATGGGGGAATTCAAGCTTGATGCTTGCGCTTGGAATTTCCTCGATATGACGGGGGCGATCCCAGTGAATGGATTTTGAAGGCCCAGCAATTCTTCAATTATTTTGAAATGCCCGATGATCATAAGATGGAGATTGCATTCTTTCATATGGAGGGGAAGGCATTAACTTGGTATTACTGGCCGAAGGAATCTAGCCCATCAGCATCTTGGAACAAATTTGTGGAAGCCATACGTACCCGATTTGGGCTGTCAGCTTATGAAGATCCCATTGGAGCATTCACCAAACTAAAATAGAAAGGAATTGTAGAAGAGTATCGGGATCGAAGTTCGAAGTTCCCTCGTCTAACAAAAATCGATGGGTTAAATGAGGAGTTTCGTATTAGTACCTTCTTAAGTGGGTTGAAGGATGAACTACAAATTATCGTCACTATGTTCAAGCCCAACACCTTAGCCGCTGACTTTGGATTAGCACGCCTACAAGAAGAGGAAGTTAACAGGAAGAAATATCCTTACCAAAACAGACAACTCCAAAATCAGCCCTATAATCCCACATTCAAAACCCAACACAAAACACCAAACCAGAATACTACCCCCAGATTACCACCAACTCAATCAGTCCTCAGACTACCAGCCCCACTAAGAATAACCCCTGTTTTTCAAAAAAAGAACCCTTATCATGTCAGGAGAATAAGTCCTGGTCAGATGCAAGAAAGGAGAGCAAAAGGGCTGTGCTATTTCTGTGATGAGAAGTACCAAGCTGAACATACATGTAACCGACCCAGGTTATACTTATTAGAAGGAATGGAGTTTGATGAAGAAGAGGAGTTGGAACAGGAAGAAATTACAAGCCAAATAGAAGAGATACCTGTTGTTCCGCAAGCTGAATTGCTAGGTATTTCCTTGAACGCAATTGCAGGTGCTCCATCTCCAAAAACAATGAGGTTAGTAGGAAAAAATGGCAGATATTCAGTCATAATTCTCATTGATACTGGAAGTACTCATAGCTTTATCGATATAAATGTAATGAGAAAGATTAAACTAGCAATAGAAGGCAATAACTTATTTGTTCAGGTTGCCAATGGAGATACTCTTCCATGCCAAGGTTATTGTAAGGCAGTAATGATGGAGATGCAATAGTGCAATATTATAACTAATATGTTTGTACTAAGACTAGGGGGATGTGATGTAGTGTTGGGTGTTGATTGGATGAGAAGCCTAGGCACCATTAAATGGAACTTTGCTGACTTAAGCATGAGTTTCAGCGATGGGTGGGAAGAAATTCACCTTGCAAGGCTTACGGAGACCAAAAAAGGTTATTGAAGAAGAAAATGTGAGCAGAATCAACATGGCAAAATACAGAGGAATATGGCTACAACTAATGAAGATTGAGGGAGGACCAGAAAAACAGACCCACAAGCCAGCCATACTGTCACGACCCGATTCCCGGATCCGTGACCCATGCTGTGATTACATACTGCTATAGATGTGGAGCATTAACTAGACATAAGAACAAAAGTGTTAATTACAACCAAAATAACAGGTTCCGAGTGTACGACAAAAAATGACTTGCTAGCAAGCTACGAGCCTGAAAATAATAAATAATGAGGGGGTGAGTTCAACAACTCAGTGAGTAGATAACATCTAATATACACATACGAGATAATACAACAATGAGAAGTATATTATCGAATCGACTCGAAGTTCTTACAAGAAGTTTCTCAAATAGGTCATATCAAGAAGATAATAGGTATAGCTCGTCAGAAAAATCATAATGCAATGAGCATGAGGCTCCATACTATGGGATGATCAGTCCACACAGGTTGGTGACTCCCCCGACCAACTAGGATTTCAGATACGATGTGCACAAAGACTAACATTTCCCTGTTAGCATGGGTACTCTGAATGGCATACCGCAGGTGTATATATATATATATATATATATCATAATCAAACAAACATATTCATATCTCAAGGCTCAACTCATGATATCAATCAAATGAGGAGCTATCAATTCACAAACAGATATTGGCTCATATCAAGAACGTATATTCAATAATTGATTATGCTTTATCGTAACAAGAGTAGTACTTAATGTATATATATTATCAAGAAGCATAATCCAAATACTAGCAAATCAAATATTTATAATATTTCTCATGCATATTAAATATTTATCCACTCACCTGACTCAAAAGCGATCAAAATTCAAAAGCAGAATATTGACGGAATCCTACTGACGTACCGCGGGCAGAATATCAGGATTATCTGAATATATAAAAGAAATACATACTGAAAAATGACTCAAAAGAAGTAGAATACCTTTAGTAAACATATCTAAGAGTTCAACTCATAATCCTATGTGTTTTGAATTAAACTATCCATTTCTCGCAAAACCTAAAAACAATGGTTTCTTTCAAAATTTAGTTCAAGATACACAATTCATAAAATTAATAATAACTCATCAAATAAGCCTTAATTATCCATCAAACCAATCTAAAATACTAATATTTCATCGAGGGACCGTTCTGTAATTTTCTTATATTTTTAGGATCAAATTGTAATTTTATCCAATTAAATGACTAAATTGAACACTTCATAAATTCATAGCTATCCTAAAATCTTGTCCATAATTCATCCTCAATTCTGTCCAGAATCTCAAATTTCATTCCAGGGACCAAACTGCAAATTTCCAAAGTTCAGGGACTGAAATTGTAATTTTCCAAAATTCAGGGACTAAACTGTAATTTTCACCAAAAGGACTAAAATGAATTTTTGTCATCTTCAACCTCCACCCAGAATTCCAGCAAGGGTTTTTCACCATTTTCTCAATATTTTCTTAAACCAAACACATCAAAAACTTCAAAATCATCTACAATCAAACCTATTAACCATTACCCAAACCATTAAACCCTTAACATCTTAATCCATTCATCCATCAAATTCAAATAAAATCTACAAACCCTAATCACCAATGCAAGCAATTAGTTTAACTATTAAACAATACTTTTACATAATAAAACATATACATTACCTTAATATTTATTTCTCCTCCTTCCTTCTCCTTTCCTCTTTTCTCTTCTTCTCCTTTCTTCTCTCTTCCGTTTCTCTCCTCTCTAAATTTTTAGGTTACTTCTCTTAATTTCTTTTTCTATTTATATTTTACAAGTTACTACTATACCCTTTATTTATTTATAGCTAATCTTAAGTCATCAAGGGCATTAATGCATTTTCTATTCCAAGTTTCAAAACCCTAAAATTCTTTTCCTATTTAAAGTTTCAAAACCCTACACATACAAGCTATTTTACAGCAGTACAAGGCAGTATTTCAGGAACCCAAAGCGCTGCCACCACTTAGAAGTCATGACCATCAAATACATTTACAAGACATGACCAAACCAATAAGTGCAAGACCCTATCGATACCCCTACTACCAAAAGGAAGAGATAGAGAAGCTGGTCAAGGAGATGTTAAAGGTTGGAATTATCCAACCAGGCCAAAGTCCCTATGCATCACCTGTTTTGCTAGTACGAAAGGCTGATGGAAGTTGGAGAATGTGCATAGATTACCGAGCCCTCAACAAAGACACAATTAAAGCTAAGTTTCCTATACCCAACATTACTGAATTACTGGATGAGCTTAATGGTGCAAAGTATTTTTCTAAACTGGATTTGAGGTCAGGATATCATCAAATTAGGATGAAACCTGAAGATGTGCAAAAGACTGCTTTTTGTACTCATGGGGGACACTATGAATTCTTAGTGATGCCCTTTGGCCTCACAAATGCCCCATCAACATTCCAAGGGCTAATGAATGACATATTCAGACCTCATCTTAAGAGGTTTATTTTAGTGTTTTTTGATGATATTCTTGTATATAGTAAGACAGTAGAAGAACATGTGAAACATTTAAATTCTGTCTTAGAAATTTTACTTAATCATCAATTATATGCCAAGGAATCCAAGTGTGTTTTTGGCTGCCGTGAAGTAGAGTATTTAGGTCACATAATCTCTAAGGAAGGAGTCAAGGTAGACCCTACAAAGATTTCAGCCATGTTAGAATGGCTTGCACCTAAAAATCCTAAGGCATTAAGGGGATTTTTGGGCTTAACTGGGTATTATCGAAGGTTTGTGAAGGGTTATAGAGGTATAGCAGCCCCCCTTACTGCACTACTCAAAAAGAGCTCTTTTCAGTGAGATAAGAAGGCTACTCAGGCTTTCACAGAACTTAAGACAGCCATGGTGACCCCCCTATCCTTGCTCTACCTAATTTCTCTAAGACATTTGTGGTAGAATGCGATGCTGCAAAGAATGCTCTAGGAGCTGTCCTCATGCAGGAAGGAAGACCCTTGGCTTATTTAAGCCAAGCACTCAAGGGTAAAAAATTATTTTTATCAACTTATGAGAAAGAGTTTTTGGCTCTAGTCTTGGCAGTACAGAAGTGGCGACCCTATTTGCTAGGGTACAGGTTTATTGTGCGAACCGACCAGCAGGCACTCAAACATCTATTGGAGCAGAAAGTAGGAACCCCTTTTCAGTAGAGGTGGATGACAAAGCTACTAGGTTTTGACTTTAGCGTGGAATACAGGAGTGGAAAAGACAATAAAACAGCTGATGCACTCTCAAGAATGCCAGAACAGATAGGACAGGAAGACACCCTACAAGGAGAGGTCAAAGCACTCTACCTAATTAAGGGTGCTTGGTGGGAGGCTCTTAATCAAGCCTACAACCAAGACTTGCAGCTGATTCAACTACTCAAACAATACGAGGCAAGAGAACTTGACCCCCTCAAGTATCATTGCAGAGGAGGATTCCTATTCTACAAAGGAAGGCTCAACTTGGGCACTCTTAAGGAGCAGCAGGAGCAGATCATAACTCACTTCCATAACAGCCCTGTAGGAGGGCATATGGGGTCACAGAAAACCTACAGCAGGCTCAAGAAGGAGTTTTTTTTTGGCAGGTATGAGGAAAGACATCAGACAGTTCATCAAGGAATGCGAAGTTTGTAAGAGAAACAAGATAGACAATCTCAGGCCAGCTGGGTTGTTACAGCCTTTACAAATACCAAAAAATGTGTGGACAAATATGAACATGGATTTCATAGAGGGGCTGCCTATGTCAAAAGGGTACAGTGTTATATTTGGTGGTGGTGGATCGATTAAGCAAATACAGTCACTTCATACCCATGGCTCATCCATACACAACAACAACAGTAGCATGGATTTTCATGGACAACATTTTCAAATTGCATGGTATACCTAACAGTATAGTAAGTAATAGAGATGCAATGTTCACAAGCAAGTTATGGCAGGAAATTTTTCGATTGAGTGGAACAAAATTAATGAGTATAGCATATCATCCTCAGACTGATGGACAGACATAAATAATGAACAAATGGCTAGAAGGGTACCTTTGTTGCTTTACTAGGGATCGACAGAAGGGACTGGGCCAACTGGTTAGCCCTTGCTGAGTGGTCCTACAACACCTCGGAACACTCTTCCACGGGGTTCACACCCTTTGAGCTGGTCTACGACCACCCACCTCCTCCTTTGCTACCTTACGAGCCAGGAACAACAGCAGTCCAAGCGGTGGATGAAGAACTGAGAAGCTGAGAGCTCATCTTGTCCTTAGCCTATGAAAATTTACAAGAAAGTCAGTCAAGAATGAAGATTTATGCAGATAGAAAGAGAACAGAGAGAGAGTTTGAAGTTGGAGACTGGGTTTACCTGAGGCTTCGCCTTTACAGACAAATCACTGTTGCGATGAGGAAGACCCTGAAGCTATCGTCGAGGTACTACTGGGCCCTTTCAGATCGTTCAAAAAATGGGTACCGTTGCATATAAGCTGGATCTACCTCAAGATTCGAAGATCTACCCAGTGTTCCATGTCTCATGATTGAAGAAGGTTAGGGGGACCGAGTTAACATCAACCCAAAGCTGTCGTCGATGATGGACAACGGAACCCTAGCTTTTGAGCCTGAGCTGATACTAGAAAGAAGGCTTAAACGGAAGGGAAGCAAGGTTGGGGTCGATCTACTGGCTCAATGGAAAGGAGCTGGCAAGGAAGATGCCACATGGGTCGACGCAGAGGAGATGAGGCAAGGTTACCCTGAGCTCGTGGGCAAGCTTTTCTGAGGAGGAGATTATGTTACAAGCCAACCCTAGTCAACACAAGATTTCTTTATATATGGGGGTGCAAATTGTAATTATCTTAATTTCAGGGCAATATGCAATTAAGTCTATGTTAGGGTCTAGTTGCAATTATCTTTTATTACTTGTCAGTTTAAGTATTCATGCATTAATAGTAGTTAAATTATGTAATGGTTAGTGGGGAAAATGGGAAGTTAATTACGGGTGCAAGATTGTACTGAACATTTATATAAAGATGGGAAACAATCAATGAAGGGCATCAATCTTATTAACCAAATTGAGATTTCTCAACTAGAGGCACTGACTCTTGAATTGCCAGAAGAATTATCAATTACTGTCAATTTCTCTACTAAAATTACTTTGAGCTTAACATTTGCTGAGCACGCCATGATGATGACAAGGCATCATCTACCAGTGGGGGAGCATGGGAGAGAGAGGGGGATGCTGATGGCGGGGCTGAGAAATGAAGGAAGAGAGAGAGGCAAAAAAATTTTTAGGGTTAAATATAAAGACTTACCAGGCTGACCGAAATGGGTTTGACCGGGCTGACCGAAAATACAAAAATATTGGTGGATTGATGTGTTCTCATTGTGGTGAAATGGGACATTTGAAACAAAGGTGTTATGAAATTATTGACTATCTAGATTGGTGGGATTTTTCAAAAAAACCTTGGAAACATATCCGTAGACCTATGGTACATTTGACGAACGCAGATCAGGTACAACTTACAGAGAATGTGGTCCATCCAAGTATCATCGAAAAATATTTTGCACACTCTGTTATTACAAAAAATATAGTACTTGGATTATTGATACAGGTGCATGTAATCACATGACTAGAGATTCTGATAATTTAATTTGTCATACACCCTCTTCACGGTCAGCTATCCACATTGCTAACGATAGTACCTCCCTATATATAGGGGAAAGATCTATCGTTGTAATTGACACTATTACACTATATACTGTCCTTATTGTTCCATCTCTTGCGTATAATCTCCTGTCGATTAGTCAAATTACGACTACCCTTGATTGCACGGTAATATTTTGGCCTCTGTTTTGTGTTTTTGAGGACATTCTAACCCGAAAGATTCTTGTTTATGGTGTTAGACAGGGGCAACCTGTATTATTTGGAGTTAATGAAACAAGGGGAGTTAAAGCTGGGTCATGTGCATTAGACCAGAAGTACATATCAAGCTCACGCTCTCGTATGGTTTTGGCATCGACGACTCGGACATCTTTCATTTGGGTACCTTAAGAAGTTACAACCGCATTTATTTTTGAGTTTAAGTATTTTGGATTTTTAGTGTGAAATTTGTGAACTGGTGAAAAGCCACCGTATTTCCTATTTGCCAAGTTTGAATAAAAGTGTAGAACCATTTGCAGTTATTCACTCTGATGTTTGGGGTCCTGCAAAGGTCTCATCTTTTTTCTAATGCGCAATATTTTGTTACATTTATTGATGAATGTACGCGGATGACTTGGATATCTCTCATTTGAAATAAAAGTGAAGTAGGTATATTTTTCAAAAAAATTAGAAAATGGTGCTAACCCAATACCGACGACACATTCATACATTTCATTCAGATAATGGTACGAAATTTATGGATCAAGTGCTCGGTAATTTTTTAAGGCATCATGGAATTCAACATCAGACGTCCTGCATTATACTCCATGACAGAATGGATTAGAAGAAAGAAAGAACAGTGGAAATTATAGAAATAGTTCGTGCTTCGCTATCTAGCATGAATCTGCCAAAATACTATTAGGGTGAGGTAGTCAAATCCACTGCTTACTTAATGAATCGAACACCATCCAATGCAATTGAATTTCAGTCTCCTCAATAAAAAATGGAATCTCTTCTCTCGGTTCCTCACTTACCAAATTTGGAGCCTAGGATATTTGGTTGTACGGTATATGTCCACATCTCTAAAGTTCTACGAAGCGAACTAGATCCGTGTGTAAAACGGTGTGTGTTTGTAGGTTACTCAGAGTTTCAGAAAGGATATCGATACTATGATCCTTACCATCGAAAGCTGTATGTAACCTTGGATGCATCATTTCGAGAATCTGAACCCTACTATTCAGGGGGAGTTCCCTGGTCTTCTCTTCCAGAGGGAGAGTACCAATGAAGAGAATGAAGATATATTCAAATTAGAGGAAATGAGACCAAGCTATGATGATAACCTGGAACTCTACATAGACCGAAATGATCTCAGTAACGACCTCCTATGTCTCTGGAATTACCAACGCCTACACCACTAACCGAAGAATACACCGAGAATGTCTCTCCTCAGTCCCCTCAGGTAACTCTAAATCCTATCCCTAATGAGATAAATGAAATTCTTATCTTAGAAAATAATGTGACCAATAAATACCCACAAAGACTAAACCGGGGAGTCCCAAAGAAACAGTATGAACCTGATCCAAAAAACAAAACTAAATACCCCATCAGTAACTATATCTCTACCCATAGATTATCGGAATCATATGCATTTACAGTTAATCAATTATCCAATGTGTCTATTCCTAGTAATGTATAGGATGCATTAGCAGACCCAAAGTGGACCAATGGATGAATGAGAAAATGGAAGCACTGCAAAAGAATAACACTTGGGAGCTATGTCAACTACCAAAAGAAAAAAGAAAGTTGGGTGTAAATGGGTGCTCATAGTGAAGTTGGAAGCAGATGGGAGTATTGATAGATACAAAGCAAGGTTAGTAGCAAAGGGATATCACGCAGAAATATGAAGTGGATTACCAACAAACTT